>JARJLG010000179.1:0-203727 GCA_029448575.1 Mycena maculata
GCACCGGCAACCACGGCCATGACATACCCTTGCTTGTCGACGAGAGGCGTTGGGCCAGCTCTAGCAGGTAAGTAAGGTTCAGTGAATAAGATTGGGCAACATTGTGCAACTCACTCAATATCAAGGATGTGCTGTTCATGGCCGATGACAAGCACATCCTCAACCGTGAGGCCAGCTGGCCAGGATTGATCCCCGATGCGACCTTGGCGAACACGACGGGAACGACGTGTGGGGGGAGCCTGACGTGCCGCAGCGCATTCATGCCTCACGGCCGCTAGCTTCTCCTCCAGTTCCGCCCGCTCACGTTGAGCTTTGGCGCGATTCCTCCCCATGTAGGTGACGACGACACGTGGGCGGGGAGTAGGTGTGCTGGCACGACTGGAAAATGAGGACATGGCGCTGGGGATGCCGTATGTGTCGGGCGTAGGCGGGCGAGTTGGGACAAGCGGCGTCATGGGGCTGAGAGCGTCGTACGTGTCGGACGTCGGGAGGGGAGTCGGGACGAGCGGGGTGAATGGACTGCCCAGGCGTTCGCGCGATGAGGTGGCTGGTGGTTCCATGCTGGACGCCGAGGCGCGTTTGAGGAGCTCGACGAAGGAAAGAGGTGTCTCGGGTTTCGCGGCCACACCAGTCTCGGTCTCGACGCCGGGGCTCCAGGCACGGGTGTGAGTGTCGGGGCTCCAGTCCCTGGCGGCAGGGCTGGAGGGTGCATTTCCTGCGGTGGAAGTGTCGGTCTCTGTGTCAGTGCGGTTGTCGTCGACACTGCCGTTTTCGATAGGTGCGTCGTCCATCAGCTGGTCCTCGTCCTCGTCTTCGGACGAGTCGTCCGCTGACTCGGGCAATTCATAGGAGCCAAGCGGATGCATGCGGGAACAGCTAAAACGCGGCCTGACCTGCAGCGGAAATTGTCAGACGAAGAAGGAAGGTGTGCGAATGGGACGCCTACGTCGCCACGATACACAGGGTCATCATCCTCTCGCGATGCGACGAGAATGGCTTCGTGCATGAGGGAGTCGTGGAATTCGTAAGGTTGCTTACTCTTGAGGGCGGGGGCGGGGGCGTGACGCGCGAAAGTGAACACTGACTGGGAGGAGCGACCACGACGGGGAGAGTCTCTGGAGCGGCCTTCATCGTGGAAGCGCATGTCGTAGGGAGGCACTTTTTTTGTGGGCAGTTTACACTCTTCCGCAGCCAAGTCTGACTTTAAACTTTCGTCCAGATTCGGGTAGCTACCCAACGCGTTGGCTGGCAAATCTGAGATCTCACATTGCACTTTCACATTGTTCACACTCGCTAAAGTCCCCAACAGATTTTCTGTGCGCCCAGTCGCGTCCCCCAGCTGACAGGAACCGCCATGCGAACTGACGGCTAAACAAGATTTGCGCAGATCTGGGACTCTACTTCAGGACATCTGTTTTTTTTTCACAATCGCCCACATCTGTCGGATCCCTCTCCCATGTCCACGCAACCAGATAGCTCCCAGCTTGCCATTGTGGCGGACAAAATCCCTCGCTGCCCCCGTGTCGAATACCCAGCCGACGATTCGGTCCCTGAGTTAATCTCTGGCGAGGGTAAGTCGTTCCAAACTTGCGGCGGCAATATCTGACTTCACCTGAAGATGACGACATGGTGCCCCAGTGCGTCTCAAACGACGGTATGTCATTCTGTATGAGGTCGAATATTGCGCTGAGATCATATGTTATTTGTAGTCGAGCGCGCCGTAGTTCTCTACAAAGCGCCTGCCGTTCTGGCCACGCGCGCCATCATCGCCGAGCACGTTCTCAGGGCCATCCGCGCCTTGCGCTTCGTGGGATATGACAGCGGTTTTCAGCTTAGGCAGCGCCGCCTCTCCGCGGTACCGGGCTGCCAGGTGTGTTGCCACGCCATGGTTCTTGCAGATTGAGACCGCGGGGAGTATTTTGTGGAGCACACGGACGGGGAGAGCATTGAGAGGGAGTGGTCCTCTATCGCGCCGATTGTGCCTGCGTATGCGTGAGTAACCCCCCCCCCCCCCCCCGATTTTCCCGGAGACCAAGAACTAATTCCGCCGATGGCCTAGGTGTGCCAAACTCTAGTCTCGTGTAGATATCGGCGTAAATATCAGCGTAAATATCGGTGGAAATTGTTTTGGAGATTTTTTGAATTAGATATCTCAGCTCAGTCTGGCAGGAAATTGGAGTTCGGAATTTGCATTGGCTGTCAATTTCGTCTCCGCGGGGGTAAAAAAGGCACGGAAGCAGATACATGAGGAACAGAATCAATAAGTATGGGAGGCTGGATCTGAAAGCACCACATTTTGCATTTCAGAGATTGAACCCAAATGAGGAAGCGACAGGTTTCCATGCCAAAGAAGATCGCACCTCGGGCTGGGCTAGTCTCTAATTCCACCGGTGTCCTTCCCCATTTTTAAACGAAATTCAACTCTTTTTTTTTGTTTTTTTTTGTTTGTTTTTTCCCGCGATTTGAATACAATTCATTGACTGGAACAGAGTCCCAGGATTTACACCAGAGGAACGGAAGGGAACGGAAGAATGTGTCGGTGTCGGCAAGGTATTCAAATTTGCCATTTCTGGGCCCCTGCAGACGTGTGATTTCATTGGCGCGGTTTCGCGCGTGTGAGTTCCCAAAAGGCGCGGTTTTGCGCGCGTGAGTTCCCAAAAGGATGTGACACAGGTCGAGGGTTGAGCTAAGGTCGAGCCGAGAAACAGGAGGGAATGAGCGAGCAAACGAAATCCCATTAAACAGGGACGCACTTGAGGGAACGCTTGTTTTCCTCGCCTTGCATCCCAGAAAAGCCCCAAAAAACACCCTTCTGCTACCATGTCCGTGCGCGTTGGTTTGCGCGACAACCCAAACCAGGCCAGCTGGGGGTATCCTCCTGGTTCGGCATCGAACCCGATGACGGTTATAGATAACAGTCAGTACCGTGGACGCTTTTGTCGAACGACTCACGTTGTTCTACACAGGTCCTCCTCGACCTCCTAAACGCGAGCAGATCCACATGGACGACCGTGGTAGGCTTTTCTGCCATTTGGTCGCGCTGTGATGTCTGATGAGCATTTGGACAGGGCCTCATCCCAGGATTATATACAGACCTCCTTCGACAATTCTTCAGCACCCACCAAAATTCGGAGACGATTCGGCGATGAGGGTGGTAAACAACAGTCAGTACCGGATCCTTTTGTCGAAGGACTCACCTGACAGTGTTCTACACAGGCCCTCCCCGCCCTCCCAAACGCGAACAGATCTGCATGGATGACCGCGGTAGGGCTTTCTCCCGTTCAGTCGCGCTGTAATGTCTGATGAGCATTGGTATAGGGCCTCGTGCCAGGATTATATACGGACCTTCGACGATTATCCAGCTCGGACCTCCTGCGCCGACTATCGGGACCTCTAGCAGCGCTGCAGGCGACCAGAACCACAGTGTGTTGGCCGTGGCAACACGCAAGCACGAGCACGCGATGGTCCGCATCCCCTCCCACGGCGCGTCCAAGGCAGCAGCAGAAGCAGCCAAGCGCGCCTTGCGGCGTGCTGAGCTGCGTGCGCAAGCTGAAAGGCCACCATTGCGTAGACGCCCCCCTCCCCCTCCCTCGTGGGTATCCAGTGGATCCCACGAGGATCGCGGTCCCAGGCGTTTGACGCACGAAGATTTGTGGGTTAATGGTATCGGCCCCAACTCCAGCGAGGATCTTAAACTGAAGCCCCACCACATCTGTGGAATTTGCCACGCTGTGAAATCACATCCAGTGACATACGTCCATTTTTCTTACCACTATGGAACGCGGGAGCTGACTTGGGCGTTCAGATACCTTTGTGGACATAGCCATTGCTATGTCTGCATCCGCCTGTGGCTCGAGAAGCGCTGGTCTTGCCCGGAATGCTACGCCCAAATGACGTGCACGCCCTTCAGACAGTACGCCGAGGAAGCTGGTATCGCGGCTGAGTATCCTGACTGGGAGGATGGGAGTGTTGTTGCATACCGGTGGGATGGCTTGACGTTCCCGCAGTCCGTCCGCCGGATTGTCCCAGATTCACCGTAGACGGGTCGCCGTTGGTCGCCTTAGTGTTCGCCTTAGTTAGGTATTCACGTACAGTAGCCAGAAAACGTAGCACAAGTGAGCTCGTCCGAAAACGGACCGTGACTTCGGCGTTTCAGAGTTGCTGATTAATCAATTTTGATCTTCATTCCAACTGCTTTGTTGTCTTTTGCTGAGTGTTCGTATCTGGCTGAATTCCGCCTGAGGCCTGGCGCCGATTGGAGGCATGTAAATGTGAGTACTCCCATGTGTTTAGGTCCCGATTCCTGAGCAAGGGCTGCCTAGATTTGGATTATTTCGGTGTCAAAATCCAGGCCGCGCTCGCGGCTAAGAGGTCGTCGTCAGGAAATTTGGGAGGATGTGGGCTCAATCAGAGGTGGGTCAAAGGCAAATTCTTCGTTGTCCCCCACACACTGCTGACTTTCATGGCCTCGCGAAGACCCGGACGTCGCCTGAGGCGGGATAACAACGTGACCATCGAGGACGCCACACCGCGAGAAGTGACGAACATCTCGGGGGATACAGGTATTTACTTTTCGGCGGACGGCGATCGCAGGGTCGAGGAACTCCTCAACGTCTCGCACAAAAAACGGCGTGTCCAGCCTAACGAGTTGCAGGACGACTATAGCCTATGGATCCCGATACCAGAGGATGGCTACGAGGACAATGGAGGATGCGACTTGGACGGCGCGGCAAACACGCTGGATCACGTGTCATCAGATGCGGCCACCACGAAGCGCAAACGTTATGCGAGCTCTGTGCGCGCTCACCTTTTCTTTTGTCATCGGAAGCATTCTGACAATCGGGGGTGTAGGACGATCCCATGTCACTGTGGCGGCCCATGAAAGGGTTTTTCCTCGACGAAATCCTCTGGCACGAGGGACTTGGGGATAATATCGAGGAGCCCCAATGCGCTCACTGTAAAACCGCCTACAAACCGACGACTGCGCGACTCTTCAAATGTCAGGAGTGTGGGGAGTTTGTTCAATGCAAGAATTGTTGCTTGGAGAACCACGCGCGGACACCCCTTCACGTCATTAAGGTGTGTGCTGGGCGCCCTGGATTACTGATTTGAGTCTGACGTGACATCGATAGGAATGGGCTGGCAAGTTCTGGGTAGAGTGCACCCTCGCCGACATAGGTCTTGTGTACCAGCTGGGGCACGGGGGACTTCCGTGTATCTATCCGGACGAGAGGATCCATCGGCTTACGGTCATCGAAGCACCAACAATCTACCAGATCCAGTTACGATACTGCAAATGCTCCAAATCCGACTATGCGAACAACTTACAGCAGCTGTTGCGCAACCGCTGGTACCCGGCGACAGTGACCAACCCAGGGACTTGCGCGACTTTCAAGACACTCGAGGCGTATCGCTTGTACAACGTAATAGGCAACATGAATGTACACGATTTTGTGAGAGCAATGGAGCGGACGACAAATACTACGGCGGCTAGCGGCATGACATGGTTGCCGGTGAGTGCTGATGAAGCATTGCTAATGTGTTCTGACGCGACTTGTGGCCTGATAGGATCGGTATAAACAGTTCCAGAGGATGACCCGACAGTGGGCTTTCCTTCAGCGGCTGAAGAGAGTGGGCCGGGGCCACGACCCAGCGGGCGTCGAGCAGACTGGATTAGGAGGAACGGCTGTCAACTGTTGGTTGTGTCCTCAGGAGGGCAAGAACCTGCCGTCCGACTGGCGGAATGTAGATCCCAAATATCGGTGAGCGCCGAGGATTTTAATATGCCGATTGGCTGACTGAGGTCCTCAGATTCCTCTACATGCTTCTACTTGCCGTCGACGCCAACTTCAAACTACGGAATCAAATGCGGGCGAATGAGATCGACGATCCGCCACTGGGACCGGGCTGGGGGTACTGGGTGGAACCGCAGTGCTATCGGCGGCACCTGAGAAAGTACGTCGCAGAGAAGGATGTAAGTACATCCCAGCACATAGTTTTCCCGGCTTATGTGACTGGCAGGCCAGCACCTGTATCGCATTCGCAGCGCTCCTCCAAAAGGATACAAGGCTTACGACGGGCCTATGTGCGTCAGGCGTTGGAGGTTGCGTATGCGCTCGCCATGAGTGCGTACGGCCAAATGGGTTGGGGGATCTGCAAAAGGGGGAAAGGTGCATAGTGTCTTTGTTCTCGTGCTACGGCAATCTGACAGGGTTTCAGATATGCTAACATGGACTACATCGTTCTGGCGGCACTACTGGGGTTCAGCCTGATGCTGCTCACGATATCGTATGACATCGGGTGCCAGTGGAAGAAGAACCTCCGGGCGCGCAACGAGAAAATGCCGACGGAGCTACGACTCGACTTCGAATCATTCACCTTCCAATGCGCCCTCCCCGTATGGCACGCGGGTTCCCACAACGAGGACTGCCAGAACGAGAACAGCTTGAGCTTCAAGACGGGAGTAGGGAAGAGTGATGGCGAGGGGGTGGAGCGTACCTGGGCCGTTCTCAACCCAGCCGCCTATCAGACGAAGGACGCCGAGCGGGGTCTTCGCGCGGACGTGATAGAGGATCGGATCGACAACCACAACTTTATGAAGAACTTGGGGAAAGGTGTGTATCTATGCCACGACCGCGGTTTCAGGGGCTAACGAATGATCAGGGGATAGTCTCCAACGGAAGCTGATCGTGGCGATTGCAGAGTGGGAGCGTCAAGTGAAGGAGTTTGAGGAGGTCAGTGCAACGGTGGAACGGGACGTTAGGAAAGAGTGGAAGAAGGATATTGAGGCCTGGCACGCAGACCCTTCGAAGAAGAATCCGTATCAGCTAAATCGCCAAGGTAACGCACTGTGATTCACATATATCAAGCTTGCTGATGCCTCTGCAGACTGTCCATCGGAAGCCGAGGTTCGTCTTCAGGTCAGGAAAGACGAGGAGGCGCTGGTGGCAGGTGGGAGCACGGTGTTGCAGGGATCGAGTGCGACGGCCTTCCTGACAGCCGGGCTTCAAATCGAAGACGCACAGTACGTCTGGCGAGAGCGCGCCTCTCGAGCTGCAGTACTAATTCCACCTAGGTCCCGGATCCTCGCCGAGCTAGGCGGTACCGTGCTAGTGACCGCCGACCGGGAAAACAAGATCCAGGAGTGGCGTCATGCGCTCCTGGTGAAGATTGGCAAGTTTCGAGACCTACAAAAGGCTTACATGCCCGGAGCGGCGCGCATCATCGCGGAGATCGAGGCTGACCGAGACGAGGACGCTACACCGCCGAAGCCAGAGCGGATTGCGCTCTTCATGCCCAGCGTGATGCCAAAGGGGGCTGACTCGCTGCGGGGATGTGTGCGGGGCCTGCTCGACATGGAGGCTAAGCTTCGCGTAGCGCAGTGCGACAACAGCTTGGTCAAGCTCCGGTCGCGGCTGCACGCGAAGCGCCATCTCATTTACTTCCGGAACGAGCACGTCACGGGGCAGGTGAGCGCGACGAAGGCAGGGGCGCTCATTGGGTGTGTGGGCGAGCGGGTGGAAGCCATTGCGAAGCAGTACCGTCGTGGACGCGGGGTGTTGATCGCATTGAAAGGGGAGGACTACATGCCTCAGTTCCGGAAGCTCTGGAAGGAGGATTTGGATTTGGATGGGGATGCGGGCGACAGCGACGCCGCGGCGAGGAAGCGGCTGGCGATGATTGGATCGGGGAAGGGGGCGCGGGCACCAAGGAACGCACCGGGGGCTTCTAATGTCCTGGATATGGACGGCCCCTGGTGCCATGGACGATGTGGAAGAACGGCTGCACGAATGTGAGTAGTTCCAGATCGTGCTTACCGATGATGGCTAACAAAGTTACCAGCGGTACGAGTGGAGTGGGCCCGAGCACGAGCACGGAAGATCCGGTGGGAGGAAGAAGTGATGACACTACGAGAGGAGATGCGCCGCGCGTTGCGGTACCTGGGATGGCAGGCTTGGTGGTGGCGCGAACACGCAGCGTTGCGTGAGGAGGTTTCCCAGGGGACTGGTGCAGGCCTCCGAGCCTATGCACTGAAGCAGGCGCCGTGGCACGAGCATTTGGCCCAGTTTTTCCAGAGAAAGTGGAAAATGCCGGTGCTTGCGGCGGCGCAACATCTTATGATGCTGGAAGCGGCAGCAGAGGTGGAAGGGGCAGATTTGGACCAGTTTTTCACTCAGCATAATACAGTAGTTCCTGCGACATCCACGACAGAGTAGATATATCATGTATTGTGGAATATAGCGCTTCCTTTCCGAATGCGGAGCCGTCTAAATGCGGGGACGGAGAGTTCCGCACGTCGCGTGACATCTTGAAACGGATGAGGTAGGGGGGTGCGAAAGGAAAGGGTGAAAAACAGAATTAATAAAAGAATAAATCAATAAAAGAATGACGGCCGAGGGATTGGATAAACGGCACATCCTAAATGGGCCACGGGGCCCTTGCTACATAAGCAGACATAAGGCTTTCTGCAATGGTAGTGGCCAAGCTTGGCTGGCGCCATCCAGGGAGCCAACAATTAGCCTTGGCTACTACCAAGTTGTTGGGCTATATATTACAACTATGGGTGGACCGCCTGTATAGTGGTTTCCCTAACCGACGAGTTAAATGACGCAAAATCGAACTTCAATAAGTTCCGAGCCCACTTCTTCGGCTTGTGTACGAACCTGGTCAACAGGATCGAGGCGGAAGGCTGGTGGAAAACGGACAGGACGAGTACGAGGGTGACGCTGACAGTCGTCCAGAGTGTATATGCCTACGACTCGAAAATCAAAGGCAAGTGGAATCCGGTCTTTAGACCAGCCGCTGCCTTACTGATGCATGGTTTTAGTGCCTTCACGGCTGGCGACCTACACTCAGATGCTCGCCGACTTGTCAGCGGTGGGCAAGAGTGACGTAACAATCAGCAAGGCCGCCCTCATGCTGCAGGAAGGAATCTTGATTCAGGGCGTACAGTACGTCGTCCACCATGGGCACGCTCTCGTTTCGGCGGCTGATCCACGCATGACAGATCCACTATCCGTGAACTAGTCCGCTCATACAATGAGCAGCCCCTTGCCACGACTATGAAGGATATCAAGACTCGCCGTACAAAGGCAGTCGAGCGAATAGTGCGCTGGCGCGTGCAGCAAACGGCGCTGATACCAACTATTTCTCCGTTATTACTTGACCGCAAGCCGTGCGAGATAGAGGAGGAAACGTTGTATCTGCCGTCCGACTTCGAGTGCGACCAGCGCGGGGAGTTGGGCCTCTCGAGCTGGGGACAGGAGGAGGTGAAGCTGCATGAGGCGATGGCGTACGACGCCCTCAAGAAGGTTCAATTGATTGTACACGCTCTCATCGGTCTCGATCGCAACCAGGGGCGGAAGGAGAGGGATTCACAGAGTGTCAAGACCGCATCGATGAGACAGGTCGACGATACGAAGCGCCGCCGGAACAAGCACATGAATTATTACATGCTCGCCAGAGCGGCGCTCATGAAGTTGGGAGCATGCACTGGGCTGGACGACAATTTCCCGGCGCTGACGGAGGCAGACACCTATATGCCTTCGCGGTCGGAGCACCGTGCGGTGGGTTCTTCCAGGATCCGTGATGGATGGACAGCAGCGGGCGTAATGTCGGGCGGCAAAATCCAGCGGTCGGTCGTAGCATCGGTCCCCGTCGTGCAGCGTAGCATGCTGAACCCCGGTGCTACTGTAATGCCAGCGGGGAGAAAGGCAGGTAGGACCTTTTCATACGATCAGTGTGGTGGGACGCTAATGCAATCCACGCAGGGCCGTCGACGACAAAGGCCCAACCCAAAGTCCTCAAAGAAAAGCCAATTTGTTTACCGGGCCCGGAGAAAAAGAAGCGATCTGGCTGGCTCTGGACGTTTGGGAAGATGGGGAAGATGTCGAAAGAGGAAATGAAGGCCTGGTCGGCGGAAGGTGCGTGTATTTGCGAATCGTACACGAAGCAAGGTATTAACGACCACGGCAGGAGATCGCGTCCAGTGGTTCCGTGCGGAGGCCGACATGATCCGCTGGCAAGAGCAGATCGAGCAGAAATTAGCGGAACTGCGTACAACGATCAGAAGCTTCGCAGCGTACAAGGATGCGTGGACGAAAATGGCGTCCATTGAGGAGCAAGCCGGGAATTGGATCGGATACGTCGCGTATGCAAAGCAGAAAGCAGACATGTGGGCACTGCGCGAAGGCCATGCGCGCGGTGCGCTGAAGACATACCCAGAGTATGCGTGCCTGGAAGCGGACGACGCCGACCTCCATGCGTTCATCGTTAGCGAGCGCGCTGTACATGCGAAAACACTGGAGGCCGTGATGCAATCGGCACGAGCGGCGGCGCCAGGGTTGGAAGAGGAGAGTGAGGAGGCGGAAGCGGTGGAGGAGGACGAGCCCTCGGTGGTGAATTGACACGTTAGCGGCACGCGTCTTTTCTCTCCCCGCCCTCACACACATCCGACCCGGGCGCCGAGCCCTCTTCGTACTGCACCTCGCCGCCATCCGCGCCCACGCCCCGCGCCGTCTCATTCGACGCTCAGGCCAGCCCATTCTGACGTGGCGCGGCGTCGCAAGCGCGTGGCGTCGGGCCCTGGTCTCGTCCCGTGCTGGCGCCGCCCGCATCGGACCCGGGCTCCTCTTAACATCAGTACATCGCTGCCATCCGCGCCCCACACCCCCGCGCCATCCCATTCTGCGGCGTCCCCAGCGCATCGTGTCGGATTAATCGGCCTTCGGCCTGGCTGGATGAATCAGGCGCCTAGATTTATCCGGCGCCTAGATTTATCCGGCGTCTAGATTTATCCGGCGTCTCGATTAAACTGTCGTCTCGATTAAACTGTCGTCTCGATTAAACTGACTGGCTGGATTAATCTGTATCGAGGTAGTGTAGTGTACATTGTAATAGTAGTTTAGCGTATAGAGTGGTAGATTAATCAGAGTGCAGATTAATCTAATCATGATTCAGATTAATCTGGTGCGGGTTATAACCAGCCCAGATTAATCTCAAAGCGCGGGACAGCTCGCCATTATCCATTCGTTTTTTCACAGCGAAATACTCATTGATTGGCTGTTGCGTGGCCTATCTATTGTGGATCCAGATCGAGTTAGTAAGAGTTGAAAAATCTCATAAAAAAACTGAAACGACGATTCGACGGTAGTGAGTTTATAAATTTAGTCCTTTTCAAGAGTCTCAGTGCTCAAAACTGGCAGGACTATAGCTCATAGTCGCACCACCCGTAGTCATTTGGAGGAAAGTTTGTAGGAACTGAAATTTTCATAAGGGGTTTGGACAGATCGGGTCGCTCGAATCGAGTCGAGGGGTGAAAGAGTGAAAGCAAAACTGGAAGGGACTGGCACGGAAATGCGAGGGCTGTGGAGATACAAGAAAGAAGACGTGCTATGCTGGGAGCAATAGTGTTGTAACTGACATCATGCGAATTCCGCGTGAAGTATTATATTGATGAACGGTGATATGTTCAGTTGCCCTACCGCGCTATTGCCAGGTACATTTCAATCCGAGTCGGAATCCTCATCGTTATTGTAGCCGGCCTTTATCAATGCCGCCGAGAACGGGGACACGACGGACGCCTGGGCGGGAGGGATGGTCATCCCCGGAGAGCAGCGGATGACGCTCTCATGGATCTCGGCATTGATCCTGTATCAAACGTGAGTTGCTTGGATCAGAGAATAAAGTGTGGCGTTACTCTTTTGGGTTAGAAACGTTGCCGAAGTGTATGGCGCCCGGGATCTGGACGAGTCTGACGTCGACCCCGTTCTCCTGGAGTAGTTTGAGCACCTCCTCGGCGTACTCGACACCGTATGCAATATCGGCGCCACAATGAAGGAGCTTGACGGGGCAGGTGATCTTGCGCACCGCATCCGGTGTCTGCGCTGTCCGCTTCGTGAAGAAATCGAGGGTAACGATGTGGAACTCGTCAAGGTTCTTCGCGCCCCAGTTTTGGAGCGCATGTGGTAGGGTGTGGGCGATGAGCCTTGGCAAAAAAAGTTAGGTTACTAGCGGGACTCGACGAAATATATAGCTGGCTTACGCGTCGATTAGACTTGTCTGCTGGTTATTGAACCCGAGCTGGAGGGCACCGCAGAGGGCGTCGTGCAAGGCAATATCGTCGACTTTGCCGCCCCGGAATGCCTCTACCCAACAGTCAAGGATCTCCTCCCGGCCCGTGGCGACGTCTGCGGGCTGCTCCCATGAGTTGCCAATTCCGCCGTGCATTTGCGTGCGGTACGCACCTCTGTCAGCGGGAGCGGCGAGACCATAGTGATGGATTGGACCATTCTGGGGTATGAAATCGCCACCTGGAGGGAGATGCAAGAGCCCATAGAGACGCCGACGAAATGTGAGGCCGGTAAATGCAGGGCTTCCTGCGGTCACGATCAGTCGCGACGACCTCGAAAAGGGAAGACCACGCACCATGAATTTGACGACGTCTGCGGCAGCCTCATCCCTACCATAGCCGGGGAGGACTTTGCCCGATGTCTTCCCGTGGCTGCGCAGGTCCAAAGCGACAAGATTGAATCGTCTGAGGCTGGGGTCGGCAAATTGGACTGTTCATAAGAATATTAACTCGAGTGCGAACAGAAAAGGGGAGGTTCATACGCTGGAATAGTTCCGAGGCGATGTATACCGGGTGGATGAAAATGACAGTGGGGAGGGTCTTGTCAATCGATTTGGCCGACGGATTCTTGGGCGTGGAAATGGTGTAGTGGAAATTTGCCGGACCAGCTATACTCTTGACTTTGACTTGAGGCATATCGAGGGAAGAGGACGAAGCCGTAGCGAATATTCAGGGGCCATAGGGGTAATTCATTCCGGAGACGAGAGACCGCACTGCATTTGTCTTTCAAGTTTCCGACTCGAGACGATGGTTTTTTGGTGCTTCCCGCGGAGACACAGCGGAGATGAGGGCAGCCGTCGGCGCATGGATCGACTGCATTGAACTCGATGATGCGCTGGAGGAGTTGGTGTTGTACAAGGAATCGTTCGACGTATACAAGTACAAAGGCCGAGAAGCCGGAGGTCTCGGAGATCACAAGTGATGGCGGGAAATGATCTTGAGCGCCTCTCTCGGTTACTGCGCGCAATCCTCCACGACGTAAAATCCGCCGGATGTTCAGCGAAGCTTTCACCGGTATTTGGCGCTCGAGGACGTGGTCCACATATGGCCACGAGACATTTACGAGTCCCAAGGGCGCCTGCGCTCTTTAAGCTCTGACCACTCGAATCAACAGATTGAAGATTATATAGGGTTATATACTTTAGTGATGTTCCTCTTCATACGCTGACCAAGTTCGTCTCCAGGTTGAGGGATCTGTCCCAGAATGATGACGCAGAATGGGAAATGCATTCATCCGCAAGAGCAAGGAGTTCCGGACGCAGCCCAATGGGTTCCTTGATTCAATTGCAAGGCGAGATATCTATCTTACATGCCACCGCTGAGTCGGCATTTAAAGACGCTCACCTGTAGCGGCCATCGAGCTTTTCAAATGCCTCGGATTCTTCCGGACCTCAACGGCGACCACGGATCGATTTTTGTGCTCGGAAGAGCTGGTGAAACGAAGTGAGTGGTGTCTAAGCATCTAGGAAACATGATCCAGATGCCCAACGGGGGCTCATCGCGGCGGTATAATTTGCCCTCCAATCATGACGAATAATGCCCAGGATTCAATTCATGTGAAAAGGGTGAATAATAATAGTGATCGAAGTAAAAGTTCAGTCATATCCCACGCGTAGCTTCCTGTGTCAGTGCAAACTCGCTGAAGTTGTTCAAGTAGTTGTCCAATTCGTCGGCTCTGTGGTTTATCAGGCTCCCAAGAAAGTATGTGGAAGAACAACCCACTGAAATCCAGTCGGTACATTTAACCACAGTGCAAGCCAATCGTCACCACTCGGACCCGTCAAACCGTCCATCTCGCGGCTCGCCTGGCCAGTGGCGTCCATACTCGGAAGATACGCATTGGTTTGTGTCGGGAACACGTCGAAATGCATTGGCGTGGCCCCCATGGCCCCCGTGCCCCCGATGGTCGCGCCCTCAATATTCCCTTGCGACGACCCATGCAGCAGAATGTCGGGGGAATCGTAGGATCGGGAGTCCGACGTATACTGCTGCGGCCGGGGCCACTTCAACATGAGGTGCAACATATCTTCGGTCGACGTAGGGTTCGCCTGCTGCTGGCCAGGGCTATTATCAAATGATACACCTCGACGTTCCATTGCGGGCTGGTCGAGGGAGACCAGTTCCGAAAGGATGTCCCTTGATAATATCATGGATGATGATGATGTCCCGAGATCTACAGGGATTAAAACGTACCATAATATCCCCGCGTTTTGCCATCTACGAAATAGCAAATCAGAATTCGGTAAGGTTTTGTCTGATCGTACTCCTTACCGGTCATCGCAGAGGCGTATGACCTCCATGCACTTGTGAACATTGGCGATTTCACGGCTGGGATCACACATCGACCCGGTGCGCTTCCCGCTCCACACGTTAAGGAGGAGCACAAGTGCCGACGTGAACACGACGGACTGCGAACATCGGAGAGCAAAATGAACAATGCCACGCAATTATATAAGTAAGTAAGGACGCACCATATTAAAGTTCACCGGCTCGTTGCCCTTGCGTTGTCGCTGAAGATCTAACATGTTGGTGCACGCTCGCGCTGCGCTCGTGCATATTGCCATAGAGGGAAGGCCCTGTGCGACGATATCGGGAGTGAACATGAAATCGAGGATATCGAATAAAAGTCACCAGGACGACATACCGTAGGTGCCTCTTTCCGCACCGGCGGAATAAACGAGCGATGGATCAAAATCTGAAGGTGGTAGTACGCGCAATTCAAGGCAACGGACTGGTCAAAGAACACTGGGTGAGTGCGCTCGGGGTCCCAAGACACTGAGGGGAGGTAAGCGAGCGCAAGCTGCCAATATACACAATCAGTACGAACGATGTTCCGGGACCTGGTCGCGCCACCGGTTGAGGGCAGAGTCAAGATCCGCGACAAAGTGCTCTTCCCGTTCTGCGTCGATCGCCAACATGGCGCGAACCTTCCTGAGCGAATACTATGCACGGACGTGATTCAGGATACAGTACATTGTTGGTGTACGGTGCCAAAGGAACGCACCAATATCTTCAGAGTCAATGAAAGAATATGATTCAAGCGCAACAGCGAATTGAAGAACACGATACGAGAAGGAACCCCGTGCGGCTGCTGGAAAGGGTGGGTGGGATGCTCCCAGTATTCGTCGTCGCACTCCAGTAAGGGGTCGAGGTCGAAGCTATCAAGTATGGATACATGACTCGGGGAAGGGAGTCAATAGACCAACGTACTCATCATATTGAATGGCGCATGCGCGCCCCATGAGGGAGCTCACGTAGCCGTCCAGGTAAACCATAACCCAGAAGGCGCGCTTCCATTGTTCGCGCTCGACCGATGGCTCTTCGACGGGTGAGGTGCGGCGGTGTGCGCCTGCGTCCTAATCAAAGGATTTGTCTTAATCAACTCGGCCCAGAATGGCATATTGATTCACGCACCAGCGCGAGCCGTAGTCCGATACCGAGAAACATCCAAGATGCCCGGGGAACGGAAGTACCCAACAGGAAATGAACGGCGAGCTAGGGTTTCAAATTAGTGGAACAGTATTATTCGGGCAGGTGAATGCTGGTAAAACCAACGCGAAGAAACATACGCAAAAATACTGTAAATCATATAATGTCGCCTGGCCGAAAAGGTGCTTGCGTGCTGGCGGAACCTGTTGAAGAATACATAAGCACCGGCGGCAAGAGGATGAAGTTCGCGCATAACACAGACCTGATTGAACCATTCCCATCCGCACTCAAGGTGCCCCGTCCTCCCGCCGTTTCCGCCCGGGGATGCGAGTACGCGCGGGTCATCGCTCCACCGAGATCCGATGGCGCACACGAGTAGCATGGTCGCGGCAAAGCTATTATCCCTGTGTGCGTGCGCGCCTCAGTAGAGGGCTCCGAAAACGAGAATGCAACAATGAAAGGGGACAAAAAGAGACGTACCAATGATGTACACCCATTCCGACGCTGCGCTCGAAAGTCTGGCGGTGAAGCAGCGGAATGTACACGTGTGCTCGTGTAAAGTAAAGGTCGATGAGTTGCGCCGCGAGGTCCGGCGGCGGAAAGGAATACGCATGCGTGCGGAGAGCAGTGTTATTCCACTGCAGCATGAAGGAAAATTCAGTTTGAAAATTGCAATTGGTAGAGGAAATTGAAAATTAGGGGCACCCACCGGCTTGAATGTCCAATAATGCAATCGCCTCGAAGTCAATACCTCTCCCGCTGCCCTGAAGCCGTTGCTGTCCATGAACGGTTCCAATCCATCCGGAATTTTCTCAGGGATGTTGGAGCTGGCGACGGTCCACAGAGGATTTATAGTCTGCTCGGTATGCAGAAACCCACCCGATGCAGGCCACTCCTGGCCCGCCGCCCGGTGCTCCCCCCGCCTGACCTCTGCCTTGAGGTCGATCGCGGCCTTGACAAGGGCCGAATTGCTACTCTTGCCGTAAAAACCACGCTCCGTGTCCATGGAAAGTGCTTCCAGCTAGGGAAGGAAATTTAGTCGGCATTCCATGTGAGGTTCAGTGACAACCGCAAGACGGCACGGACATACTTGTCGTTCCAACTCGGCGTCCTGGAGGTCCTCTGCATGTGGGGCAGGTGCTGGAGCAGATACTGTCTGCAGTTCTGTACGCAGAATGTGTAGGGTGGCGCTGCCTCCGTCCTGTTCCCTGGAATTTGACCTGTAATTATCATCTTTGGAGTTGGAGTCGTTCAAGCGGGCTCTGGAAAGTTCAGTGCGCAACTTCGCGATCTCAGTGCGAAGCCGGTGGTTGAGGACCTCAGAGTGTTCCAGGCGCTTCTCCAGATCCACCACATATCGGCTGCAAATCCACCTGTTAAACCCCATATATTTGTAAACGCATCTGAAACCACACCTTTTCGTTATGCGTTGCTATACACAATTCGATACAATTAGCAAGGAGAAAACAAGGGAGGAGACATACCCTCGCGGCATCTATATATGTACACTCGAGGTTGGCGTCAAGGCAGGTGAGACACTTGTCTCCCGGCCTCTGCGACCCCTCGCCTGAGCCACCGCGCTGGGATTGAGCAGTCTAAACAGGAGTTCCGGCCAGGTCAAGCTTACATCGACCTGAAGCAGATGAAAAATGGACTGTGAGAAACTCAAAAATTGTACCCACTTTTTCTTCTGCGGCAGACGTCGCAGGCTCTTTGATGATGAGCTTTTCCACGGTCAGTCTCGCCTTCATCGTTGGACGCCATTGTCGAGTGAATGAAAGTCCTACGAAGCCGACCACGTCATTGTGACGACCCGATCCAAACCCGATCACTGATCATCCGATGCCGCCGTGCCGAGCCATGAACTGATAAGACACATAGACAGAAAAATCTTGAACAAGGTAAAAACTATGGAAGTAGATAAATTGGTAGCGGAATTAAATTTGTAGAAAATAGGTTGGCGTGAAAAGGCCACGAAAGTACCCTAAATACAAGAGACATGAGTCGTAAAGAATATTCGAGAAATAAAGGTCACCTAGTGTGTGATCCCTGTTCAGCGTTGTACGATGAACAGGAAATTGGTGCGAAGACCATGGTTTATGATAAGGGTGTAGATTGTCGTCACATAACACAAGGGGCATATTATGCTCACCAAAAGTCACTTGAAACATATGTAGAGCACAATTATAATATCTTTTCTGATGCTATGTATCTTGGATGTGTTCACAATATGCTTCGACCAGGCAAAACATATGCTGAAAATTGAATCTTATTGAAGACATATTTAAAAAAGGTCAAGTTCCTGGTACCGTTTCGGTTACCAGGTCTCAAACACGAAATGTCCTTTTGTCCGATCATACCGGAGCTCCCGGGCCGCGGTGAAATCCGATATTAAATAAATTAAAGTCGATTTTCACGTCTCCTGATTGGCTGCCAGGTTTCTTTTAATTCATTAAATATTTTAATTTTCTGAGTTGTTTACTTTTATAGCTCAGCTCGACTCTATTGAATGGTTTTCTAGCATCTAGCCAGCGCGAGGTGAGTTGGCCAAGGAACAAGGTCGGACGAGACTTGCGAGTGGGCTATTCCTTCTCAGGCCTAGGTCTATACAAATTTTATGGCTGAGATCCAAGACAAGGTACCAGGAGGTGCCCGGAGGGCCTTGGTATGTAAACTTATCATTATAACTGTCCCTTGCATACACTTCAACTGTTTTCTCAGGATTCAGGAGGATATGCCTCTTGTGTAATCATGAGCACATGATTTGGGGTGTGGGCCATAGCAAAACTCGTACTTATATTTTTTTTAAATGAGATATCTGTGTGACCGGAAACTCCCAAAATCTCAAACCAGGATCCTGTTATATCCATGCAGCATACCCAGCCCTCATGTCGACCTTCCGGTAGTTCTGGTAGGCTCCGAGGCTCCAGTATATTACTGGAGCCTCCGGACCATCCGGTATCATCGGGTTTTTACGCAATGAAGGATTACTGAGCGTTTCCCGTTTATCCGTCTTTCGTCTTTCCATCTTATTGTCATACGACTTCTCATCAGTCCTTCTGACTTGTCTTATTGTTAAGAACCAGTCTCCTTCCTTATATGGAAAACAATTAGCTACTTAGTATAAATATAAATACGTCTTTAATATGTCTTGTACGTCAGATTGATAATTGACGTTGCTTGGCTCACTTCCCTTGCACTGAGTTGTCTCCGTACTCTCCGGTTCCCTCCGGTCCTTCGGCCTTCATCCTTTGGTCCACTCCGGCTCGGTATATAACAGTATTATCAATCTCGCTACTCTGACTGGCAATGTCTCGCAATCCTAATCCAAACCTACCCAACACGGAACAGATCCAATGTTCCAGCACTGGTTGGACTGATCAGGAACCCCATCGAGAATCCTGTATGTTCAGCCAGATTGTTCCGATGAGTACTCTGGTCCAAGTTCTCGGTCCGTTGATGTACCTGTCCATTCCGGTATTGCCTACTCTTCGTTACGCTCCGCAATTCACTTGGAGCTCACCCATGCCGCCTGTACTGTACCAGCCTGTAGGGGAGCAACGCCCTGAAGACCGTGACATCGGCGTTGCCTCTTTTTCAGGCAACGGCCACCATCGTGATCGTGACCGTTGCCCAAAGAGGCAACCAGGTAAAAAGTACAATGGGGCCAGCGCGGGGGCCGACACAGGTGCCCATTGTCCTCTCTCTGTAGTGGAACTTCCCAGACAATGAGGTTGAACATATCTTGCCACCGTTAAACAATATATATATTTCTCGAAATTAGCACCTGCAAAATTTCCCCTCGGCTTCACGTACTTATGGGTGGACGAAAATTTGCCAATCCAAAGGTTAAACCCGTTACTGGGCCGCCACAAGCCTTCATCTCTCGGATAGATCATCTCCATGATCTTCTACGCCACCTTCCTTCCTCCCTTCCGGAAAATCCATCGCATTCCTTGTACGACTTCGGGCTTAATGCAGACCGTCTAGAGGACGGCGGTTATTTCGCAGCTGTAGGACATGCCCTGGAAGTATCTTTCGAGACCCACCTTCTCAGAATTCAAGACCGGCCGCTGCTGTTCATCGAGCGTGGTGAACGGCATAATGCATTGGTGAAAATGTTGAAGAAGGGGGTCAAGAATATGTCTCCTGGAGAGCGCATCACGTTCCAGGAGGCTTGGATTGAGCGCCTTATCACTTCTGCCATCGATTCGGGTGCCAAAATTCCCAGCAAAAAGCGCAAGGCTCCGGAGGGCACTCCCAGTGACATTGCCGCGCCACCCGCCAAGAAATCATCCCCGCCAATCATCATCGTTGACAGCTCAGATGATGAGCAGCCTGCAGCTGCCCGCGCCGCCACCGCCCCATCTGCCACCGCATCCACTTCGACACCTGTCTCTGTCCTTTCCACATCCCCGGCCCCGCAGCCATCATCTTCACGTACCATCATCGGCAATCCTCAGCAGTCGACGCTCGCCGGTTTCGGCTGGAAGAAAGCTACTCCTGCCTCTATTGCTGCCTATTGGTCCAATGCCAAGGAGGCTGGAGCCGAACGTCATGATGCAATTCTGCAGGCGAAGGAGGAGAAAGCAGCGGGTAAAAAACAGCGTGAGAGAGATCTGGCCCGCATCAGGAAGCAGCGCGAGCGTGAGCGGAAGAAAGCCGAGGCGGACTCGGACGAGGGGACTGCGAAGAAGTCCAAGAAGCCCAATGCGACCACTGCGTTGATGCGAGGCGCCGATGCGTTAGCACACGGGAGCAAGCCCATTCCAGATGTTGCAGATCTCTCTCGCACTGGCACTCAGGGCTGGAAGAAGGACCGAAAGGGAACTCTTGGCGGTGCCGTCCACGGGCCGCCGAAGAAAGTTTTCTGGTTTACACCCTTTCTCTGGGCACTCATCGAACCTGCCATTCGCCGTTCTGGTTGGTCAGCTGCGGGGGCGGTAGCTGACCTTCAGCGTTCTCACCCGAATATCTTCAACCACCTGCACTGCGGGACCGTCTGGAAGTGGATTGTGACAGGCGAGAAGAGATTCACCGATGCCGCGTTGCACAGCATTAGTAACCGAAGATCCTTGGCCGGCTCTGGACGGACTGGAATTCTTACCCCGTATCCTGCGATCATAGAGGAAATCACGACGATACTCAAGAGCCTCCGCGTGTCGGGCTGTGTTGTCAACGTCGAAATTGCGCGCTCACTCATGATTGCCATCATCAGCAAACACCGCCCGGAACTTCTCGCCTCCTTCTCATGCTCCGAAAGATATGTACGCTCCTTTTTGGATAGCAAGCTCAATTGGTCGACACGCAAAGCCACACGGGCGGCTAAGCATATTCCTGATAATGCCTCCGAACTTTGCGAACGGACATTCTTTCGGCTAGCACACGCCATCGAGAACAAGCGTATTCCTGCTAAAGTAAGTCATAATTCTCTGCTCACAATCTTCTGAATACTGACGAGCTCTTCAGCTCATCATCAACTACGATCAGACTGGTGTTTACATTCGCGCGAATGCCAGTCAAACATTCGAAGTCCACGGCTCAAAACAGATTTCGGTAGCCGGCAACGATGAAAAACGGGCATATACCCTTGGCGTTGCCAGCGCCGCTGATGGTACACTTCTGCCCCTCAAGCAGATCTGGTCTGGATATACAGATGTATCGCTTCCCTCGAAGGATTCCGATGGCTATCAGGAGGCCGTGGATCATGGGTTCCACTTCACATTTGCGGCGAGCAAAAAACGGACCAGCCACTTTACCACATTGAAAACCATGAAGGAAGTCTGCCTGAATGTCTTCAAACCTTACATCAACAGCGTCATCGAAAGCGACCCCGACCTGGACAAAGATCAGAAAGCCATCGTCTACATCGATATTTATCCCGTCCACACCTCAGCAGCCTTCCTTGATTTCGTGTTTGGCGAACTTCCAAACATCATTCTCATCTTCATTCCCAACAACTGTACCGGGCTGATGCAGCCGCAGGATGTGGGGATTCAGCGCGTCGCCAAGCATCATCTTCGGCAATCACAGCTCAACTACCTTGTGCGTTGTCATCAAGAACAGATCGCCGCTGGCGTAACTCCGGAAAACGTCAAGTTCTCGAGCTGCTACCCGGTCCTTCGAAATGCATCCGTTCGCGGCTGCGTTGACCTCTACAATTCGTTGACGATCCCCGATGGTCGCTGTATTGTTAAGCGCTCTTGGGAACTCTGTGTTGTACCTGATAAACCGGCCTACAACTTGTCATATGAGTGCCTCACAAGCCGGGAGACGCGAAAGGCCCTGGACAAGTATCTGGAAGAAGATACCATTCTCGCGGATGAAATTCGAGCACGCGTGGGCGCCCGAACACCACCCGGTGCCGCCGTAGACATCGGGATCGAGCCAACTGTTGAGATCACGGATGGCGACGATGTGCCGGATGATCAACAGGACCAGGAATTCGATGAAATCGAAGACGACGCAGATGTCCCTCTTCCGGAAGTTGTAGACCGTGTCCTTCGTATCCGGGTACGAAATGCCACCGGTCGCTATGTTGCAAGGTGTGCAATTCAAGCAGAGGGCGAGTCGGGCCTTTCCGCGGCAGATGCAGAGGAGGATATATGGGCGTACAATGATCAGGGCGAATTGTGGACCAAAGCTGGAACACCAGCCGAAGAATCCAGCTCCGAGGACGAGAATTCTGACAACGAGAATTATAACCCTGCGGACGATGATTAGTAGCTTAGAACGGACCCAAAAGATTTTTTTTAGATTTTCCTGATTTTTTTCAATGTCACGATTTTTTTAAAGCAACGGGACCCATCGTGATCGTGACCCCGCCAAAAAGAGGCAACACAACTAGTCCATCGTGACCGTGACCGTTGCTCCCCTACAGGCTGGTACAGTACTGGCTGTCACCCGTCTCGGCAAGCAGAAGCTCATCCTCGGGTTCTCCTGGCTCCGGAAGCACAACCCGGAGATCAACTGGTAAACCCGCGAGGTTAAAATGAG
Source organism: Mycena maculata (assembly GCA_029448575.1). Classification (NCBI taxonomy): domain Eukaryota; kingdom Fungi; phylum Basidiomycota; class Agaricomycetes; order Agaricales; family Mycenaceae; genus Mycena; species Mycena maculata. The sequence continues at coordinate 22,556 of JARJLG010000179.1, forward strand.
TCGATGCCCCTCGGTCTGCACGACCTGCCGCGACGAGTTGAAGGTCGAGCGCCAGCATGCCAAAACTGCCGCTTCGATCCTGAGGCAACTCCGTGCTGGTCCGGTTCCTCATATCTGTGCTGTAGACACAGACCTCCGCTCCGGCGAGGATGACGATGACGAGTTTGAGGATGAGCTACCGGAGCTGTCTCCGGACGACTCCGATGATTCCGACGATGAGGACGACCCGATCGAGGATGGGGATCGCATTTTCTACACCACGTTCTCTCCTCCAGAAGACATCCGGGCCACTGCCACGGTTTCGCAACGCCTGGCAGAGGCCCACGCCAAGAACTCTGCATCCGGTAAGGAGCCACTTCCTGAGTGGGTGCGCGAGTTCGAGGATGTCTTCAATCGGGAGTCGTTTGACTCATTACCGGAGCGCCGGACCTGGGACCATGCCATCAAACTCGTTCCGGATGCGAAACCTGCCAACTGTAAGGTCTACCCGATCTCACCCCTCGAGCAGCGCGAGCTCGACGCGTTCATTGAGGAGGGCCTTGCGACCGGCCGGATACGGCCATCAAAATCTCTGATGGCATCTCCGGTCTTCTTCGTCAAGAAGAAGGACGGAGGTCTCCGGTTCGTTCAGGACTACCGGGCGTTGAATGCAATGACCGTGAAGAACCGGTACCCCCTTCCGCTGATCAACGACCTCATCAATCGTTTGAAAGGCGCCCGGTTCTTCACAAAACTCGACATTCGGTGGGGTTTCAACAACGTTTGGATCCGAAAGGGCGATGAGTGGAAGGCCGCATTCCGGACTAACCGGGGACTCTTTGAACCCCTGGTGATGTACTTCGGCTTGATGAACTCCCCCGCGATGATAAGCCGCGAAATTTGCAAAACCTCAAATTTTACGAATGCATGACATTCAGCGTTCATCCAGAGGTTGGCGTGAGCTCCAAACGTGCAACCAAGAGCCATATTGCATTATCATCTTAAACTGGCAATAACAGCTTATTCCTGGAAACTTCACCCTTGGGACACTTGGGGGTTGAATCCGGATTAAGGCTTAAAGCCCATACATCAAAGTCCTGAAACACCCTCTATACGCGGGAAGGCAAAGCAATGCTCACTATCAAAGGGAGAATCATATTATCCACCTCTGGCATTTATTGGCACGCTGGGAACCTTATTCGGGAGGGAAACACCTAGTTGTTTACACGACTTTGGCTTACCCGACGCGACGCGATGGGTCACCTGATCAAGGCCTGGACCTACAATCATTACTCCTATACACCGGATCCGCAACAGCGCGATCACCCGATAAGCCGCAGGCCGGATTAAGCTTGTACTGCGTGTTTCTGGATACCGATTAAGGGCATCTGGGGTATCATTGGAAAGGTATTAAACCATACAATCCAGTCAACGATACTAGAAGTTGAGGCATCTACCACAGAGGAAGATATGAGTCAATTATCCTATTCAGGGGACTAATTACACATATAATCCCCTGATCGACGGGAGTCATTAGACGAACATATAGGAGGGCTCAAGTAGCGAATAGGAACGCCAGAACGCGCTCCACTGATACCGATTTCAGGCTAATTAATTAAGTAGAATACGCGAAGCCTAGTAATCACGCACATGTAATAGTTTTTGTACAGTATATAAGGAGGGCAGAACTAGGGAGGACGGCACTGAACCAGACCCCAGAAAGTGAGGAGCAATACAGCCCTTGCGTACGGAGTTGAAGTTTAGGCTTGAATCTTTGGCTGTCAATTAGTCTCAGAATTTAAGTTCGGTTTTGGAATAGCATCAGTGGGATTTATAAGTGTCAGTTACGGGGCGTGAGCCATACCAAGTCCGAGGCGTGAGCCATTGTGTGTGTTTTGAGGCGTGAGCCATAGTTACGGGGCGCGAGCCAAGTCAGTGGAATAAGGTGTGAGCCAAACAACCGGGTCTAAACAGCCCACCGGATTAATAGTCCATCAAAAACAAACCGGTCTAGAGCCGTTATATCTGCATAGTTGGGAAACTTAAATCCACGTTGGGAACCAACCGATAAATTCAGGTTGTGTCTTGAACGCCACTTCAAGAAACTAGTTGAGACTTAGCCACCCTTGGGGGAACGGGAATTGAATACTTTCGTGACAAATACGTTTACTCGTGGTTTCCTTGGACCTATACTTGTGTCCAAAAAGACCCGAATCTCGTCAGTGTATCAAGGTCATTAAGGGAGTGTGTTGGTGTTGGAGTCTGTCTATTGTCGGTTTAGTCGTGCTTAATCTCACTTTGTGAGTTAGGTGTAACTCAGTCGTTCGATAGGGGGGATTTTGGCAGTTGCATATTTAGACCGTTGAACCTGAGCAACCCTTTCAGCGACCTTCCAGACCATGATGAATGACATCTTCCAGGATCTCATCATGTCCGGAGACGTCATGGTATACCTCGACGATATTCTCATTGCCCACTCAGACCTTACCCGGCATCGCGAGACCGTCCTGGAGGTGCTCCGGTGGCTTCGGGAGCACAAGCTGTACTTGCGCCCGGAGAAGTGCGAGTTTGAGAAATCATCAATTGAGTACCTCGGTGTCATCATCTCACACAACCACGTCGAGATGGACCCAGTCAAGGTCGCTGGGGTCGCCGCATGGCCTACTCCAGAGAACAAGAAGGATGTGCAGCAGTTCGTCGGCTTCACAAACTTCTATCGCAGGTTCATCCGTGGTTTCTCTGATATTGCCCGGCCACTCTTTGACCTCACGGCGAAGGGCAAGGTATGGGCTTGGACTGCCGTTGAGGCCGTCGCCTTCCAAGCTCTCAAAGATGCGGTCACCTCTGACCCCGTCCTCATCCTTTCAGACAAGTCCCGGATGTACCGACTAGAGGCAGATAGCTCCGACTTTGCCTCAGGAGCCGTTCTCTCGCAAGAAGGCTCTGATGGAAAGTGGCACCCTGTGGCGTTCTTCTCCAAGAGCTTGTCACCGGTCCAGCGCAACTACGAGATCCACGACAAGGAGATGCTCGCAATCGTCCGAGCGCTCGAGGAGTGGCGACACTTCCTCGAGGGCTCGCAGCATCCGGTTGAGATCTGGACCGACCACAAGAACTTGGAGTACTTCCGGAAGTCGCAAAACCTCAACCGAAGACAGGCACGGTGGTCGCTGTACCTGTCTCGGTTCGACTTCACGCTTCATCACAAGCCCGGAAAGCTTATGGGACGTCCAGACGCCCTCTCTCGGCGGCCAGACCATGGGTCAGCTCCGGACAACCAGGACATCACCCTCCTGAGTCCGCAGCTCTTCCACCTCCGTGCAATCGAAGGCCTTGCTGTCTCTGGTCCAGAGGTTGCAATCCTCCGCGACATCCGAGAAGCTCTCGCTGGCAAACCAGACCTTGAAGACCCCGTCGCTCTTGCGGCCCTGGAACTTCTCAAGGTTCGGGGTGCTCGCTCCTCCCAGAGCGCTGAGTGGCACGTCTCCTCCGGTCTCCTCTATTTCCGTGGCAAGCTTGTTGTCCCTCGAGACAACGACCTTCGTCGCCGGATTCTGGAGCAGCACCACGACACCCGGATTGCCGGTCATGCCGGTCGCTTCAAGACATTGGAGCTTGTCTCCCGGAACTACTGGTGGCCCCAGTTGTCTCGACATGTCGGCCGGTATGTGGCGACCTGCGACCTGTGCTGCCGCACCAAGGCGCTCCGGAAGCTTCCGGTTGGAGAGCTGCACCCAACGGAGATTCCTCCAGAGCGCTGGCACACAGTTTCTGTGGACTTTGTTGTGGAGCTCCCAGAGGCGCATGGCTACGATGCCATCATGGTCGTGGTCGATGTTCTCGGTAAGCGCGCTCACTTCAACGAGTGCACTACCCACATCAGCGCCATCGGGGCTGCCCGGTTGTATTACCGGAACGTCTGGAGGCACCATGGTGCGCCAGAGAAGTACATCTCTGACCGTGGTCCACAGTTCATCGCGGAGTTCACCACAGAGCTTTGGCGCCTCATTGGAATCACTCCGGCAACCTCCACTGCGTACCATCCGCAGACCGACGGGCAGACCGAGCGCGTTAACCAAGAGATGGAACAGTTCCTGCGTATATTCACCAATTATAAGCAGGACGACTGGGACTACCTCTTGCCGGCCGCAGAGTTCGCCTACAACAGCCACATCCACTCTTCGACGCAGCAGGTCCCGTTCATGACCGACACTGGGCGGCTCCCCCGGATGGGGTTTGAGCCGACCAGAGTTACACTCGAAGGTGGAGTCAGCAAACGAATTCCGCGACCGGATCGCCTCTGGCGTCTCTGAAGCCCGAGCCGCACTAGTGAAGGCTAAGGAGGAGTACAAGCGGTACTACGACCGCAGGCGCACCCCAGCTCCGGACATCAAGGTTGGTGACCGTGTCTGGGTTGACGCATCAGACATCCAGACCACCTGTCCGTCGCAGGGTCTCTCGCACCGGCGCCTTGGCCCCTTCAAGGTGGTTAAGGTTGTCGGTCGAGGTGCTTACAAGCTGGAGCTGCCCCCCCCCCCGTCTCTCCCGGCTTCACCCAGTCTTTCCAGTGGTGAAGTTGGAACTCGCAAAAGACGACCCCTTCCTGGGACGTCCGGGCTACGATGAGCCTGCTCCGGTTCTACCAGAGGTGCCCGGGGACGCTCCACAATGGGAGATCGACAAGATTTTGGATGCTAAGATCCGCTGGAAGTCACTGTATTACATGGTGTCCTTCAAAGGGTATGATGTTTGTGAAAAAGGGAGCAAAAAGGCCTATTGTGAAAAATCCTAATGATGGTGATCCAATGCCGGGCAGCCAGAACAAATTAATGGATAAAAGTAACAAAATGCCCCGGACTCTTCATTGCAAGCTACTGGAGATCCTGTGGGCCCCGGGGAATCCCAGTTGAGGGTAGTACCAGAGAGAGGAAATAGTTTGACGTGATTATCTCCGAGATCGAATAGTCTCGATAAAGAAACTGATGAGATATTGTAGCTACTCCAGCGTCTGGACAAGTTGGTGTCAAGTTTTAGAGTTAATAATTAGCTAAAAAGAAAGACCAACCGAAAAAAGGAATCCAATCATCAGGTTTGCCTGTGGACATCAGAAGTACACTCAGCATTGGCTCATAGCACAGCCACTATGCAGTCACAAAAATTCTAATGGAGTCTCTGAAAAACCCTTCCACACAGCCACTATTTTCCTTGTACTATAAAATCATAACTGATAATTCACGCAGCCAGTGAAACGGCCATGTAAACTTTAGAAAAGAACGAGAACTTATTACATAAGTACTCGTAACTCATAGCTAAAGAGTAATAAACAGTACCTTACACCTCCCATTTGAATCCCCTCCCATCTTATTGTTCAAAAAAAAAACAGAACATCATCATTACCTATCCCCCCTCCCCCCCACCGCTCCAGACAAACCCAGTACTCCAACAAACGGGCATCGCTCAGCCAATACTGGACCCTTCCTCAAGATTTTTGTTTTAGGGCTGTATGAGGCGATCTAGAGACCCTGGGTGTTAAAACTGTGGATTTTACCCTGGCGTCCTTGCGAGACACCCGACAAATTGGTAAGTAGTGTAATTTATTCCAATTCTGCATATTTTATTTATCAGAGCACCCACCAGAGGCCAAAATACCTTGCTAAGACCAATATATATTGTATGAGTGCTCATACAAAAGTCCAGGTGCCCAGGTGTCTTGTAGTCTAGTCTCGGGCCATCCTCTCATGACATCCTGTTCTGGGAACCCTTCATATGGTCCGAGACTAGTAGCTCTCACAATAAATCCTCACATTTATGGCAACAGGGACTGGACAGCTTGCACTTTCGGCGGCTAGCGATCCGAAAGCGTGATACGCGAGGCAAGTTGTCCCATTTGGGTGGTAGGACCCCGGAAACAAAGTCCTTCGGCCTCTCTGAGCATACCGTGTTGGTGTATACAACAATAAATTCTGCATAAATTCGGCTGGTTCCATTCTTTCAATTTGAATCTTCTGCTTAGGTGTGTTACACCAGCCCAAAAGTCCGAAATCCAATATGATGAAATCAGCACAGCCACACCGTTCGGGAAAGTGGTTACATTTTCGGTGCAACAAATGTTGGAAAACGATTTTGCACCTGAGCGGGCCCTTCAACAACAAAAATCAAGAGTACATCAGTAGTTGTATATTATTGTGGGACCTGATCACGTCAGAATCTGTGGTGTGTTTGCCACATTTATGTAACCTAACAACCTTATATTCTTGTGGCAAACTGGCACAGATTCTAGAATTTTACCATCATCTCACCGATGGCTTAAAAGGCCCCGTATTCTGACACCCTCATGGTTTCTATATGAATTATATGCCAGGTGTCTGCTTCTTCTATGACTATCCTTCAATATTTTGTGGCAACAACGGGAGGATAATAATAAAAGGATGCCCGAGCTCGCTCTGAGTCACCCAACTGTCCTCCCAGTACGTATTGCCATGTGTTACAGTTTTCTGAGTCGGTTGATATCTCTGAGATTAACTTGATGCAGATATTTTCGCATGCAAATATTTTCGCACCTAGCACAGGTGCTACATGATTGTGCCGCAGAGATCTCACGTACCCTATCAATTTTGTGGCTGAGCCTGACACAATGCTCAAGGTTATAGAAAGAGGAGCACCCCAGCTTTCACTGGGAGAACACATGCATTGTCCCAAAGGCAGACTGAACCAGGTTCTTGGTTGTTTCTTATTTCCCTTGAGTCTCTCCCACCTGGAATGATGCACCTCGATGACACTGGTGAAAATTTGAGCCCCAAATTCATTCTCCCCAAGTAGTAATTTCAAAGAACTACAGCCAAGGAGTCTAAACATTTTCAGAGCTTGCTGTAGTCTTCCATGACAAAGCTGGTCATTTTACTCGCCCACTGCTCTTGGGCTATCTACTCTACACCCATCTCAATTCAACGAAATATTCATTGTACTCAAATTAGGTCCTGTGAAGGAGTGTGTAAGCCAAAGCCATATTTTGGATATTTTGAGACAAGACAAAAGAAAACAAGAAAACAGAATTGAACATCAGTGTGCATTGGGTATAGTGGATTAGAGATGACTAGCCTAGGGAAAACTGCTCCAACCAAATAGCATTTCCATAAGTTCGGATTGTGAACGAATGGCATACGGAGATGGTGGAGTCATTGGATCATTTGTAGATTATCCCAGAAGTAGTCTGAGGTTTTGAGTAGATGGAGGAATGAGAGCAGAAGTACAACTTGCAGGAGCAGAGATTTGGGTGTTTGGGGCTCCTGCGTATACAGGAACATGGACTGAGGTGCAAGTTAGTCACTAAGTATATGGGTGAATGAGAACAGACCTGGGAAATATTCAACCATAGTCCCGGTGTTTGGAGGGGTCATGGAAAGGTACAAGTTGGATATGTTGTAGCATCTGTCTATAAGGACTAAGTCATGGCTTTGACCTTGTACTGGATGCCACAGCAAAATGAAAGCAATAAACACCGACACTGTCTCCTAGTACCATACAGCATGGAAAATAATTGAATCCTGCACAAAATCAGGCTCTTCGATATCTTGTAAGTACAATTAACCCACAGCGAGGCAGGATAACAACCCGAGTACTGAGTGGCACACAGGTTCACCACGGCATGTCTGATAATATCATAATACAGCATAAAGGCTGAAAGGATAAGTAATGAGTGTTGGTTTTCAGAATCAGTCATGATTAATGAGTACTTACACCACACAGAAGTCAAGGGTAATATGGAGATCTAGGATTTAGATCGGGTCGGATTTAAGGTTGTAGTGCACCGAGCGGACAAACGGACAAACAGACATCGAAATTTGATCATGGACTGGGGATTCTTGCCAAATTAATATACATGCAAACATTGGTAATTATTCATCTGTGTCGACGAGCCCAGAGACGACAGGAGAATCAACTTCTTGAACATTCAGCTTACTATACAAGAACAGAGTAAATAGAAGTTGAACACGTACAAAAATCAAACATCGGTGGGAAAAAAATACAGGAAAGAGAAAGGTCATTGCAGCCACTATGAATGAGGGGTTGAAACAATGGGAATGGGCCTAGCAGACAAAGAGGAACTAGGTGCAGAGTATGATGCTTCTTTATACAAGAACAGAGTAAATAGAAGTTGAACACAGTTGCTGAGAAGGTACGATAAACGATTTGTTGGCTGAATTGGGACCTACTGTCAGTCTATGAGTGGATTAGATTATTTCAGTCCACACCCCGGACCAAAGCGGATAGATAGCACGTTTGTAGTACAAGACAACGAAATAGCTGTTGAATTTTGCAATTGTTGTCGCCGAAACTCGGTTCGACGTGGGGATTTCCTGCAGGTTTCGCTGAGTGACAGAAATCCGTGAAGCCCTCAAACATAGAAGTCACTGAGTGCACTGAAGAGGGTTGTGGAAGAATGCTTACAGCCGTTGTCAGTACCGAAGGCGCGAATCAGAAAAATGCCATTTTGGGCATTTTCTGATCCCCGTGACCGATTCACCCATATCTCGACGGATTCTACACGGATTGAGATGAAACATAGCTAGATAATTCGGCGTAATTCGTGCGCAATTAGTGGTAGAAAAATTCTGGCAAAATATTATATATAGTTGGTGAACTGGGTTTGTGAGTGATTTTGGGGTCAATTCAAATTACCGGCATCTAGGCATGTCCAAATAACCTAGATTTTTGCGAGGGAGGAGTTTGATGCATTCTTGAACTTGTGATAGAGCCACAATCTGCAATATCCTAGTTTATCATGCTTGTAATGACATTGAGACAATGACAATACACTGCAATCAGCAAACAGTGTGATATTTGGATCCACTGCTGAACTATTTGCACATCTGACTCTGTCACATCTTTTAGAATGTATTGGATCCCTTTCTGACAAAAATCTACATCATTTGGATATGTCTAGAAGCCTGTAAACTGCATTTATCCACAAAATGGCTGCTCAAACGATACCATTGAATATATAATATTTTTGCAAGTTTCCTTCTATCACTAATTCCACATAGATTAGCTGAGTATTTCTATTCAGGTTTCATGTGAATCGGTGCAGAACCCACTGAGACACCAGAAATTCTGTGAAAATGTCCCAAAACAGAATATTTCTGATCTGCACCTTTGGTACTGGCAACGGCTGTAAACCATTACTAGCATTAGGGGTGCTCAATTCTTAGGTCAGTCAGTCGGGTCGTTGGAATAAATAAAATAAAATAGAAATTGTTTCAAACTCCGCTCGGCTTGAATTCTGTTTACATACCTAGCCTTTCACGCCACTCGAGACTCTTACACTTCCCATCCCTGCTGCAACCTTTCTCCGTCTTTCTCAGACGTTTTTGTAATCATTAGGGCTCTCTGTCTGTAATTAACTCCCTGCTTCCAGTTTATTAACACGTTCCTCTTCAAAGCCATCCAAATCGTTGGCATCCTCTTCTAGAGCAACAGATGCAGTGAGTAGAGTCTCAGCAATGAACAGGACATCTGAGTACTCTTGGATTTTGGTAGCTTTAGGCATGGGTTGAAGCGCTCCAGATGGATCCAGAGATGAGGACAAGCGGAGTTGGAGATTTGGTGTTTTATTTTATTTATTTACACGACCCGACCGACCGACCTAAGAATTGAGCACCCCTATTGCCAATCTTACTGAGGTTTGCTGCACCACCTCCTCAAGAAAGAGGAGTCGGGCGGCAGTACAAAGTTTATCGGGAGGGGACCACAGAGAGAGGATTAAGACATTGTGTGAGAAAAGAGTAAAAAAATAGACGGTGTTTGAGGGCAAGGAAATGAATTTTGCGGGAGGATGTCAAGGGACAAGGTAGGTGGTCGTCCGTGGGGCAGACTCGTGAGAGGAAAGGAGAGGAAGAAACAGTGCGACTTCGCACAGTGCACGCTGCGCGTGCCGATATCAGGAGGAAGGGAGAAGAGGAAAGATGTGGGACCGGGGAAGTCCGGGTCGGAAGGGGACGAGACGCGGGAATGGCCGAACCGTCGAAGTCGGTGATAGGCGGCTGTGCCGTGGGAGTGTAGATTAGATTAATATAATCTACACAGACACGAGTCCTACTTCCTCCGAGTATACCTCACCTTCGTCACTGCGTCACTTCGCTTAGGAACGGGAAAGTTCGTGAGTTTGATGGTGAACGGTGGATCCTCGTCAGTTCGGTGATTCAGTACAAGTCCCTCTTCAACATTTTTTTCAATATCCCTGGGACTAACCCTAACCAAACCGAACCCTAACCGGCTAACCAAAGCCCTAACCGAACCTAACCCCCCACGCAAAGTGGATACAGAGTTCCGCCCCTGCCGAGCTTCAGCCGTGGATGGCAATCTATCAATAGGACACGGAGTAAGTGACGAAGTTCTACTAAATCCAGGTGAAGTGACAAACTTTCACAGAATGCCATCAAACTCACGAACTTCCACACAGCTAAGCGAAGTGACGCAGTGACGAAAATGGCGTGGACTCACTTCCTCCCTCTACCTTGCAGGCAGCCTGAGCTCGCAATGAGGCAAAAATGTTATAGGCTTTTGACAGGTGGCTGCGTTGGCATACTGTATAAAACATCGGCTCCACCCCTCTCCACCCGTCCTCCGCCCGAAAAATAGATACAGTCACTGCAGATCAATTGGTAAATTGTCTACATGCAGTCCGGAAGCGCCGGGACAAAACTCAGTCTTGAGGGAATGATATTATAGAATATGGTCATCTTCGCTGCTCGCCTGGCTATAACGAACGTCGCGGGGAGGTTCTTAACGAGGTAAAATTTCGGACAGTGTCACCTGAACTGGGGCCGAAGCCGTCTGGGATTTATGTGAAAGGGGCAGTGTCTCCATATCGACGTCTTCTAATGCCAGTGGCCCGCTATGATGATCCTGCGAACAAGATTAGGATGAATGCCGTTAGATGAGTTGGACCATACACAGTTATGTATTCTGGCTCCAGTCAGATGATCATTAGACGTTGGGTAGACGCGGAAGGCCACGTTAGTGACGCCAGTCCCTGGTGCGGTGGTTAGTGTCAGGGTAGGTCGCCCAGGAATCCCCAGCAGGAAGTTGGTCAATAGAGTCAGGGCGTAGACGCGGCCTTGAGCATAAAAGAACAAGGAGTATGCTGTGGCACCAATGAGAAATGGGGGAACGGGCGGAGGAAGCGACAGAAGACACACCTAGATTTCCTTTCACAAGTAATATCATCTCTAAGAGAGTGTTGGACGCCACCACCACCCCTGACGTAAAAATCATGACCATGAGTCGGCGTAGGAGGCTGTTTCGTCGTCAATTCAGAATGTTCCCCTGCAAAGGAGGAAATACCTGTGCGTTGAGACTCGCACGGCGGAGGCCTTTTCCATGCGGACAAAAGTGTGCAACAGGGTACACGCAATCATCACGTCCGTTACAGCACATGCAATGGCCCCCACTCTGTGATAGTAACTCAATGTACCGCGGTTGAAAGAAACGTGTCCCGTACTTGGAGGTCAAGAACGCGGTACCCACAGGGGATTCGGCTTTCAGGGACAAGATGGCCGACGCGTAGGAAGCCGCGAGCTGCGATACATCTTGCTCAGCCGGGGATAGAGAACAAAAACGAAGGGCTGACATGAACTGCGATGCTGGATACCAGACAACCAGCGATGACCCGGTTCTTTGTTCTAAAGGTACATGAAAACGCGAGGAGTCATATGGAGTGATACACAAACCCACAAGGCGAAGTAGAGGTAGCACAAAAACAACTGCTCCAATGACGCAGTCCCGTACGTCGTGAAGAGAATCACGGCTAGGAAGCGCACGGTGGGCACGGGCGAGAAAGAGTCTGGTCGACAGGCCAACATAAAAGGGATCAAATATATTTCAGCGCAGACCGCGATGGTGCAAGCCGTGTCAAACGTGAATATCGCAGCCACTCCGAGTCGATGGAGAATTGGTCGGCGGGAGGATTTCTGGAAGTATCGCACAGTCAGGACGATCTCCAACATGAACAACATGGAGTTAATCCATGACGCCGCCAGGAGGAAGCTGATATTGCATGTCAGACTGTACAAAGAAGTTTGGACTGGTCGACATACGCGTTGCTCACAAGAATCGGATTGGACATGCTTCAACGTCCTGTCGCACTTGATGCCAAAATTCACAGAAGAATGTGTAGCGGAAGGATGGTAACAGAACAGGGAAAGATGTCTTTTCGTTGAGACAAGTGCGGAGCAAAGGTCGCCGGATATCTGTGTTTATCGGATTTCGCACCACTTCCTGTGTGACCTTGTATTGGTTGGGAGGGGCCACGGTTCGGCAGCAATGACATTTTTAGTCTGCGGGATTTTTCACGCCTGGACGCTCAGCAACCTCTGGCACTGAGACGCGGCTGTTCTATGTAGCGCCGGCCGTTATTCGGGAAATCTAAAACCGTCGTGAAGTTCATCGTGAGGGGCCGATTTGGGAGCCAATGAGCATTTCCCTGCATGGTGAAAGACCCGTAAAACGCATGGCGAGAAGATGAGAAGGGAAAATAAGAACTTGAAGGCTATTCGATTTTGATGCGCGTGCTCGTGCGTTTGCATTAACCGATTTGGGCTTCTGGTGTGAACAGACACCATTCTGGTGGGACTTGATCGCCGCCGCAAAAATTCTGTCCATTTGACCCATGAGCGGACAAGCGCGAGAACAATTCGCTGGGCGCCGGAGGCATTTCTCGGGATCATGCGACGATCGATCACAAATAGAAATCCCCGCTCGGGAATCACCGGGCATCAATTCGTAACCGTCAGGTGGTCCAAGTTCAAGTTGCTTGCACCCACGACGCGACCCGACTGACAGGTAGGTAGGTTGGTAGCATTACACGGCATGGTCCCACTCAAGAGCACCGGTTTCCACGGAGTACCCGGGTGTACGTCGTCGTCCCTGGGCCGCTCTAATCTCCGATAACGGTCGCAGCATCGAAACATCAGAACTCGCCGTCGTAGAGCTAAAGGAAACTAGAAAAGCAAAAAAAAAGTCAGCACATCAATTCGGGTTAGCCTCTCAATCCTCCAATCTAAACACAGGAACGCCTAAAATACTTCCAGGACATCGTACGTTTAGCCACAAGTGCAATCATTGATCGTGGATAGATGATAGCCCTGAGAAATTCTGTCTTCGAAAGTTCCGCCATCCGGTCCCGCAGATTTGGACAGGACACTTCCATTTTCTCTGTGCAATCAGAACACCCCCGCAAATCTCGGCAATGATATCACGTAGTATCCTCGTTACCATGCTACCTCGTAAACAACGTGGTCATCTTCCAGAAAGTGAGCCGGAAACGCACAGAACCACGGTCATTCACCGCAAAGAAATCTCTCGCCCCTCCATCACTCTGGATTCGTCCCCCGAAACCCGTATTCTATCTCTCCCGCTTCCGAGTCGGGCGACGATTCCTCGAAGAAGAAATCAAAGGGTGGCATTTTCAAGAGCCTGACGATTAAGAAAGATTTAGCGCTGTGACATACCCAGACTAAGGGTGGAACATTATGATTAAATACGGCTCCAGAGCATAATGTACTGTAATCTTAATATAATGTTAGCATCAGGACCCATATTTATTGGTAAGACTATTGTAATGTATTGTAATCAGATCGTAATTTTATTTAATCATATTTAATGGACGCTAATCCCCTCCAAATAGTCAAGCCCATTGCCAAACCGGCGTTGAGGAATTCCTTCTTCACCACAGTGGCAGCAGTGGTGGCAGCAGCCATGGAAGGCCAAGCATCTGACATGGTGTACTTGCTGCTCGAAAAGAGCCATTTGACTGCAATACTTACTCCTGCAATAGCCAGGATGCCATGGGCGATGCGAGAGAGGGTCAGAAAGTGGATGGCACACAACAACAGGCAAAGATGGCAGATTGATGATAATCTCGGCGGAATGTGAAAAGTATGGGCATTCTCGGAGCACCGGAGCAATGTTTAGTAGCCTGCCTTTGACAGAAAAGGGCCTTCAGGGGCCCGAGAACGCCAAGGATGCTGGCAAAATAGTGGCAAAAGAGTACCCCATGGGGCGATGCAAAGATGGAGACCCGAGAACCAGTTTACACCTAGGCCAGACCAACATTTTGAGTAGGCAAAGCTCGATGAGGGGTGTACCAGCACTACTTAATATTATGATTAAATACACCACCAGCATTTTAATATAATCTTACTTTAATGTAATCTAATCGTCTTTAATTTTAGCACCTGACATTATCCTGAGGCTGTATTTAATGGTAATTCTAACATTAAATCCGAGTATACTCGAATGTACTCGTATTTTTAGCCAGCCTTAACCCAGACACAGCGTGGCCCACAGACTGTGTCGGAAAGAAAATGGGTGTCTTAACATCCAAGACAATTTCATAAGGCCTTATAAGGTCCTTATAAGACTCTCTCGCCTTATAACCCACCGTTTTTTTTTTTCGACATGGGCGTCGAGAGTGCGATGGTTCTCCAGGCGCTGTATACTCAGAGGAGGAGGAGCGGGGCAAGGGTTGGATGGTGGTTTCTGGCCCTGGATGGGAGACATTGTATGAAATTTTCGCAGGTAATTTCGGGAGGGATGGTCAGAATGGGATACTTAGATGATGTTATCGAGCTGGAGCTGGATAACTTTTTCCTGGTCGAGGAGTTCTTCCAATATCTGATGCTACTGGGCTATGGCCCTTCTTAACTTCTACCATTTGCACAGGATAGAGGTGTCCATTGTGACTGGTGGTAAGAAAGAGATGTAGAAAAGCTAGCGACCTGTACACTGTGGATTGAGAAAAAAAATTCAGAATAAATATCCTTCTAATCGATCCGAGTCCGGCACGAGGTCCCGGCAGTTGAAACCGCAAGTTGACACAACCTGCGGTTTCTCACAAGCACAATGTTTAGCGTGAAACAACTTCCCGAAGGGAGCCAAATGGTATTGATACGGCGCGGTATTGGACTCAAAGAGTAGGTAGGACGACGATGCGTGGGACGATGGCGTGGGAAGCGAAAGAAGGGGGTAATCCCTAGAGAACCGAGCTGAATGCGAAGATTTGATGTTACTATCTCTCTCCCATTGGCAGTACTCGTATTCCTAAGAAAGAACCACACGCGACTTTTGTCCAGAGGCCCCCGACCGCAGTTCCGACACAATAGACAGTTAGCACCCTTAAAAATGATGTGGTTTGTCCAAAATTGACCATTATTCGTTGAGCTACGGCAATTTGGGTAGCGATGTCCAGTTCTAGGAGGTTCTAGGTAATGTGCCAGGTGCTAATTGCCGGCCTCGTTCCGAGGGCAGCCTTGGCTATGGCGGATCAAAACTACATAGAATAGGTCTCCTACATCACATGTAGATTCCCTGAGCAGTATGGGCCCAGGTGAGGTCTGAAAAAGTTGCTATACGGCACAGCTCGTTGGTTATCAAAGCCATTAAATATAGCGAATGTGTATGGCAACAGGGACTGGACAGCTTGCATTTTCGACCCGAAAGTGTGATACACGAGGCGAGTTGTCCCATTTGGGTGGTAGGACCCCGGAAACAAAGCCCTTCGGCCTCTCTGAGCATACCGTGTTGGTGTATGCAACAGTAAATTATGCATAAATTCGGCTGGTTCCATTCTTTCAATTTGAATCAATCTTCTAGGGTGCTGTTTATAATTCCCCAGCCATTTATAAACAGTTTTTTATTTCTGGTTTATAAACAGGGTGTTTACAAACATGTTTATAAACACTCACTTCAAAGTGCTGGAATTAAGGTGTTGCGGTGATTTTTCACCCCGTAACTTTCTCTAGGTAAGGAACAAAAATGAATGCAGGCTCAAATCCACAAGAGTATCAACAAATTGGCAATTTTGAATGAGATAATCGCACAATGCGAGTCCCCGGGAGGTAAGAAGGTCAATTTCGGATCATTTGGCCTTTGAATTGGTCACATTTGTTCCAACAGCAACCAGCAGATGCTGAAAAGATTATCATTTCTGACTTCAGGTCAGTCTGCTGGGGCTGGGCACTGCCACCTTGAATTAAAACCCAGTAGTTTAGGCCCAGCCATATCTAAACCGGTTCATAAACACCTGTTTAAAACAATGTTTGCAAACCGGAATAAAAGAAAGCACCCTACAATCTTCTGCTAAGGTGTGTTACACCAGCCCAAAAGTTCAAAATCCCAACAGCCACATCCGTTTCGGGAAAGTGGTTGCATTTTCGGTGCAAATGTTAGATAACGATTTGCACCTGGGCGGGCCCTGCAACAAAAATCATAGTACATGAGTAGTTGCCTCACACCGCCTCCGTTAATCACGCTTCTTCATTGAGGGTACAGTTTTCTCAGTGCGCCAGCCTTTTGGATACACGTATTTGCGGTTTGTTAATTTCGATATGGTCCATAATGAATATGTCAAACCTCTGATGGAACTCTTTTGATTTCGGTGATGTCTGTCAATCTCAAGTTAAACTCGCACAGCTTTACAGCTTGGATGATTTTGCATACATTTCAACTCGGGTTCGAATTCTTTCGATGCAGAACGTAGCCCGAATACCACAATGCTCCATGAATTCATTGCCATCCTTCATGACGTGAAATTTCCCCATTTGTTTATTATGCACTACCATTGGCGATTTTTCTTCCACTCTTTTCCAGTGGATATTCAGGTTGATGCCTCTGCCACATAACTATACATATCTGATACAATCTGCTTTTTCGCCGAAGGTAAATTTGATCTGGCCCGAACAGATTTAGCAATTACAGCTAATGGCAGTACCGAACGCGCGAACCTGTTTTGGGCAGATTTTGATCCCTGCGACCGATTTGCTTATATCTCGGTGAGTTCTGCACGGATCGGGATTAAACCTAGCTAGATAATTCGGAGTAATTCGTACACAATTAGTGATAATAAGAAAAATTCAAAAAATACTTCAAAGTTGGTGAGCTGGGTTTGGGGGGTGATTTTCGGGGTCAATTCAATCTACCGGCATCTAGACATGTTCAAATGAGCTAGATTTTTGTGCTGGAAGACTTTTATGCATTCTGAAAGTTGTAATAGAGTTGGAATCTTCATTATTCTAGTTTATCGTGCTTGTAATGGCATTGGGACAATGTCAATACCTGCAATAAGGAAATATTGTGATATTCGAATCCATCTTCCTGAAATCTAAGCAAATCTGACTCCATTACAACCGTCAGAATGCCTAAAAGTGGTCCATCACAAAAATCTAGCTCATTTGAACATGTCTAGATGCTGGTAGAACGAATTGACCCCGAAAATCACCCCCAAACCCAGTTCACTAACTATGAAGTATTTTTGCGATTTTTTTTTTCTATCAATAATTGCGCACAAATTACCCCGAATTATCTAGCTAGGTTTCATCCCAATCCGTGCAGAACCCACCGAGCTATAAGCAAATCGGTTGCGGGGATCAAAATCTGCCCAAAACAGGTTAGCGCCTTTGGTACTGCCATTAGCTGTAATTTATCAATTGCGACTCACTGGTTGCCAAAATTAATCCTCCTTGCACTGTTCCCAGGTACTCTCCGAGTCCAGCATGGAGCCGACCACAGTCGTCCTCAACACACAAGAGCTCACAATATTGTTGATTTCCTCCACAACTCTGATTGCGATTTATGTGCTTGCATGCTCGTCGCCCGTGTATTCATGCGTCCTGCCCAGTGAACTGGATTTCCACAGCTACTACCACAAGAATAGCACCATTCCACATGTGGTGGACTATGAACAGCGCTGCATGTAGTTCACAAGCCTGTTGCTCTCCGCACCCTTTGTGATCTCTCGTCCACTCCATCGAAGCTCTGATGGCTGTCAAAATTTCTGGCAACGATATCTGACATATACCTCACCTGTGTATGGAAGCTCACGCTCCGCTTTTCTTCCCTCTTCGAGCTCACCTCATCCGATTTGCGTACCACACAGGATTTAATTGTGCTTCCCTACTTGCAGGAGGTGACAATAGACAGAGCACCATCACCTGTGGTCCTACACACACTACTTAGCACCTGCTCTCCCAATCTTTGAGCAATAGATATATAGCAGGACTTCCTCTCTGTGCCCAACTTGAAGGAGGTTCATCTGCCAGAACATCCCCGCTTGCATGGGACGCACCGAGCTCATATTGAGCGCTTTTCCATTCACAATTCATCCCATAATATGTCGGCATGGATCACAAGCCCACACTGTCCCTTCAACTTATCCGGCCTTCGCAGTGCGGAAATATTCCCTGCCGGCCCTGCAGTTTCACCACTTGTCCACGGTGCGGCCTTGACCCTGATCTCTAGAAGGGCCGCGAAGGTTGAAAATCAACCTAAGGTTCAACCAGTAGCAGGATAATATTCAGCGATACATAGGATGACTTTCACCGACCTTAGGATAAAATGTAGGCGGTTGTAGGTTACCTCTCATAGGATGAAATCACCTCTAAAACCGTCACTTTCAATCTATCATCCCGTCGGCTTTTCTGCATGACTATCAACCTACTATAGTATAGTACGGCCTCATCCTAAATACTGCTGAAAACCACAAGAATGCTGGATGATAAAAATGAGAAGATATATTGATGTATCTAGGGAACATTGTATATACGAATCCACGTTCACGTCCACGACTTCCAGGCCTGAGGGCTGCTTTGGTGTTGAACGGCGTGTGGTCAGCGATGCGGAGCCTGCGGGCTGGAGTGGCAGCCGCGGGTAACAGGGAGCACGGGGAAGGCTTCACATCCCACTCACCCTCGTTCCGTAGCATGGGCAGCGGGGCGACTCCGTACGTGGATTACAGAGCGCCATCGACGCTAGTGCACCGCTTAGGGAGCACAGGGCTGCGCGGTGAGAACAGGGGTGAAGGGAGGTGAGAACGGGGTGGGTGCTGAGGGCGGCCAACACGTCTCGCCGTCGCTGTTCGAGGCGTGGTCCACGTCTTGGGCATCGCACTCTTCCTCTACAATATCAGCTGCTTCTTGTCGCTCCGCACCGACGCACCCAACCGTTGCCGCAACAACCTCAGCGTCCGCATAAACACCAATCGGCACATGGGGGTCGGTCAAAACAACTTCGCACCTCG
The DNA here is from genome assembly GCA_029448575.1 of Mycena maculata. NCBI lineage: Eukaryota > Fungi > Basidiomycota > Agaricomycetes > Agaricales > Mycenaceae > Mycena > Mycena maculata. The sequence goes on from JARJLG010000179.1 coordinate 41,607, forward strand.
GATTAAGGCCCATTGGACCCGATGGGTGCTGATCATTGAACGCGAGACGACGATTTAAGATGCCACAGAAGTCACATGTTGCAGAGCGGGCCAGCGGTCAGTAGGACAAAGAACAAGAGACTCAGACAGAGACCTAGCGCCAGTTCCAGTCCCCGTGAGACTCATAAGCCCCCTGCGGTAACAGATAGAGTACGTGTGCAGAGATGCCCGAATAGAATTTGCGAGGTTTAGAGCTGCAGACTTGAGGAATAACTTGAAGGTTTTGGAAGTTTTGAAGGTCTTGAGGGTATCTAGCAAAGCTTCGGGCCAAATGACGGCGGGGAATGAGGGAGAGAAGGTGGGGGAAGAGAGAGAAAGAAGGAGTCGATCAACCAAGCACGCCATCGCATGTGATCTTGATGCCATCGATGATCCGAGATAGAATCGCCAATTTACGATTCCGGGCCCCGGCGTGTCCAGTTTTTGACCGCAGGCCACTGAAATCTGAAGAACGGACGAAAATTAGGAGGGGGATCTCTTGTAAATGCTATCACTGATACAGGGCCTTTATTACGAGCCATTCAGGCTCATCAATTCAAAGTCAACCTATTATAGGTTGAAATCAGACATAGGTTGATATTACCTGCGGAGCCAGACGACGGAATATCACTCGCCGATAGGATGATATCCGAAGGATACAAGTCAACCTAAAAAATAGGTTGAATAAAATCAACCCAAGGTCAGCCGATAATAGGTTGAGAGTTGTTTTTCATCCTACACTTGGTTGAAATTCATACTGCGTTGGTCCCATAGTGGATGATGCTCCGGATCTGCGTTGGTAAGCTGCCTTCCCTTCCGTATTTCTGTGATGTGAACCCGGTGTATATGCAGGTCCCGCAAGGCACACCATCGATCTCGCATACCTTCCTTTGCTCACGGCCCTGCACTTCTCCACCCCGAGGCACTACCCAAGGCGCTTCAGGTACCTGCCAAGTTCCTCGCATGCCCAGCAGGCTTGAGATACTCAGGCTGCCACAATACCCTTTCCACCCACTCAGCGAGCACCTCACGCCGGGGCAATGACAACATCAAGCAGATACTGCGGGGGTTGTTCCCCAAGCTGGCTGGGCGAGACATGCTGGTCCTCCTAAAGTGAGGTATGTATGCATCATACATCACCAGGCGCACCATCTCAAAGTCAATTGTGCCCAACAGGTTCCTGAATCCTGAAACGAGAACAGATTCAAACATACCCATATACTCGCCGGTGAGTCGGACACTTCAGCGTAGTTGCTCCTCTGTGCTTCAGCTCTGTACCACGACTTATCCATCCAGTAACTGTTTGAATTCTGCGTTTCATTAATTCTATCAGACAGAATCAATTTAATTGAAAAAAAGAAAAAGAAAAAGTTATTGGATACACATCTTATCTAGCTTACCGGCCGCTGGATCATTGTTCGCGTCAAATCGGTGCTGGTGAGCCATTTACGTTCTCATGCCATCACATCTTCGTAGGTTCTTGGTCAGTTTAACTTCGCAGAGAGTAGTGTGAGCGCAGACATATTATATTTCTGATCGTGAGTCGGTTCTTATTGACTACATACCACGTGAGGGCTCTCTATGTACTTCAGAGCCTCTTGAAATTTAACTACAAAGGACAACTCGAACGTTCAACATCACCCTCTTGCCTTCATGTCGATATCTGACACCATACTCACACCCAAATGACGATCTTGCCGGTGTGCTTCTGGGACTCCAGGTACTCGTACGCCTTCTTCGTCTCTGTGAATTTGAATACCTTGTCCACCACTGTACTATTTCGATCAATTCAGATGTCACAGTGATAAGCCGTGAAACCAAGTACACATGAATTTTGTGATTTTGCACGATTCAGCATGTCAACACGCACTGAGGGTCCATCAGGGCGCTCTGACTGAGTGGTCCAGTCTATTAGCACAAGCTACAAGGTTAACGAGGACTTCTACTGGTACCTTCACAAATGGGGCCACCAGATATCTTAGTTAACTAAGGAAACTTGATGATAGTGGCAGAGAAACTAGGACATACAAGGCCTAAGGCTGCTTGCTAAGACACAAACAGCATACCAAAGAGGTTGTGAGGTCGATATACCAATTGCTGGCAGGCAACAGTGGGAAGAACCCAATTTATCCATGACAAGACTATTTAGACTTGTTTTACCTAAAACTGGGGACACATTTGATCACGCATTGGGTCCAGACCGAGTCTGGGGATGACTTGAACAGCAGGACATGATCCAGCTGTTTAGCTGCAAGGATAAACCAGAGAGAGAGACAGATTGTGATATTGTGGATGAACCACCAAACCAAATCAGGGACTATGGGGTATCATTGGGAAGGTAGAAGAGATGTGCGTGAACTTCAAGACTATGATGGCAGCCATCACTTTGTGACAAACTTTTGTCCCGATTTGGGAATTGCTACTGCTCCTCTATACAGATCCCCCAGAACAAAAGTTCAAAAAGTGTAAATTATATTTTCCCCCACCGAGATTTTGCATTTTCGGTCCGGGCCGGTCATAACCGGCGGATGTGCCGGCTATCAATTCCCTCCGGCATCTCCAAACCATGCCACGGGTCGCCTAAACTACTTCCCAGAAGCACAGGTGCACATTCCACGGCAGAATGGAAGGACAGGGCAGCAGCAATGTCACGAGGGCTGGTGCCGGTCAGGGACAAAGGCAAAATAGGTACACTGTATTTCGAAAATTTCGCTCCAGATTTTGCGTTTTTTTCCCATGCTATCAGGCACCCCAATTTTTTTAAAATGAAAAATTTACCTATAAACTATACTATATTTGACCCCTTACCTGGCCACCTAAGCATTCATGCTTCAATCTCAATCTGTCCGCTGACCTTCCGTGCACCCAACTGTGTCAGAACGAGGGCATACCTCCTAGGAAGGATTCAAGACCCTAAGTTCCCAAATATCCCAACATTTGAGTTCACAGTGAATTTAGTTTGAGCGGCAGTACAACATGGCCAAATAACAGGCTAACTGGCCACCCCGTGAAATAATGGCCTGAGGTCTCAAATGCCCGCCACTCGCACTCTAGGTCATAGAGGGGGATCGTATTAACTATCTCACATAGTTGTGGTGTATATATGAAGCATACGAAATGCCAGAAAATCGAGGTCCGACGGATGCAAAACACCAAAATCGGGGTCATGATATGAACGAGCGTCCTACAAGTAGAAGAAACACCTAGATGGGCAAAATTAAGATCCATGTTACTCAATGGAAGGTATTGTGATGTACCTGAGCACCCGACTCCATTCCAAGATGCTGATAGCTCCTCCAAAAAATCTGACTATTGGTGACACCGAAATTGGGTGGTTTGAGTTAATGACCTGCAGAGCCATCCGAGGTGAGTAGATAAAATTTCAAAATAACTCTCAGAATGAAGGATTGTTTAGTAAGAGGTACTCTGTAAGAGTTCAAACTGATAGCAGGGTGGTATCGTGTACCGCGATGGTGGCCAGCATGGCCGACTAAAAAAAGCAGTTGTGTTTCCCGGAGTGCGTAGAGTGCATAGTGGAGGCCATTTTCATCCAGTGACATCAAATACAGAAGCCCAGCATCAGGGGGGTCAGAACGAGCCCCAAAATTTGCGGATCGACGAAGAAACAGTGGAGAAATGGCCACGGCAAGTGAGGCGAGTGGTCTGTTATGTTGCCTTTACCTATTATTTTACGTCTCAGACATGGGGGCTTCCCTGTCACCTGTCACCCGGCCCATGGCAGCTGGAACATTGCAGTATGGACTCTCTAGACACTGGCTTAGTAAAAGTGCTCCACAGGAAAGTGTGTGGTCACATACATATATATACCCCCCTATGATACAGAGAAGTTGGAAGTTCCAAGCACAAATAGAAGAGATCCTAGCAAGGCTGGGAAAAAATATACCAACTCAGAGGATGGTGGTGAACATTCAAAATCTTGACTGACATCCTCAAGGTGAGTTCTGGGTTGGCCATAGGGATGGTCATTGCTACCAGTTGTAACTGCCAGGCATCTCCTGTCATGTCTCACCATCGAAATTATTTCAAATATTCTGCAGCCACAACTCTTGAACATTCAAAATACATGGTCAAATATCTCTATGATTCGATCACAGAGCCCTTAGTCCACTTCTTTCAAAAGGCACCCTGAATATATGTTGTGACAAGATCACACTATATATCTTGTACCCTGTGCCCAGTGATCATGAACCAAGTTTAAAGATTTCTTTAATATCTATGTTGCAAATACCATTACCAAATCAGAAACACCTTGAACATGTATGCTAAATATATTCACACAAATTGCAAAATATCTTCCCCTGGTCTTTTGTATGTTCTGAGAGAAAACACTCAAGATTAATTTTTAGTTTTTTTCCAATGCCTTTCTTGTGTTGTCACCTTCCTTACCTTGAAGATATTTGAAACAGCATTGGAAAGATATTCAAAACACATTTGGGACATATTTTGAATGCCTTTCTCCTTCTCTGTGCAGGAATATGCTGAAGATATTTCAAATATCTTTCCAGGATTTTCCTGGTGTATACTTTCCATTTCAAAGTCATATACTCTAAACAAATGCCAAACAAATTGTAAATGATATAGGAAACATAGTTGGCATTTTTAATACTCTTCACTTTATTGGCTGAGCTTTATTGAAAACCTATTTTGAATATCTTTTTCATGTTTCTGCTCCAAACATGTGTGAGATTTGGGTCAAAATATTCACAAACCACAAACCATCTAACTGATGTGAAACAAACTTGAAATAGATTCAGCAGTTTCTGCCCAAGATTATTGAGGAAATATTATGAATACTTTCCATATCATTTTGGTGGCAAACATGCAAAAGTTACTGTAAATGTTTTCTGCGTACTTCTTGCATGTTTTGGCATGGGTTAATCGGTTATCCTCCCAGTGATAGAACACGGCAATAGTCAGAACACGGCAAACAGACCCAGAACACTGAACAGAACACTGAAACCGTCAAAAGACACAAAAGCGCAGACTTAACGGTCTTAAAACCTACCCTATACTGTCTCCTTGCAGATCCCAGACATTATTTGCCCAATACAAACTTGACTTGACCAGTCAAACCTTGCAAAAGCGCGACCCTTAGTTAACTAAGCAATCAACTGAGAAACCAGCTGCTATCAAGTCTAATACTTGACTTACACCCCTGAACTTCCACTCTGACTCTCTCTATTGAGGGGTTAGTTGTTGATAGTGTTGTGTGTTGTGTGTGTAGTTTTGAGTTCATAGCTCTGCTGCATTAGCATTTCACATTTCACATTCACACATACCTGAGAGTTGGCATTTCAACGGGTCACAGGCCCCAAAATTTTCGAAAATATTCGAGCATGTCACAGGTCACTGAGGGGATTTTCGAATGTTCAAAACCGGTCACAAAATCTGTGAAAAATGGCCCCAAAATCGAATTTACACGTGCACAGCACAAGGGCGCTGCGGCCTCCCACGAAATGCTGAGTTTGATGTCCTTGGGACTGAATCGGCTGACTGGAAGGACTTTTGCGCGTTGTGGCAGCAGCTAAAAGGTCATGAGGCTGGACACGGGAAAGTTGTTGGTGAGGAGAGATTTTCCAGGCCATCCTGGATCTTGAGGGCATCGGGAAGGCCCCCCATTGCGAAGCCAGGGCGACGGGAGGTGGAAAAAAGCGCAATTCTGTGATCCAATTTTCATCTTACCGCTTTGGGATGGACTTGATGTTTTAGGCTCCATTACACACCTACAATGCTCAATGAACTATCAGTCATGTTTGAGAGCCTGCTCGGCCCATTTTCGATTTTTTTTTTGGCTTGTCACGGCTACCTCAGCTCATTTTCGAAATCTGAAGTTCGAATCGGTGGGTCACAGGTCACAGCCATTTAGAATTGATCGAGCATATCCCAACATTTTGAAGCCGTCGCTCATGAAGGGACTCAAATTCCGCGGAGTACAGATTGGTTCTGTTGAACTGTATGTTATCAGTAATTCTGCTCTGGATCAGCACTGAACGACTGACCTTACGCGCCAGATTCCGCGAGATGAATGTGTTTATAAGCATCCGTAGGGAATCACACCGTACGTATGGCTTACGGTCATACATACGGTACGTACGGTGCACATACCCGGGGAGCGGTTTTGCTGCGTGACAAGAAACCCGTACGTATACGGATATGGGTCCGTATCAAGCCGTATTTCAGCAAACTCGCTTGAACTTCGCCGGAGGGTGTCATCTTGGGTCGGATTTGATTCTAATGATCTGTTGTCAGTGAGTTTCAGTGATATCAATCATGCCGCCATCCAACATCCGCTGATTTTTCCCCCGAAGATGGCCGTACCCCATACCATACCGTATACGGAACGTGATCCGTAACATACCGTCGCATGCTGAAAGCATACGGAACGTTGCCGTACGTATACGGATCGCCTTCCGTATACGTAGATTTGTTCACGTACCGTATACGGTACGTACGGTGCGATTCCCTAAGCATCTGGTCCGTGGTATCTAATAGAGCTCATTCAGCTCGGGTGGGCCCGGAATGACCTACAGGGACAAACATCATCTGTACCAGGGCCAAAGATACCACCGATTATAGCAATGGTGGCACACATGCACGCTGCATTCATTCATTGAGCAAGCAAGGCTTTCATAGCCTTAGCTTCGAGCTGCCATCAGATCATCCATCTATTTCCCAACACATGCATGAACCTCTAGAACAAGGTCAACCCCGACACCATCGGTGATCTCCAGGATTTTTTTGTCCCACGCCGGTGTCGTTTTATAGTTCAATACATTGAAAGGGTTGCTCAGGTTCAACGGTCTAAATATGCAACTGCCAAAATCCCCCCTATCAAACGACTGAGTTACACCTAACTCACAAAGTGAGATTAAGCACGACTAAACCGACAATAGACAGACTCCAACACCAACACACTCCCTTAATGACCTTGATGCACTGACGAGATTCAGGTCTTTTTGGACACAAGTATAGGTCCAAGGAAACCACAAGTAAATGTATTTGTCGCGAAAGTATTCAATTCCCGTTCCCCCAAGGGTGGCCAAGTCTCAACTAGTTTCTTGAAGTGGTGTTCAAGACACAACCTGAGTTTATTGGTTGGTTCCCAACGTGGATTTAAGTTTCCCAACTATGCAGATATAACGGCTCTAGACCGGTTTGTTTTTGGTGGACTATTAATCCGGTGGGCTGTTTAGACCCGGTTGTTTGGCTCACGCCTTATTCCACTGACTTGGCTCGCGCCTCAAACTTGCTTGGCTCGCGCCCCGTAACTATGGCTCACGCCTCAAAACACACACAATGGCTCACGCCTCGGACTTGGTATGGCTCACGCCCCGTAACTGACACTTATAAATCCCACTGATGCTATTCCAAAACCGAACTTAAATTCTGAGACTAATTGACAGCCAAAGATTCAAGCCTAAACTTCAACTCTGTACGCAAGGGCTGTATTGCTCCTCACTTTCTGGGGTCTGGTTCAGTGCCGTCCTCCCTAGTTCTGCCCTCCTTATATACTGTACAAAAACTATTACATGTGCGTGATTACTAGGCTTCGCGTATTCTACTTAATTAATTAGCCTGAAATCGGTATCAGTGGAGCGCGTTCTGGCGTTCCTATTCGCTACTTGAGCCCTCCTATATGTTCGTCTAATGACTCCCGTCGATCAGGGGATTATATGTGTAATTAGTCCCCTGAATAGGATAATTGACTCATATCTTCCTCTGTGGTAGATGCCTCAACTTCTAGTATCGTTGACTGGATTGTATGGTTTAATACCTTTCCAATGATACCCCAGATGCCCTTAATCGGTATCCAGAAACACGCAGTACAAGCTTAATCCGGCCTGCGGCTTATCGGGTGATCGCGCTGTTGCGGATCCGGTGTATAGGAGTAATGATTGTAGGTCCAGGCCTTGATCAGGTGACCCATCGCGTCGTGTTGGGTAAGCCAAAGTCGTGTAAACAACTAGGTGTTTCCCTCCCGAATAAGGTTCCCAGCGTGCCAATAAATGCCAGAGGTGGATGATATGATTCTCCCTTTGATAGTGAGCATTGCTTTGCCTTCCCACGTATAGAGGGTGTTTCAGGACTTTGATGTATGGGCTTTGAGCCTTAATCCGGATTCAACCCCCAAGTGTCCCAAGGGTGAAGTTTCCAGGAATAAGCTGTTATTGCCAGTTTAAGATGATAATGCAATATGGCTCTTGGTTGCACGTTTGGAGCTCACGCCAACCTCTGGATGAGCGCTGAATGTCATGCATTCATAAAATTTGAGGTTTCGCAAATTTTGCGGCTTATCATCTCCCCCATTTTTAAATGTCGACTGTCCCCAGTCAACCTGCCTTTCCTCTGACATAATTGGTTCATCTAGGTGGATGATCCCTTTTATATCGGTTTTTATGCCAATGATGTCCATTTATAATCCCTTAGCTGCCTTATTCTTGTTTTTACTGTTTATTCCCCTTTTGACCGGAATCCACTAATTCCGTCATCCGAAGTCCTTTTTTGATATCGCCAAGGTCTGTTTCAAACCTTTACGATACCTCCACTTCTTATTGACCGGTTGGCACTTGTCCCAACCGTGCATAAGTCGCTAGCGCTCCAGGCACTTATTCTACCAGTCTAAATCCGTGCCTTCAGGTGAAGTTGGACCTAATTCTGGCTGCGGCGTTCACCGAAGATCCCGTTGATCTCGAAGTCCCACAGGATCTAACACACCAGCCCCTATCCCCTCTGGATATTCATCATCTTTGTCGTCTTGCCGTTCATTTGGTACCCAACTTGTCCCTAATCTGATACCTGGTAAGCTTATTCCAGATGTTTTTATCGGAATAGGCTTAAGAGACTATCTTTAGTCTGTCCCACGCCCTATTCAAAGAAGTTCATCAAAACTTTTTGGCTTTGGAAAACTTCTCCATCGTCTATTCTTGCGCCCTCACTTAAACCAGGGCTGCGCAAAACATTCCGTCCACATTCTTTCCTCTCAACCACCACCATGGGTTCCCCCAAGTCCAAGCCTACCCCTACTCGCCCTAAGGCCCGACCCAAGGTCTCTGCTTCCGCACTATTCTTCGACACATTCAAACATCCCTTGGCCTACTCCCTCGGCCTCCACCTCTTGTCTCCTTATTCCATTATCGACTATGCCCGCCCGGAACTCAAGGCGGTCGTCATGGGTGCCCTCCCAGTCCTGGTAAGCACTTTGTTCTCATTTGTCTTTCCTTTGGTTGACCTTCCCTAGCGCTACCTTAAGCGCAACGTCGACCTCCCTGAGCTCAGCGAGCAAGCCCGCGTATTCTACGGCGGTATCAGCCGTATCATGGAGCGCCTCCACACTATCCCCACAGAGTGGTACAACTTCTGCGTGGACGAGGATATCTATCCCTCTGATGTAAGTCCTTAATCCGTCTTTATGTCAGACTCTGGATTAATCCAACTCCATCCCTAGGCCGCCTCCATCATCAAGGTTATCCCCCCTGCCTGTACCAAGATCTCCCTCGGCCCTGGTGATCACCGCCCTCTGGACAAGTCCTTTGCGAACTTCGACCAGTCTGACCCAACGCCGGCCCAAATCCAAGGTTTCTTGAACAACCTTCCGGCGGTCCCGCCAAGATCGCCCTCACCCAATCCTGAGTCCGAACTGGAGCCTGGGCCAGTCACATCCTCTTCTCAACTGATCGCTCGGGCCGCCGCCCCCACTGGGTACGTACTTTCTCTGTCCCACTTTTGTTTTGACTAATCTGTTCTCCTTAGCCTGACCAAGAAGTGTTCTTTGGACTCCGCCGACCTGGACACCCTTGCTCAGGATAAGATTCAACATTCCGAGGCTGAGCCTCCTTTGGTGCGTTCTATTCCTTTTCTACTCCTGTCTTGTCATTCATGGCTTATTCCAGGATGCCAAACCCGGTCGTGTGCGTGATCTTCGCAAGAAGAAGAGGGCTAGGGTTGAATCGCCGGTCTGTCCCCTTTCTTTTCTCATGTTCTGAATTCAACCCTGACCTGACTCAACGTAGGAGGCCCTCCCTGCCAAACCCAAGAAGGGCAAGAAGGGAAAGGAGAAGGCTGACTCGGTGAGCCTGCTTTCTCTTATTCCCCTTTTCTTCTGATCGGTTGAATTCTTTTCCAGAACAAGATCCCCGACGCGCCGCAGCGCGCCATCGTTCCTCTGGCTCTGGGACCCCTTCCCATTCTGACAAGGATCCCGATGCCACCAAGATCTCGAAACTTATCGCGGCTCGTGTTCAACAGGCCAAAGGTTCCAAGGCTGGCACGCCTGGTGAGCCCTTATTCCTATCATCCTTATTCCGGAGCTTGCTAACCCTGCCGTCCTTAGTCCAACTCAACGTGGACCTCGCCGGCAACTCCTACAACCTTGGCGACCCCCAATGATATCTACCTATATCTTATTCGGAAGAGGGCCCAGCTGGCGACTGAACAATTCTACACTGGCCACCCGGCCACTACGGCGCACCACTGACTCGACTCTGACACCTACGTCGAGAGATTTGAGTCCCTCAAGTTGATCGACGTCCAGAAGATCCTCGAGGTGGATATTAAGGACACTCTCATTGTGAGTAGTTCTTATATCTTATTCTGATTCCTTTTACGAATCCCATGATTAGCCCGAAGAACCTTGCGCTTTCTGCATCCTCCATCGTGTCGAGTGCGTCCCCATTGCCTTTGGGCATGGGTGCCTCAACTGTTTCTTGAAGGGGTTCCGCTATTGTTGCCATACGGCGACCATGTCGGAGCTCATCAAGTTTCATGTGGAGTTTGCAGACAGGTTTGCAGCGGCATCCCATAGTACGTCACAGTCCCTCTATTCCTAACCGTTGCTTATTACGAGCGTCCTAATCCCAGCAACCGAGATTATTGTGGACCAGTTCAAGCGTACGGTGGCCCATCTGGCCGACATCACCGCACTGTACAACAACACGTCCATCGACTTCGCCGAGGCGTTCGACCACCTGGTCCACCATTTCAACTCCTGCGTCGAGAAGTTCAGCCTTCGCCTCTCAGTTTTCGGACTCATCCTTGGCGGTCCGCAACCACCTTGCCTTGCTGACCTTGTGGCCCAGTTCCGGGGGACCTACAAGTCCTTCAAGAACTTGGACATGAGCGACGTGGACTTCGGGATGCCACCTCGCCCGCTCTTGACCGCCAGGGCCTTAATCGACATCGCCTGGGACCCCTCCGAGTCCGTCGAGGCTGTCGACGTGGACGCCAATGGTGAAGAGGAGGTCGAGTCGGAGGAGGCGGAGGAGGTTGAGGAGTGTAGGCCAGCGACACTGTCTAAGCCAGCTCCAAAGTCCTCTTCGAGGCCGTCTGCTGTGAAGCCTTCTTCGACGCTGAAGAAGCCCGCTTCAAAGCCTTCCCCTACGCGCCCTCCGTCTACCCAAAGCCATGCCGCGCCCAAGGGCCAGGAGTAGGTCTCCCGCCATCATCGCCGTTGAGCTCACACCGCCCTGCTTATTCTTTATCTATTCACCACAGACATTGTAGATAGAATAAGTAGGGCCTCAAAAATATCTAGTAGCATTATATCGTTTTGTCTTGCCGTCGGCCCCAAATGGGGCCCAATACAATTACTCGCTGTTTTCTCCGTCCTTGGCGTGAACTCAGACTCTTCAGACTTGAGTACCTTTTGTCAAGGTCTCGCCAAGTCCTTAATTCGGTCCGAACTTTTTCTACTTTCTATCTAAGATTAGGATAAGATCATGCAATCTTATCTTAATCATAGTGGCTGTGATGATGTTTGTCTCCAAACATGTCAAAGGAACTTGGCTCAGACACCTGCTCCCCTTTTCATCATTTATTCCTACCATGCCATTTGCTTCAATTAAGGAGAGATATTTGTCTTATATGATGGAGGATATGAAGGTCCCTTGTTCACACTTGAGTACATGCCCCCGCTTAGACTGACGTCATATCCCTTAATCCAGCCTCCTGCTGATCTGCGCTGTGACCATTGTGCTTCTTCGGATCGTGAATGCTTATTCCAGTCATGGGGCAGAGGCTGCATGGCCTGTGAAACTTGCCTTTTCCATGACTGTAATATGATGAACTTGATGGAATGGTTCTCATTCCGTCACAGTTCTTCTTTCGACAAAGGCCGTGCACATATTTTTCTTAATCCATCTGGAATAAGTACTGATGGCCAGGGTTTCTAGTTGCCCCATTTGGTCACCATCTGTTCCAACTATTCGAACATGTTCACGCTGTCTTCATCTTCTACCTACCGCCGGTGCTATTACAACCGAATTCGCCACGAGTATAAGGCTCAGATATACTTGATGCCTCGTTCAAAGGCCTATATGCTGCAGTGCCCCTGCAACATATTTGGACCTCCAGTGCAGCATTTTTTGCAGCACACTGGCTTTTCTTCAAACCCTTCATATTAGAAGGGGCACAGGGTGTCACGCTCAAGGCTCAAGAACACCCAATGGATGCACAATGCGGATTGGAGGTGCTCGGTAAGAGTGAGGCTCGAAGAATGATGGAATAAAAGACTAAGGAATACAAGTGACTAGCTACACTACTTATACTGTTCAACTGTGGCTATGTAACTAGTGCTAATAATATATACAATAGAGTGTCCATATGCAGTAGGCACCATAACCATGTGTTCTGAGTAATAAACATGCCAGAACCGTGTGTTCTGAGTAAGAAACGTCCTGAAGCCATGTGTTCTGAGTAATGCCCATGCATGCTCCACATGTCCGCAGCATGACACCTGTCAGCTGTCCGATCACCAATCCGTCGTGCTTCATCGGCATGTTCCTGTGGGAACCCAATCCCTGGCTGTCCGATCACTGATGACTCAAGCATAGCCTTGGTGTTTAAATAGATGAGCGTTTGATTAGGCGCTTAGATAAGGTGTTGTCGCGATTAGATAGCGTCTAAATCGTGACACAGGGGGATATCTTGTTGTGGCTGTCCACATCTGTCGACACCCATGCATCTTCCCTTTCCTTCCCCTATCAAGCATAACCCTAGCGGAGGTGAGGATGTGGGGAAGGAAAACCTGACCAGATGGCCATCCTGTGGATAGGACTGTGATCATAATGGAATTACACTCTGCATTTTTGCATAGGGCATTGGCCAAAATAATGAAGTGTGTGCCAGTTCAGGCTACACATGACAGCAGAATCACAGAATAGTAACAATATGATATGATATTGTGAGCTGGGCAGGTAGGACATAAAGCGGAATTTTGAGTCTGAAGAAGGGTCTGTAAGTTTACAAATCTTGACTTTTTCACTTACTTTTTTGCCCAAAATCTTTTGTGAAATGTAAAACATTTTTCACCAATTTGTTTACCAAAAAACTTGAAATGCTCAACCGGTGTCATGTACAAATAATCCCCAACTTATGTGCATTCATTATAACAACAATACTCCTTGTCTCTTACCATCATGTCATTTTTACTTTATTTCTACTTTGACAGCAGGTAGCTGAAGGCAGCAGGCTATGCTTTGATTTCTGTTCTCTATCTACCTGCTTTGGCAGCAGGTAGTTGGAGGCTGCCTGCTTTAGCAGCAGACTGTGCTTTCATTTCTATTCTCTATTCACCTGCTTTGGCAGCAAGGGGCTAGAGGCAGCCTGCTTTAGCAGTGGGCTGTGCTTTCATTTCTATTCTCTATCCACCTGCTTTGGCAGCAAGTGGTTAGAAGCAGTCAGCTTTAGCAGCAGGCTTTGCTTTCATTTCTATTCTCTATTCACTTGCTTTGGCAGCAAGTGGTTAGAGGCAGCCGGCTTTAGCAGTGGACTGTGCTTTTATTTCTCTTCTCCATTCACCTGGAAGTGTTCAGAGGCAGCTAGCTGTGATGACACCATTGTTGTTGTATCTGGAAGGGAGGAGAAGTGAAATTTCATACAAATTTACTAGCCTGGTAACTACACTAGATAGTGTGAAGGTGAGCTCACCAGTTGCCTAGTACCTCATATCTGCAGCAGATTGTGAGTTTTGCCTCGACCAAAAAGTCATGTTCTTGTTCTGGTCACAAGGTGTTCCAAATTGCAAACTTCTGTATAGTTTCTAAGCTGTATTTGTTCTGATAACAAATTCAAGTTGATTGTAAGTTGATCATCTTGCTGGCCGAAAAGAATTCAGATAACTGTGCTTAGTACAGGTTTCTGCTATAGAAATTCCTATGCACACTATACTAGGCTTGCCATTGCATGGGAGGATCATAAACAAAATAAGAGCTACAATTACAGCCATTTGCATAATTGATGACAGGAGCCGAGAAAAAAAAAAAGAAAAGTTTTGATGCCGGAACTTGTTTTGCTCATTCCTCTTTTGTTTCTTGTCTGATTAGGCTGAAAATAGGAGGGTTTGAGAGGGTTCCTTGAGGCTTTCACAACCATACCATACTCACCACCCAATTCACAGATTCAAGCTTGATGATTTTTCCCTTGTGATCAATGGGTTTGATGGATGTCCGATTTTATAACCCACATATCTTCTTCATTTCTCAATGGAATTACATGAAACCAGGGGCAGATTAAAACCCCAATTGACCTGAATCTTCTATGTTTTTTGGACACTCATTTTCCAGTGTAATGTGTGATTATGTTGGGGGGAGGGTTATAAACAGACTCAGGTAAATTCACCATTGCTTATGATCAGTCAGTCACCTTTATTTGTATACTGGCAAAATATCTGGTGGTGAATTGGGGCTTTCAAATGCACCCACCCACATGTAATTTCGTTGAGAAATGAGGGAGATAGGTGTATTGATAGGGTGGTGAGTGTGGTATAGTTGTGAAGGCCTTAGAAAACCCTCTCAATCCCTCCTATTCTCAGCCCAATTGGACAAGAAATGAAGGAGAACTGAGAAAAACAAGTACCAGCATCAAAGCTCTTCTTTCTTTTTTTTTCTCAACTACTGTCATCAATTATGCAAATGGCTGTAATGTACAACAATCGGTCAAACTGTAGTAGCTGTTGAGCATACAGTGTAAAGTTTTAGTGTCCAGCAATGAACTGATCATGTGACCCATTCAATGTCGAATGGGCCACGTGATTTGTTACAAGTCCTAAATTTATTTAGACTCGTTCTTGGCAGTGCAGCGTCCGCGAAAATTTGAATCAGGATTCAGCCCTTTTTGATTGAAGTTGTCGTTATTTGTTGTCGCTTTGATGCACGTGCTGATGCGTTTTTCCGCCCCGACTTTTTTCCGCTGTTTCAGCCCTTTTCCTTCTGCAGCATGTGTTCTTCTCTCCACGTGTTTTTTATCCTTGACTTTCTTCCTTGCTTTAATGCAGCCCTTTTCCTTCTGCAGCACGTGTTCTTCTCTCCATGTGTTTTTTCTCCTCAACTTTCTTCTGGGCACAATACTCGTGCTCGTGGCTACTGATACTAAATATTATGTAATATTTCACGTGATCTTGACGCATCGATTCTGAGCCGAAATATCCAATAACAAAGATCCTCAGCTGGTTGCTTTGCCTCAGAAACAGTTGTTGGCAAAGCCAAGGTATTTATACATCACATCAGGCCTTTCTGGAGAGTAAGTCACAGGTTTGTTATCCTGTGACACCCATATAAAATCAATAATTTTAGATAGGAGCTTGATACTCTGGGAGTGCTACAGACTTGAAAAAAATGGCCAGGACTTTCTCAAGGAGCCAAAATATGGTAATTTGAATTCCCTTGGATCCATTTTCATGTTCCACAGGGTTCATTTATTTTTCTGTTGGCAGAATCCCAACAAAAGGTACTGAATGATGTATCAGTGTTGTCTGGGAGTGCTGCAGGCCTAAAAAAATGAGGATTACATGAGAGGGATCCCTAAAAGGTCAAGCAACATTTCTTTGGTGGAAAGGTTTGCCAGAACTCCCAAGTTCAGTTTGCATTGACAACATAAGTGTGAATCTCAGATGGTTCTGGTGGTGCCGCAGGCAGGGTAAAAAAAAAGCTTTCTGTATACAAATAGCATGGGTTTCCAAGAACCCACTGTTGCCTTCGAGTTTCTTCAGTGATACTTTGAGGGTAGAGCAGCATTGATTTATTTAGCCCACAAAGGAACTTGGTTTGAGAGCACCGCAGGCTGAAATTTTTTTCTTACCACATCGGAATGGTCAGTTTTGAATACTGAGATTCTAATTAATCCCACCTGTAGGGTAAATAAGCTATGAGAAGGTAATAGAGATGATATACCCAGAAAGTTGGCTTGGGATCCAGAAAACCCAGGAAGTGTAGATGCTTTACAGGGACAGTGGATAGGGTTGTCAAAATGAGGACTTGGGGAGATTGGATCCAATACTCTGGGGTATTTTGGAAGAAAATGACGAGACAGTGAGGTGAAAAAGAAAAAAAAAGCTAAAATAGGGGAGCAGCAGGGATTGAACTTAGGAAGGAAAAACACATGTGCCACACTAACCAACTGAGCCAACCATCAATGCAAAGCAACCCGAAGTCACCCAACTCAGCAGTTACCTACACTTGGAATTTTTATTATAATTTTTATTTTTTGACCACAGACATCAGTATCGGGCCCTCTTCTGAGTCTTCAGCCCTTTTCCTTCTGCAGCATGTGTTCTCCTCTCCACGTGTTCTTTTCTCCTCAACTTTCTTCATTCTGAATCTCTTCCTTACTTTTCAGCCCTTTTCCTTCCGCAGCGCTCGCTTCTGCACGTGTCCATTCTTTCTCCTTGACTTTCTCCTTGTGGCCCAATACTGATGTCTGTGGTCAAAAATAAAAATAAAAATAAAAATACCCTATGCAGGTAGCTGCTGAGTTAGGTGACTTCGGATGCCTTTGGTTTGGCTCAGTTGGTTACTGTCTGTGCTTTCTTTCTTTCTTAAGTTCAATCCTTGCTGCTCTCTTATTTTGGCTTTTCTTTCCTTTTCACCTCACTGTCTTTTCATTATGTTCCAAATTACTCTGGAGTATTGGATCCAGTCCTCATTTGTCAACCCTATCCACTGTCCCTGTACACTTCCTGGGTTTTCTGGATCCCAGGCCAATTTCCTGGATATATCATCTATATCACCTTCTCATAGCTTGTTTACCTTACAAACAGGATGGATTAGAATCTCAGTATTCAAAACTGACCATTTCCAATGTGGTAAGCAATTTTTTCCAGCCTGTGGTTCTTTCAAATCAAGTTCCTTGGGCTGTGTGGACTAAATAAATTAATCTGCTCTACCCTCAAAGTATCACTGAATGAACTTGAAGGCAACAGTGGGTTCTTGGAAATCCATGACATTTGGATGCAGAAAGTTTTTTTCCCTGCCTGCAGCACCACTGTAACCATCTGAGATTCACACTTATAATGTCAATGCAAATTGAACTTGGGAGCTCTGCCAAACCTTTCCAACAATGAAATGTTACATGTAATCCGCGTTTTTTAGGCCTGCAGTGCTCCCAGACAACACTGATACATTATTCAGTACCTTTTTGTTGGGATTCTGGCAACAGAAAAATAAGTGAACCCTGTGGAACATGAAAATGGATCCAAGAGAATTCAAATTGCCATATTGTGTGCCCTTGAAAGTCCTGGCCATTTTTTTCAAGTCTGTAGCACTCCCAGAGTATCAAGCCCCTATCTAAAATTATTGATTTTATATGGGTGTCACAGGATAACAAACCTGTGACTTACTCTCCAGAAAGGCCTGATGTGATGTATAAATACCTTGGCTTTGCCAACAACTGTTTCTGAGGCAAAGCAACCAGCTGAGGATCTTGTTGTTGGATGTTTCAGCTCAGAATCGACACGTCAAGGTCACGTGAAATGCATAATATTCAGTATCAGTATCTGGAGTATTGTGCCCTCTTCGTTTGCTTTCAGCCCTTTTCCTTTTGAACCACATGTTCTCTCCTCCATGTGTTTTCTTCCTCAATTTTCTCTTCCTCTGAGTCCCTTTCACCGTCACTTTCCAGCCATTTCCTTTCTGCAGCCCATGCTGTTATCTTTTTTTTTTTTTTTTTTTTGGAGCGTCTGGGATAATGAAACTAAGTCTGCAGAAGCATTCCAAGCTCATCTGCTTGTGTTCCTGGTTTTGAGCCAGTCATTACCAGCGAAGGTGTCTAGGAGGAAATGCTGTTAACTGTAGTGTGGGACTTTGGCTGAAAAGACCATCCTATTCCATGTTTATCATTCATTGGCCGCATACCCACTAAAACCCCCTCTGTGCATGTCCAGTTATCCGGCAACAAGTCCTCATCCATGAGCAGGCCACTCCAGGTGTTTAGGACTAATTGGTTGTTCAGTGCGAGTGACCCAAATTTAATGCTGTCCATGAGAATTTGGTCGTGTTGTAAAGCTGCAAGATATTGCTTAACCATTAGTTGTGAATGCTCGTAACACTGGGTGTCATACCAGGGTTTCTAATTACTCGGTTTACACGTAAGCTCCATATCAGATGCCAAGCAACCAAGATTGAGATAGCAAAGAATCAGCCCTTTTCAGGCACTACACGTCCTCTGGCGGATTTAAATTTCACAAGATTGCAATCCAAAGTCAGGCCCCAGTTCAGAGTTGGCCATCTATCATGTTTCATGCGCCAAAGATGTTCTGTCAGTTCCCATATCAATTTTTGGCTTGGTGCTGTGCATTCCAAAGCAATGTGTTCTAATAATTCAGGCATATCACAAACATGGCATGTGCCAAGTATCTCTAGATTGTCAATATGGGACCAGAAGTCACCCACCCGGAAAGTGTTGTGTATGCTTTTCCAGAAGAGCTCTTGCGACCGGCGTTGCAGTGTTGCAGATCAGATAGAGTTCCAGATCTTTTCATCTGTTGGTGTGTAGTTGAAACCTTCTGAATTGAGCATCAGATACGGTCTAAATTTATAATTGCAATAAGTATTTGGAGGAAGTGCAGACCAAAAGTGGAACATTTTTCTCGGTTAACTGCAAGATCTTCAGCAGGCCCCCAAGTAGGGCTCTTCTTCTGTCAAAGACAGTTCCTCACATAGATCTAGATTTGGGATTGCATGGTTCCATTTGGCAAATATGCTGTCTATTAAAATTTTGGCAGTTTCAATGCACTTGCCAGGGTGTGCACAATCAAATTGTGTTAGCACAATGCACAGCCCCAGTTCCTATGACCGATTCCTGAGGAATTTACTGTGTGAGGCTTCCTTATGTTTGTCATCCATCTGGTAGCAATGATAAATGTGTCCTGAACTGTTCAGACCTGGTGATTTATTCTCAGACATGTTGCAGCATCCATACTGTTATCTTGTTGTCTCTTCCCTCCGCTCTCTTTGCTCTATGGCTCTTTGTATGTGTGTTTTCAGTGTTCTCTTCAATTTTCTTCCTATGTCTTTTTCAGGTTCTGGCACGGGTCATAATTCAGCTAATAGTCTTGGTTCTCCACCTGCCGTTCTGTGTTCTTCTCCAGTAAGATCTTCCATTGTTTTTGTTCTCTTGCTGAATGACTTTATGTTTAGTTCAGCTCTCCTTTGTCTCTGTTGTCTCACCTTCCTGACTCTCCTCTCATTTCTCCTCCAAGTCCTGCCCTGTTTTCTTTACCCTTTCCCTTTCTTTGCTGTCTCTCCATCATCGATCCTCATGTCTGTTCACAGTCTTTCTGTTTGCGTCAATGTAATGTTATGAATGAGGATGTGCTTCTGGTTTGTCTCTCCTGTTCTCCTTCTGCTTTGTTTATACTCAGAGTCTTACAGACAAACCATCCTTTCCCTCCCTGGCCTCTACTCACGCATCTGCAGGCATCACTGTTGACCGGTTGTACCTGTTTAGCGGTGATGGCCGTGAGCAGCATTTCTTTAGCTGCCTATCCCAGTGCTCCAGCCGTCGGTCATTCCCTTCATGAATTGGCCTATGACCTTAGTTGCTACATTACTTCTGACCACAATTCTCATCTAAAACATTTTTTGTTTGGCTCCTCTATATTGCTGCAGTCTGTGTACTATGCTGGTGCATCTCCGTTCCCTCACTTTGTTTTAAAGTTTAATCCCTTTTAAGATGATCCATATCTTTCTGAAGCACAACATTTTTTTTGTCTGCTCCTCATCTCTCAAACACACCTGGGATACTTGGTTCTCCTTATGGACACCCTTTCTCATTTACCTACTATACAATTATTCCTGTCTTTGCTTTCTTACATACTTCAAGTAACTACTAAGTCTGTTTGTCTTTCCTCTGATGTAAATTACTTTTGTCTCTTTCTGTTTCATCT
Source organism: Mycena maculata (assembly GCA_029448575.1). Classification (NCBI taxonomy): domain Eukaryota; kingdom Fungi; phylum Basidiomycota; class Agaricomycetes; order Agaricales; family Mycenaceae; genus Mycena; species Mycena maculata. The sequence continues at coordinate 61,801 of JARJLG010000179.1, forward strand.
CTCCCTTTGTGTTGCTCCAACGGCCATCGCACCTGTGGCCATGCCCTTCGGTCAATATCTGTCCACACATTGTGCTTTGCCTTTATTTGGCTTTCTTGTTGACAGTCACTATCGAGCATCAAGCATCTATCCACCATCGGGTATCTATTGAGCATTGAGCATTGGTTCTGATGGAGGTGGATTCAAATGGCTTTCAAAGCTCACTGTAAACAACTTCTCCTCAACGACGGTCTTGCTGCTGCTTGGTGGGCTGAGCCCTCTCACTTTGTATCCCACCCTCCCTTCTTTTGCTTTGTTCTGGTGAAAGGGTTGCTCAGGTTCAACGGTCTAAATATGCAACTGCCAAAATCCCCCCTATCGAACGACTGAGTTACACCTAACTCACCAAGTGAGATTAAGCACGACTAAACCGACAATAGACAGACTCCAACACCAACACACTCCCTTAATGACCTTGATACACTGACGAGATTCGGGTCTTTTTGGACACAAGTATAGGTCCAAGGAAACCACGAGTAAACGTATTTGTCACGAAAGTATTCAATTCCCGTTCCCCCAAGGGTGGCTAAGTCTCAACTAGTTTCTTGAAGTGGCGTTCAAGACACAACCTGAATTTATCGGTTGGTTCCCAACGTGGATTTAAGTTTCCCAACTATGCAGATATAACGGCTCTAGACCGGTTTGTTTTTGATGGACTATTAATCCGGTGGGCTGTTTAGACCCGGTTGTTTGGCTCACACCTTATTCCACTGACTTGGCTCGCGCCCCGTAACTATGGCTCACGCCTCAAAACACACACAATGGCTCACGCCTCGGACTTGGTATGGCTCACGCCCCGTAACTGACACTTATAAATCCCACTGATGCTATTCCAAAACCGAACTTAAATTCTGAGACCAATTGACAGCCAAAGATTCAAGCCTAAACTTCAACTCCGTACGCAAGGGCTGTATTGCTCCTCACTTTCTGGGGTCTGGTTCAGTCCCGTCCTCCCTAGTTCTGCCCTCCTTATATACTGTACAAAAACTATTACATGTGCGTGATTACTAGGCTTCGCGTATTCTACTTAATTAATTAGCCTGAAATCGGTATCAGCGGAGCGCGTTCTGGCGTTCCTATTCACTACTTGAGCCCTCCTATATGTTCGTCTAATGACTCCCGTCGATCAGGGGATTATATGTGTAATTAGCCCCCTGAATAGGATAATTGACTCATATCTTCCTCTGTGGTAGATGCCTCAACTTCTAGTATCGTTGACTGGATTGTATGGTTTAATACCTTTCCAATGATACCCCAGATGCCCTTAATCGGTATCCAGAAACACGCAGTACAAGCTTAATCCGGCCTGCGGCTTATCGGGTGATCGCGCTGTTGCGGATCCGGTGTATAGGAGTAATGATTGTAGGTCCAGGCCTTGATCAGGTGACCCATCGCGTCGCGTTGGGTAAGCCAAAGTCGTGTAAACAACTAGGTGTTTCCCTCCCGAATAAGGTTCCCAGCGTGCCAATAAATGCCAGAGGTGGATAATATGATTCTCCCTTTGATAGTGAGCATTGCTTTGCCTTCCCGCGTATAGAGGGTGTTTCAGGACTTTGATGTATGGGCTTTAAGCCTTAATCCGGATTCAACCCCCAAGTGTCCCAAGGGTGAAGTTTCCAGGAATAAGCTGTTATTGCCAGTTTAAGATGATAATGCAATATGGCTCTGGGTTGCACGTTTGGAGCTCACGCCAACCTCTGGATGAGCGCTGAATGTCATGCATTCATAAAATTTGAGGTTTCGCAAATTTCGCGGCTTATCACCGGTGTTATATACCGAGCCAGAATGACCAAGGACCGATGGACTGGAGGCTCTGGTATGCCGGAGCGTCGGAGGCCAGAGGGTCCAGAACGTATATGAGAAGGGATCACAAGACCACAGAGGGTTAAGGGTGAGTGACTACCCTGGCCGGCAGGTATCCAATAGAAGAAGACAAGTCAGAGTACTGGAGGGGACCGGAGAGTAAGGAGGCAGCTCAGTGCAAGAAATGTGAGCCAAGTACTGTGCGTACATGTATGGAGGCAATGGTCACGGTCACGATGGGGTCCATTGCGTTGCCAATGTTTTGTGGGGTCACAGTCACGGAGGGGTCTGTTGCCTGAAAAATAGCGTGACATCAAAAAAAAAAAAAAGTAAAATTCTCAAAAAAAAAATCATATTAGCTCGTTTCTTACTCCTCTTCCACAGCATCAGCGTTGCCCCAAGATGCAACGGTCACGGTCACATACATTGCCGTTGCTCAAAAAATAGGCAACAACAATGTCACGGTGGTCCGGGGTGTTGCCTCCATACATGTACACACAGTAACATTAATTATCAATCTGATGTACATGACTATCTAGCTAATTGTATTCCAGAAAAGGAAGGAGAGTGGTTCTTGACAATAAGACAAGTCAGAAGGACTGATGAGAAGTCATATGACAAAATAAAGTGGAAAGACAGAAGGACAGATAAACGGGAAACACTCAGTAATCCTTCATTGCATAAAAACCCGATGATCCCAGCAGGTTCGGAGGCTCTGGTATATGACTGGAGCCTCAGAGCCTTCCAGAAGTACCGGAAGGTCAACATGAGGGCTGGGTATGCTGCATGGATACAACATCTGGTCTGATTATTCTCTAGCCTTATTGCACCTCCTCTAAGATCCCAGCCACCTGCACTCAGAAGCCTGGCTCTACAGGCTGCCTCCACTGTCCAACCAAGACACGAACCAAGTGTTCTGTCCAAGAGGATTTTCATTTCACGCATGCACAAGGTCCCTTTAGCTTGTCACACTCTGCCTTTGATGATGCCACCGTTCTCTGCATACTCTTTGTCCTCGTTGAGCAGGTTGTACTGCCACTCCCTCTAGTAGCCATCTGCTTGCTGGGCTTGCATCTCCTCCACGTGCGTGATTGTCCTTTATCTCTCTCAATGTCCGTCCTTTATTAAGCTGGTATGCAGGTGTGATTCCTGTTACAGATCTTGCCGTTGACCCTCCTCGTTCTTCTGCCTCAATTCCACAAGGTCCTTCTGTCCATTCATCTTCTCCTGACCCTGTATTGGTCGGCCTCTCTTGCATTGCTGGCTCTGTCCCCAAGACAGCCCTGCCCAATGATCTCGGACCTGTCGTTGACAATTGTGTGGCTGTTGTCCAGTCCTACCTGTCTGATGATAGTGTCTCTGTCTTGGACCGGGACCAGTTACTTTGTCTGCAATGGAAACGTGGTGAAACCAAGTATATTTATGAAACACTATTGCTGAATGACATGGGCAGATCACAGTGATATTGTACCATCTTGGTGACTGGATTGCATGTCAAGGCTAATACAGCGAACAACAAAAGGTCCATACTGGAGACAATTATGTGGACTGTTTTATATGCAAAATCTTTACTGGCCTACATACGATCATACACATATTTTTACATTCTATACTGTTGAACGAACAAATTAGCGTACAGACTTATGGAGTAGGGGGCCACAACGGGGATTTCGAGCATGAGGAAGAGATCGGACCAGAGAGCTCCATAACATCTGATGTCAGCAACGACTAAAGGACCAAAAAGAAGGGACTCGTACTGCTGCCATTAATTGGCCCTCATCAACAGGTAGACTTACAGACCCTTCTTCAGACTCAAAATTCAGCTTTATGTACTACCTGCCCAGCTCACAATATCATATCATATTGTTACTATTCTGTGATTCTGCTGTCATGTGTAGCCTGAACTGGCACACACTTCATTATTTTGGCCAATGCCCTATGCAAAAATGCAGAATGTAATTCCATTATGATCACAGTCCCATCTGGTCAGGTTTTCCTTCCCCACATCCTCACCTCCGCTAGGGTTATGCTTGATAGGGGAAGGAAAGGGAAGATGCATGGGTGTCGACAGATGTGGACGGCCACAACAAGAACAGAAGCACATCATATCCGGGATCATGTGATGCCTTAAAAACTTCCCACCTTGCAAGCAATTTTAAGTTTGATTTACATGGTGTCTATTGATAATCCAGGTTATCATTTCTCTGAGATGATTATTACTATATGAAGAATGAAAGCTATTTATGGGCCGTTTGGCTGCAATATGATCACAATATACGGAGGTCTGATGGCTACCATATTGGGACTCAGGATATTGCAAGTATATTGTCACAATATCCTGAGCATATCCAGGGCCCAGATATTATGAGCATTTAGTAAGCATATATCAAATATCCTGAATATATCCAGCCCTTGGATATTCTCAGTATATACTGAGGATATTTGAAATATACTACCTATATACTGGCAATATCCGGCCCCTGTATATTGCTGCTTGTCCCAGTGTGGCCATAAGGGCCTGCATAATCGCTCCAGATTTGGCCTTAATCATCTACTCTGACTGCCCCTAATGAACACTAATGCTGCAAGGGGGTCTCATGGGAAAAAAAATTCTCTGGGTCTTGTCAGCCTCCTGTGGTTTGACAATCCACTCGTCCAGCCCTGTCCAAGTTCTGCTTTACGCTGCAACAGCAGGTTACATCAGCAAAAAACAGCTTGGATACGTACCGTTCAGTAGCACCAGTAGTCGTAGTAGCGTGGTAGCCTAGTCCCCTGATACTGAACGCCTGGTAGCTCCCTGCCAAAGGTTGGTAGCTGACAGTAGTCATCATGTGGAATCTTGGTAGCAGCTAGCATCCATGTGCTACCAGTCTACTGCTGCTACAGGCAGGTCAGTACGTCACAGGCTGGTATTGCAGGACACTTATAATCAGCCGCATTCAGAAAAAAAGTAAATGCAATTATATTTGGAATAGACAGTACAATTAATCCTCGCTGCCAACTGCTCCAGGCACGGTGCTGTTGTTGTTGGGCTCAGGCCCATCATCGGCTCGAGGCCTGTCGCCGAATGGCCTCCTGCCACGCATTGTCAATATTTGTACTGTTGTACGCTTCTCAGATTCCCAGCAGTCTACAGACACTACAGTGAGGTGATGAGAATCCAAATGAGGAAGTAATATAGACTCACAAGGAGAATACTTGTGGCACTGACCAACCCGCACCCTTCTATCCATATCCACAGCACCTAACAGGCCGGACCAGCAAAGAACACACACAGGAATCATCGAATCCAGCAAGTACTTGATCCAGAAAGAGCGGAGGAGTACAAAAGGGCTTGAATAAAGGGCCTGGAGGTTTTGTGCTCAGATTACGTGTGAAGCAAGTCTTCATGATCTTGACATTCGAGGCTCATGCAGCCAGGGATTGCAGAAAGCGGTCTTGAAGAGGGAGGAGAGGAGACAGAGATCTTTGGGGAGTGGGTAGAGTGAGTGGTTGGAGGAGCAGGTCTTGAGGGCAGTATCAGCACTGCTCAAATGTGTCTACGCCAGGATGTGCCACGGCCAAACAGGCCAAATTGAAGCTGCATGTATTGAGAGAGACTGTATATTGGATGGCGCGCACTTGATCCAGACAGAGACAGTGAGGATGTGGTGCACGAGTACAGGAGGGGGGGCGAGGACGATGGGGGAAAGGAAGAGAAACAATCAACCAAATGTATTTGGTGTGCCAAACAATCACACCATCTCACACGTGCCGGCGGACTTTAAAAGACTTGGGTGAATATTTCGATATTGCTTGTTTCTGGTTTTAATTTGCTTTAACCCAATTATCCCTGGTCTTGCCTCCGAGGCCTTCCGGAACACCTTATCCTGCTCGAATTAAGCCTCGAGTGACTTCAAAATATTATCTTTCCAAAGCACGGCTATCAGGTGCTACTGATCCGGAAGTGATGCGCTGCGGAGCGCTACTGATCTTCGGCTGGATCGCTACCAGAGCTACCTGCAACTACTGGTCTCAAGTGGACAACTACTGTGGCTACCAATGTCTGGGAGTTTTGGCGTGCAGCTACCGAACAAATTAGTGTTTCCTGATGTACCAGCACAATGCAATCCCTGCTGCTGTCAAAACTACACTGTTTGTTAATTAGCAAGTACTGTGTACTGTACTTATATCCCAATGTTCTTGTGCCGGTCATGTTTAGAGTTGCATTCCATCTTCAAGTTGTTAAGGTGCACAACATGGAGGTAGGATAAACTCCGTGACTTGGCGAGATGTGAGTGGATATGCATGTATGGAAGACAAATATACTGACCTATTCTGCTTATAGCCTTGGATTAGATTTTGAAGGACATCAAACAAAAGGCAAATTTACTCCTGACCTTCTTCAGTCCGGAGGTCGTAGCCATGGACAAAAATGGGTTCCGGTGAGAAGTGTATGTGCAGGAAACACACCAAATCAAACACCTAAATGTTTTCAGTGAGTTGGCTGAGTGAGGGCATACAATTATATCAACCTTGGTTTTGAGTCATCCAAAAAAGCAGTTGTATGACCTTTGGCATCTTCTTTTTTGTTGCAGCAGAACTCAGTTGTGCATCCAAATCTGGCCATCCAGATTGTCAAGGTTAACCAAGTAGCTGCCATGTGGCCCTGGGTCATAACCATGCTCAATCCGGGCTTGAAGGTTGATATGGTTGCGGCCATGAGCCCAGGAGAGGTTCATTTCCTCTGTGATCGAATAAAGGGTTCAAACGAATTTGCACTGTCATGCCCATGAGTAGAAGGCAGAGGAAAGAAATAGAAGGATATCACCCTATGGCAGCATTGATAATTGTGTTCTCTATGCTGCCTATTGCAGAAACATTCAATGACCAGAATGTTCAAAACCAAGCCAATGAGTTTGGATTTTCCATGTTCATTTGGCTCTCAATCGAGATTCAGACAGCTTGTAGGTGAGCAGAGTAGTGTGTAACTTGGACGTCAAGATGTAGATGAGATTGTGGCCTGTCCCTGATACCATACTATATATAAAAATAAGTACAAGTTTTGCTGGGCTGGGCCACGGCCCACACCCCAAGTTCCTTGACGGAATGACACCTTCCGACGATCCCTGCTGCACAAGACTCATCGTCCGAAGTAAGCTTCACCTAACAACATGAGTCCGCAATATTGTTCTGAGAAATGTCTCCCATTCGGATAGTATAGCGAAAGAGTGTACATCTTCCCTCAATTTAGGAACGTCCAAAGCTCCAACTAGTTAGGGAATTGAAGGGCTACTGTTCGGCTTGTGGCCAGCCCACGACCACTTAAGAAAACCAAATATATCTCCCTGATGGACTGAGTAACACGTCTCCCAGCAACCACATTCACGAGGGAAATCAAGCCAACACTGAAAGGATCGGCGAGAATAATATTTCCTTTCTGGAGTAACTGTGGAGTGGCCTCGTGGGTTGCCATGGGGGCTGGAATTTCGTATGACGGTTGTGCACAGATCCATCTTGTTTCCGTTTTCAATTCACAGCGAACAGTTACGGAATCAGCACTTTGAAAGAATGATGCCACTTTCAATTCCGTGTGGTTTTCTCGACGCTACCTCCGGAAAATCTGCGCCAAGTGTACATTTATATTCACCCTGAGTCAAACAAATTGCGGTGAAGAATGCCTTGTCGAGTTCACAAGTCCGTTCTCCTCATCGCCTGCCAAAAATGCTCAGGAAATCTATTTCCTCTTGTGAGTGCTTTCCCAGCATTTATGCCACTGAACTTCCAACCTATCTCAGACTTCAATCCATCGCAAATGTTTTTGTTTTTTCTGCACCACCAGGACCGGTTCTCACCGCCGCATGAACATAGATGTTATGGGCAGCTGTAAACGGTGATCCATTTTCCATCATCCTCGCTCTAGTGTGTGATGGGAAGATCACGCTAACAGTGCCCGTCCAGTGAGTAGGCTATCCATGGAAATCTCGGGGATTGTCTCGGACCTGACTGGGCTTCTTGCGTTCGTCGGCAGCTGAGGAATACAACGGAAATAAGGACCACATCGTGCAGGCACTATTACAGCTGTTCCCGAAAACTATGAGATACCATGCAATTTTTTTACCACACAAATTTTTTGATTATGAGTACTTATGTAATAAGTTCTCGTTCTTTTCTAAAGTTTACATGGCCGTTTCACTAACTGCGTGAATTATCAGTTACGATTTTATAGTACAAGGAAAATAGTGGCTGTGTTGAAGGGTTTTCAGAGACTCCATTAGAATTTTTGTGACTGCATAGTGGCTGTGCTATTGGCCAATGCCGAGCGTACTTCTGACATCCACAGGCGTTGGTTCGAACCTGGTGACTGGATTCCTTTTTTCGGTTGGTCTTTTTTTTAGCTAATTATTGCCTCCAAAACTTGACACCAACTTGTCCAGATGCTGGGGTAGCTTTTCTCCCCTTTTTCAAAATCCCCTTGCTCACCCGTTCACAGTAACTCATTTTTGTTCCACTTATCCCTCATTTTTTTCTGGTTTTCATCCAACTTTGGACGTGGGAACCTGATTTTTTTGGATCTGGATCCTTCTTACACCTCTAAGTGGAAAAGGGAAAAAAAAACTCGGTGAAAATTGATGGGAGCATCAAAAAAGAGAGAAAGGGAGAAAAGGGATTATTGTGAATGACCCTATTTACAGTGGCGATGAAAAGTTCTGCACACGGGCAGATTTAGCGTATACAGCTAAATATAGGCATGAAATCGAAGAACTTTTGGTGAGGGAGATGTAGTGTAGGATGTTCTTAGTGACTGTGAAAAAGAATTGGGGCATTCAGATATCATCTGGTGGAGCAGTGAATTAATTGGATCAAAATGTACCTATAGCTTAGTCAAACAACAACAAAGTGGTCTCGAAATGGCCGAAGTTCTCAAGAAGGCTGGCCCCAAAAATTCCAATTAAATTAGTACTTGGTGTATCCACCCTTGGCATCATACAGAGCCTGCACCCTGGCAGGTAGTGAGTCATACGAGCAGTTAATATAGGCCATGTCCAGATTTGCCTATTCCTCCTGTAAAGCCGCCCACAACTCATCACAATTTGTCGGTAGCACCTCACAGCAGTGCACTTGACAATCCAGCTGCTCCCATGCATGCTCCCTAATGTTCATATTGGGGGAAGATAGCGCCCATCGAAGGATTTTGATGTTGTTGTTGGCAAACCATGTGTACACACGGCCTGATGTGTGCTTCGGATCACCATCCTACTGAAAAACGATGCTGTCCAGAGTGAGATTGTAGTCGGAGAGGGTGCCCAGGAGTTATTCCTAGAGAATCTGACAGTATTGCACTGCATTCATGCGGCCCTCGACACGGTGAAGCCGGCCCAGTCCATGTTCTGTCACACACCTCCAAACCATGATACTCCCTCCGCCATGCTTCACGGTTTTCTTGACGTTCCGTGGTTCCAACTCTTCGCCGGGCCTTCTGCAACAATATTGCTTCCCATCGGACCCAGAAAGGTTGAATTTCGATTCATCAGAGAAGATGACATCGCGAAAGTCATCTGCCAACAGATCGTGCATGTCTTCCGCCCATGCATATCGCTTCTGAATGTGAACCTTGCTGAGTAGCGGCTTTGCGCGATGCACGCGACCGTTCTGGCCCTCCCGACGAAGAGCCTGGGGGACTGTGGAGGCTGGAGCAGTGGGGAAAAGTGCCTGGCAGACGTCTTCACCGTCGTGTGCTTCACCCGTGTTGATCATTCTGACGGTGTGGCGCATGTCACGGTCCGTCAATCGATGTGGGCGTCCGGATTTGGAGGTGTAGTGGTAGGGATCACCGGTGCGGACAACCTGGCAATAGTTCCGGGATGTGGTGGATCGACTGAACCCGAGCTCGTTGCGAATTCTTGAAAATCCATGTTTTCTTTGTCGTGCATCCGCAGGACACATGATTGCTTCGTGGGGGTGCATATAACCATAGGAAGTGTCTAGAAGTGGATAATGAGCCCTTGGAAGATGTTCTAGACGACGAAAATGGTGAGACGAACGTGGTTTGGTAGTTCGTGGAGAAACGTGTTGATGTGACATTGTGACTGATGTCATTTTGAAGTAATCAATTCCCAGATGATATCTGAATGCCCCAATTCTTTTTCACAGTCACTAAGAACATCCTACACTACATCTCCCTCACCAAAAGTTTTTTGATTTCATGTCTATATTTAGCTGTATACGCTAAATCTGCCTGCGTGCAGAACTTTTCATCGCCATTGTAGGTAGTCATGGGTCATATCTGTCTACTACAAAGTTGTCCGATACCCATGTCCACGGAGGAGGGAACAATACCCGGACACTTAATGTTCTGCACCCCAGTGCCCAGTACCCATTCCTCATCTGACTCGGGCACAGGTCATCAAATGATCGGATGCTTTTTTTGCACTTTTTAATGGCATGCATTTGTTTCCCCTGCTCACTAACAGAAATGTAGTGGAATTGACAATCAAGCTTCTGATTGCCTGTTCCTCTTTCTCTGGTGCTTATGTGTTGCTTATAAATTAATTAATTGAAGGTCCCCTCGATATACCAGGATCCTGGTTTGAGATTTTGGGAGTTTCCGGTCACACGGATATCTCATTTAAAAATATATATATAAGTACAAGTTTTGCCGGGCTGTGCCACGGCCCACACCCCAAGTGTAGTGATAGGGATTACTATTTCGGGAGCTCGACCCGAGGCATCATTGATCGCGATAATCTCTCCGTCTACCATAGTCTACCGGCAGCGGAGGCTCGCAATATGGAGTACAGGCAGGCGGGTGGCAGGGAAACGACAACGACGACATGAAAATTCAAAATGCAGAAGACAAATCAGTAATCAGCCGGGAATCAATTAAGAGTCGGACTTCAGTTCAAAAAGAGTAATCCTTATCACTACATCAAAAGTTTTCTGTGGTATCTCCGGCGCAAAAAAACTTTACGGTCTCATAGTTTTCGGGAACAGCTGTAACCAAGTGAGGGAATAATCAATTGGCCTGCGCAAGTCGGCCTCAATTGTGTTGCATTTTTCAGTAGCTCCATGATTCCTTTTGCGACATCGATGTCTTTCCGAGGTCCTCGCTGTTCTGCCTTCTCAATCCTTCACATTCGTGCTACAGACAAGCAGTTTCACCGGAGTCATGCGTCGCAGCTTCGGCCATACCATCTGCACAGACCTCCACACTGACTTAGTCTGAACCACCAGATACGCAACTTTGTGATTGTGGGCAGCATTCTAGGCACTTTTCTCTTCCTCTCCATTCTTGTTTCCTTCCTCTTGCTCGTTCGACAAATACGACCGGCGCGAGACCAGCTGGGCAGATTCGGTACTCCCACTCCGTTCACCGCCCATTTCGGTTACGCCGGGAAAGGAGACCTGCCGTTTGCCGAAGGCACACCTGGGAATTATATAAAGAAAGTCCACTGTTCTCATGCACGTTGCCAAAGGAACTCTCCAACAAGAAATCCCTCAACGAGATTTGACGCCACTGCAGTTGCAGCGACCGGGGCCAGAGGTTACGGGAGAGGAGCCGGTACCGACCCCGCCTCCCTCATATTGGAGTGAACCTGGCCGAATATCCCTTCGGTCCACGCCCAAGAACAGAACGGAGTGACGTCGAATTAGAACTCCTCTTCCTCCCAAAAAACAGCCCGTACGCAAGCACAAATGAACGCTATGATTAAGATTCCGTGGCTGTTTACAAAATTGAGTACATAGTACTTTTATTCGTGTCAATTTTTCCGAGAGAGCAGAGCAACCTCTCCGAAATCACTGCGACTAATAATCGTAGTGCCATGTGCAGCATCGACCATGAAAAGCCACCTCAAACCACGCAGCAAGCGCAGACGGCCTACATGTGCGAAATAATAATTAGCACCCGGTTCATACGGGGCGGAGGGTAGATGTACGCAGTAGATGGAACTGCAGAACCGTCTTCATTTGGCGAAGGAACTACGGCCGAGGCGGAGACTGGAGTGCCGGTTCCGGATTCCCTACTTAGCCCGGGTGAGAAGAGGAGTTCGGGTGCAAAAATTCGCGGACGTGCCCAAGTTTCGGGGGTATAGGAGCAGCAGCACAAGAATTTGTGGTCCAAGCGACGAGGAGGATCATAGCGACAGTCCGGGTCAACGATTGAACCATCGCAGGAGATGAAAGGTGGATTCCGGATAGGGAAGTTAAATTGGTCTGATGGAAAGGAGTCGAATCAATATCTAGAACTTGAGAGGGAGAGTCCAGCTGAGGAATCCATAGAATTTGTCGAGTCTTTATATGATTCAAAAATGTCCACTGGAGACTCGAATGGGAACGGAGATGTTTCCAGGACCAATTACTCCGGAAAGGTGGTTACGATATCCTGGAAACCCCCGGCCATTCTATATAGATCAAGGTTGTCAGCTTCTACATAGAACCGCTCAAAAACTCACCATCAGACATCATTCAACTTTTCCTCTCCCATTAGTCAATTCCCGACACTCCGGATATGCTGTTCAATTTGTTAAAGAGATGAATACCAAGTGTTTTCATTCTAGTCAGCTCCGCGAAAGAAAGCTAAGACAGTGGTGGGGTTGCAAAGATCCAGTCTTCGCGTGCATTAGAGCAGAAGTATTAAAGTAAATCGGAATGGGGAGTCGCTTGACTCGCTTTTTGTGTGAGAAAAAGAAACCGATTGAGTGTATAAGATCATCGAGAATCAACTTGTCGGTTACGGTTAATGGCGTCCTCTATTATAACTTCAACCGGGAACTACCTTCAACTTTCAAAGCGATCTAAATCATCTGATCCGGCTACCACGGAGGCGTGATGGATATTGTGTTTTTGTTTCAGCAAAAGTTCGAAGAAGCGCAGGAGGATAAAATGGAGGACAAAAAAATTCCTTGCAGTGTCAGCAATGTTTATTCTTGTGCTCTGAGCGGGGCAATAGAGGCCCATAAACGGGGCATGAGCAAATTCAATCCCCACTCAGAGCTGCCGGGCCTTGCCGCCAGTACTTTGATGGCACCGTAGATCGCGGCGTAGATCGCGGCATTTGCGGCATTCGCGGCATTCTCAATGCGGTGACGAGAAGAGCGAATGCGTTTATTCAGTAATAATTATAATCTGCCCTATTCACCCTCTTCAAATCTTTCTTTAAGCTCTATTGGAGGGGTCAATCAAGCAAAAATGAGATCCAAAGCCGATGGGATCCTGAAAGCTGTCTCGGCAACTCGGCGAAACGACTCAAGTATGGCCAGTAGTTTTTTTTATGCTTATAGAAAGTCTCTGCATCAGAAAAGTGGATATTTCTCGCTGAATTCCGACACAGGGACACGGCGGCTGCAGTTTGCAGTTACCACTTCGGGGTTCGGGTCGTCGTCAGGGCGGGTAAGATATTCAAGGTAGATTATAAAGCTTATGACAGAACCGCTGCTCTTGAACTTGACAGAGCATTCTTTAAGCGAGCGCAGTCGAGCAGAAAGAGAGCCGGGAAAGGTTGGGAACTGATTTGATCCGATCAAGATTTGAATGCCTTCACCCGCAACTACCCGCATCGATTCGTCTTAGTGATGTTCGGGCTTGGCTTGGCTTTCAAGCCCCGGCTTTGGCTTGGCTTCCCGGGGCTTTGGCTTGAGCAACCTCGAGCCGAAGCCAAAGCCCTGGGATAGGGCTTGGCTTGGCTTGGCTTTGGCTTAAGCCCCGGCTTGACCTGTTGAAATTTATAGATGCTGTATACTGCCGTACAAGGTCAGTAAACTCATCAAATCGACCCATCTGACAAATAAAATACCTCCACACCCAGTATTACACTGATAATCGGGATAGAATCGCTCAAATAGTGAAGATCAAAGAAAAAAAGTTAATCTTCGTCCAACCTCATCGTTGAATCACTGAAGTAAACTGTGGTTCAAAGTAAGTTGGAGTTTACCAGTTCAAACTGGACAGAGTCTGACCTATGAAATACACTTCCATACCTTTGACAGATGGCCACAAGGAGGTATGTATGCAGCACTCGAAGCCACGGCTTGAAGCCCCGGCTTTGGCTTCGCTGACCTCAAGCCAAAGCCAAAGCCCTGTCCAAGCCCCGAGTACGGCTTGGCTTGGCTTGGTCAAGCCGGGGCTTTGGCTTGGGGACTTGGGGGCTTAAAGCCAAGCCAAGCACATCATTATTATTTTAATCGTCTACTCATCGCACTGAATCTGTCGGCGGCAAACCCTTGCCCGCAGTACCAGTGCGGGGCTCCGCAAATACTCTGCCTTCCAATCTCTGTGCGTAGATGCGCGATACGCCTCACCTGAACCGCAAGTTTGATCTATGGTTAGTTCGACTTGAATTCACTTCTAACTAATGAATGCATATTGCCCTTGGCGCGGTGGAGTGAAATTTATGTTCTGTTGGGTTTTCCCCGAGACGTGTCCCACCGTGTTTGTGCTTTCGGCTCCTGTGGCTCGGGAGCACATCATTCTGCAGAGAGTGGCTATTCACAGGAACATCGTCCCGGCGCCGAGGCGATTGACCTCATTCATGTGCAGTGGATCGTGACGGCTTCTGGGGCGGCAAAGATGGTACCGGTGTGCTATGAATACCCTTACTTCGAGCCCAATTCTCCATCCCTCCCCTAGGTCGAAAAATAGAAACTCGGCGACTTCGGCCGCTGCCCACGTGTCCTCTGAAATACCAGTCCCTCCTCCCCGTGGAGCTTCCCCTACATCCATCCATGGCGCGGGCTTCGGCACGACGTTCCTCACCTCCTCCTCCTCGTGTACCTGAGGAAGAGATGCATACTTTCCATATCATCCCCAGCGCTATCCCTCTCCCAACGCCCTCACTCCGAGATCGCATGCCGCACCGCCTCCATCCTATCTGTCCTTTTCAGCGCACCATGAAGATGTCGGGATATCTGGGCGGATGGAAAGACCTCGCGCTGTATGATAGCTGACCAAACTTCATGACAAGTTGGCGTCCAGATTTGGAAATTGTTACTACTGCCTGAGTTTTCACTGGATCATGATGAAAATGCATGAATAGTACCACAAGAAGGTGCTCTAAAGATCCCCCGGACCAAAAGTTTGAAAACTCAAAAAATATTTTTTCCCACTTGGATTTCGCGCTTTTGATCTCGGCCCGGTGGTAGCCGGTGGCTGTGTATGTCAATCAATTTCCTTTTTTGATGCCTTACCATACCACCAAGTCAAAATTGTCCACCTTTGGGCTCTAGGAGCAGAAATATCTCATTCAATCATTTCTTTAGTGCAAGAAGTATCACCAGAGTCACCCTCACGGCCACAAAGGTATACAGAATTTTTAATCTCTCGGCCAAATTTCGCGCTTTTTTTCCCACGGTATAACACCCCTCAAAATGAAATTTTTGTCTATAAAAGAGCTTTCTGAGGCTCTAAATCTTCAATCCTGGATAAAATCACCCAAAATTAGAGGTTGTCATGAAGTTTGGTCTGCTATCATATGCGTCCTCCTTCGTTTCTATGACCTTCCTGAATCCTCATATTCGGCCAATCTCCGCAGGACCCATATCTACTTCTGTCAGACTCTAGACCCTGCGGTAGTGTGAGCGGGTGCGAGCGTGTGGGATCAGGCAAGGATCAGCGGCAGTTCGGGCTGATTAGTCATCAGTTTGCGCATGTTGTAGCCAGATCCATTCTTGCTTTATCCCTTGCATCGCGACATTGCGGGATTCCCTCTCGGTGACAGAGCATCCGAAGAGCCTACCCCAACCCTCTATCTCTGCGGTCATTATATCCTTGCGCGTCAAAGGTCCGAGTGCATCCGACTATTCAGCGTCCGCCGGATAAAACACCGGTTGACCCCACTACACTCCCCCACTGGATACATCACACTTCGTAGACTCATGACACATTGCCACCGTCAACGCGCTGCGACTCCGGCTGGCAATGCGTACGATGCTCATGCTCCTCGTGTCCTGCCGCCGTCAGCCCCTATATCCGTAGTCCGCTTTGGAGTCGCGCTGTGCGTCCCAATCAAGACCCAGAAAAGGGCGCTTCCAGAGAGAGAAAAGATTCTATATCTAACAAACGCGGAGTTTTAAAAACAGCACCATCAAATGTATACCACTTCGTTCCCCTCCCTCGTCGACACTCCATCCGTCCCTCAGCAACACGAACTCGGGACCCCGCATTCCTTACGCTTTATGATCGGGAAATGTAGGTCTAGACTCATGTAGGTCTCTCCTTGAATGTTTCCATGAGAACGTGTTCCCGAGTTTGAATAGGCTGAGGATGTGGAAGTCGAGTCCGATCATTAAAATTGATGTGTCCGTCGCGCCCGTGCCTATCCCTTTGTTCCTTCGCCACAGCACAACTTCCACGCCCACCGCAAAATTCCGTGTCCGGGACGATGCGGTCGAATCCTCATCGCGCTGGGTTTGGGCTGACCGAGGTCGAACGTCCATTAAAGCTCTAGACGACGCGGGAGCGAGACGTGTGATGCGCCAAGAATCAAAACAGTCGATCTCCCACCGGGTAGTTGGAAGGAGATACACGGTAATTTGGTATTCGCGCTTCACTTGCAAGTCGCAGATTCGAAATCCATTCAATGCTTCTTGCTGTATATCGAGTGAGGACAGCTCTAAGTTTCGGCGCGGCGATCACATTCAATTCGGAGTTGCTAGCCTGGCTGCGGAGGTACACCTCGTCCTTGATGCCAAGCTACACTGTTCGCCGTGATCGCCGCGACCCGCCTTCCGGCGCCGACCTGGCCACATGTGCACACATCACCGGTCCATTATGTGGTCCGCTCGAAGCCTCGAACGACACTCCCTGTCACAAACTGCCTGTCCAAGACTCAATTGCCTAGAGTGGATTTGGTGTAAGTAGTTCAGACTTACCTGCTGCCTGTGCATCGGAAATATGAACATGGTCCACCTTTGAAGGTAGGCTCGAATTATTGAAAATTACCGCTCACAGTGTCTCTGAGAGTCATCTCGAGGGATGCGGATATGGGCTTCGGCCGCTCCGCTGTGTCTTTTTTGGGAGGTATGTGGCGGAGGCCAGGTCCTATTGTTTACATGAAGTTACCTCTCCCGCGCACCAAATGCGCGGCTGTTATGAATTGGTCGGTGCTCGGCCCATTATTGGGACGTGGACGGATGCGACATTCGGGGTAATACAGTAATTGTCCCCGCATCTAAGTAACGACAAACAAGTGCTGAAGAGTCACTAATAAACGGGCCTTCTCAGACCATTCCTTCAAAATCATCTCCTACTTCCCATTGGAGATACTACCACGCGTTACCATCGCCTGTTCAAAACAAGCCCAAAAATTAAAATCAAAGTAAGTAGGACTTGCCGCTTAAGTATACACATCGTCCTGATCCTAACCACTACAGTGCATCACGGAGTCGCAGGACGCTACGTGCCGTCGCTGCCAGGATCATGGGTTATTGTGCCGATATATCCCGACGGAAAAAAAGAGGACGCTCCAAAAGCACGAGGCCATCAGAGCCTTTGGAGTACGAGGCGCCTGGAGTGAGTAACGCCTCGCTAGCGCCATTTTCTTCGGCTAAACCCGGCTCACGCGGGCCCATCCATACCATATGAAGAGCAAACCGACCACGGTCAGGCAGCAAGACATGTCTGTCGCCACCGGTCCCAGAGCTCCGGTGTTCAATTCCGAGGGCAGTGGGTTTCTCTGAAGGTCCCCGCACTTGCGACGCAGTCCCATCTACCCTTCGCCAACCCTCAGCAGTCTTATCCTTACAACAGCAAAATGGGGACTCCGAGTATTGCTGCCCCGATGCCGCCGGGCCAGTATCAGAGCTGACTTCCATCTCAGAATGTTGCGGCGGGGTATCCCTCAAATTCGAGCTAGTACAATTCCTACAATGGGAACGCGACCAGTCAGTGGCTGTACGTTTTTCTTCTGATTTCGTTGGATAATTGAAACTGAATGATATCAACAGACGTTGCGTCTGTCCGCCGGAACTATATTGCTATTGCGGTGGATTCCTATAGGCAATGTGGGAACCTCATATTCTCAATTCCTCTAAATGAAACGAACCCCAGAATTATGTGCGGGTTGGCAGAGGCCTGAACGACTCGGAGTTCGCACCAGAGGGTGGCGTCTCACCAGATGTATAAGACACTCAGTACGCGTCGCCCCCGCTGCGGCTCCGACTCCTACAATTCGATATAATTATGCATGAAATCAAACCGCCGCACTTCCTATTCCTCTCTACATTCTGGATCCTCAACCACCATGCGCCCGGGTGCATGCATTCAATTTTTGGGTCGATTATGAGTGTGCATCGATCGGACCTGGCCCTGAGCCCTTGAGCATATCTGACTCCCCGGCGAGTCATTCCCCGGTTCCCTCCGACACCTTCCGGTCGGTGGCGGGTTGTAATGGGCGAGGAACGAGCTGGTATCATTACAGTGTCTGTCTAGAGAGACTAGTGGCTGGTGTGCTTGCAGTGTGCGCGTGGCACGGTCACCAAATCTCCCCCTCTCATGTGGAAGAGCCGAAATATGCCGGGCTTTCGAGTATGAGGTTGCTTGTTCTTTGCGACGAACCATACCCGGGGCGGAAGTTGTCGCATGGGAGAAGCGTGAAGTGTTAGTTGACTTTGGCCTCCCATCGGAGCCGGAACACCGGGAAACACCGCATCCGTTACCAGGATGCTAGCTGCGCAATAAGCGCTACGTTCTTTTCTGATCGATTGGGAAATTTTCCGGGTGGACACCTGGTCCTTGCCTGATCCGTCAGGAACTAGGTGGAACCACGTACTCTAAGCTGACAGTGGAATCCAGCGAGAGCTTATGCTTGTCATTATACGTAGGTCAACCGGTATTTCCACGCCCGATGACCGACTCCTCTCTCACCCCATAATTAGTCACCGCCGCCCTTGTTCCATCTTGTTCTCGAAATGGGACGCCCGTCTGTCCCCGGGGTTCACAACCTGGGAACCCTTCGCATAGCTCACATTGACAGCGCCATCAGAAGAGCCTTCGCCTATGGAATTTCAGGCACCGCCATTATGACCGACAAACATGCCGATTTTATCAAAGGCTTCGCGCCCGGAGATTTATTATCCACGGAGCCTGAGCCTCATCATCCCGCGACTTGTTGGTCGACACCCGCCTGGATCAAGCTGTATAGAAGCATAAACGACTATTTAAAATAATTCAAGCCTGTGTGGATCCGCTCGAGGAGACCCGTCCAAAAGACCGTGACGTATAACGTGGATGAAACGCCGACGTCGGAGGGATGAAACGAGCACGGCGTTAATGGTTACAGAACTTGAAGAGGTTACCTTATACTTGCGGGCTAATTTCACCGCTGCAAAGATCCGGTTGAAATCTGAGTGATTGAGCAAACAATTAAAAAGATGTTGTGGCGGTATGAGGACTGGGCTCTTTGGTGGCAAATCCAACCTTGTATCACTTGTCCGCGACCAGGCCGAATCGAAGAAAATCAGCGACCAGTCGGGTAGAATCATCGCTTTGTTAGTACAAGGTAGTTAGCTGGTTGCTTGATCCGGTCAGTTTAATGACATCCGCCTTGATCCGACGTGAATGAACAGTGTTCGCATCCCGACTGACGAAGGGGGGTGGTCCCAGAAAGTCAGGACAGGGATGAAGGGCAATCGCAGAAGCCTTTTACTCAGTTGTATATCCTTCTCCGGCAGCTCCGCCAAATTAAAATCCAGCTTTACTAAGGCTCCATCATTTCCTCGCTTATGCGATACGATGTGATTCAAATGGTCAAAGGCGTCCGGGTGCGATGGTCAATATCACTCCGAGGGCGCTGATTCACACTGCTCTAAAGATACCAGCCACTGAAATGTTTACGTAGTGAGTATTGCTGCACGGAACAAACATCGCCACTGTGACCGATAGGCAGCCGCGCCGTTGCTTAAATACAGCTTTTCGTCTCTAGGACTTGGTCATAAATTCCCACTCGTTGCAATATGCAGACGTTCATATTTCAGGGCGGCAAGTTGAAACCCGCGTCGCCCGACCCTCACCAAAACGACGGGCTACGACCTGGCCAGGCCTGTTTCAACTGTAGACGGAGAAAGATGGTATGCCGATCGATTATCGAGAGACTCTAACTCATTTTACGGCAGAGATGCGACGGAATTCGTCCCGTTTGTGGTCCCTGTAATCGCGGGGGTAGAAGAGACGATTGCGAATACACCACTGGCGGGAAGAAAGCCAAAGTTGAAATCCTTGAAACAAAGATTGACCGTGTCAAGGGTCGCATTTTTGAACTGGAGAAAACCAGACGAACTCAAGGCTCACCTCATCAGCTAAATGAAATCGCAAGTCCCTCCACTAGTGGTAGTCGTAAGCCTTCTATTCTGCGTTCGTTCGTTGGTCTAATCCGGCAACCACCGTCAAGATCCATGGGCCAGTACAGATGAACCCCCCAGGCACATGGTTGTAAAACTGTTCGTCTCATTGATTTTGTGTTCTTGACTTCGTCTCCTACTCATCTACTGTAGCATAGACTCTTTCCTGAACTACTCCTCAGAATTCGGATTTTTTCTCAATGCAACCCGATTTCGAGAATCCGCGCTGCTCCAGCATCCGATCGGTCACCATGCGCGTCCGGCTCCTGCTTTGTTATCCGCAGTTTATCTGCTGGGCCTAAGACTCTCGCAGATTCCTCCGAGTCATTTGGCCGACCAAGAACCAATATTATTATCCAGGACCTTGAATTTTACGTCCAGAGGTCTGGAAGGCAATCATCCAGAAAGGATCATGCACAATTTGCAGGCAGAGATCCTACTTTCGTACTTTTTTCTCGCCGCCGGTCGCTTCGTGGAAGGTGAATATCACAACGCTTCTGCAGTCTCACTCAGTATGAGCAGTTCACTTCATTTAATCCGCTCCGCTCCTCCTGGGATCCTCTCACAACCTCGGGATGCCGTGGAGGAGGGGGAGCGTATCTGTGCTTGGTGGATTGCAACTTTCCTAGACCAATCTTTGGCGGTGGTGCTTAAACATGGACCCCATTTAGATCATCGTCGGGGGAAGTGTCCGGTGGACACACCCTGGCCGTTGGAGATGTCGGACTACGAAAGTGTGAGAATACTGGCGGGATCACAAATGGCATGGCTGAACTGATTGCGATTTTTGTGTTCAGGGTCACTCTATTCAGCGGGGACCCTCTAGCAATACCCTCCAGAATTTCATGGCCGGAATGTCCGAAGTAGGCACCATGTCGACTACCGCCATGCTTGCGAGGGCGGCTTTACTCTGGCAGCACGCAGATGGCCTCGCACGCGACTGGAAACCGGGTCAGCATTTTCAACAAATTTTTCTGATCCCCCTAGTGCAGTGTTCTCACATCCGGATTAGACATGCTCCAGGCGGAGATGATCGCCTTCAATAACACCTTTTATAACCTCAACACCTTGATCGATACCTTCCGCTCTGCACTCGTTCCCCCCAATGGCCTAGCGAACCCTACGCCCGCGATGGCTCGTACCCTCGTCGTTGCACACAGCATGGCCCACTCTGCAGTCATTCAGCTCCAAAATATGTGGCCCTTGCGTTTGGATGCTGGCGCGCAACGCAAACGCGTCTTGGCCGCGCAGTCCATCCTTGGAATCATCATCGCCGTCACACCTCGGCAGTTGACGTATATTAATCCTATTATGGGGGTGAGTCTCCGGTCTGCAACATGGCCTCCCTGCCTGATCATGATATTTTCGAATGCAGACAGTGTGGCTGATCGCATGCGAGGAAGTCGTAAATGCCATCCACATCTTGATGAGCCGGCGCTCAAATCGGATGGGAGAGGAAGAGAAAGGGCTCAGGGTCCTCCTTGCCCAAGCGATGGAGGCAATTTCAACATTTTCAACGACCTGCCAATTTATGAGTGCATTTCTTTCCCTTTTTTTCCGGCTGTCGCCTGAAGTCCATGACAGAAATCCAGATTTCCACGATTCAGGAGGCCATTAAAACAATTCAATGAATATTCTGCTCGAGAGGCATGTAGGGAATATAAATTATTGTGAAAATACTGTAATTCATGCAACTTATTTATTTATACGACAAGATCGTGGACATTCCATAAACACAAAACATCGGGAAAAGATACGTACCCTCCATCAGTGGGACTACGTACGTCAAGCCCAGGCCCGAGTCGACGGAGTCGACGATCAGCATGCACTCTGGCGGGGGGAGGCCCGGTTTGTCAAATAAAGTCCTGGAATCAATGACGCGGCTGCAACCAATCAAGCAAATACTTAAGAGAAAGGTTGAATGTGTACTCGGAGTGAAGAGGGCTGACGGGTAGCGCGGTACGGCGCTTGGAACTCGTACTCTTCGAAAATGAACTGATCGTACACCTCCTGGATTTTGGCGCCTGCAGATTTAAAGTTCCCCGCGCTGATGCGCCTGGAAATCAAGGACAGCAACGTCACGGCGAATCCCACTAGCGCGCTGGCGCGATCTTGGTGACAGGTGCTCTCGATCCCATCATCGACGCACTCACCGTGAGTGATGTCACGTCTATCTTCCGATGCAGCGGCGCCATCTGCCGCGTGGATTGGGAATTCGCTTGTCTGGGAGCGCCATTCCGACGGGTCAGCGACGGCAGCGCCATTCCAAATGCGGCCGTCCCGGAATCTTACCACTGCGCAGGGTACCCACAGAACGCTACGCATTATCGGGGAGACAGATGGAGATTGGACGACTGAGGGATTTGTTGGAGCCGATTTCGGTGTGAGGTCCGCATCGTATACTTTATGGCCAGTGGAAAGTGCCATGGGAACTGACCGTGGCGTTTTTTGTTTCCCTACCTTATCATTTCCGGAAGTCAGCGAGAAATAAATAGTATGCATGGTGGCTCTAAATGCAGGATCTCGCCTCCAGCCGCCTATGTAGAGTTCTTTTGAGCTGCCGCTACGGAATGGAAGGGTTGTCGGTGAATATTTTCAGCCTTCAACTGCTGTTCTTTTTTTTTACTCCACCGTGTTTTTATTCGGGGATCATCTGTTCTGCATTCGCTCCTTTGGGGACCATGATCTGTACTTCTTTGCCTTCGTGGCGGCGACTCGTCAACAGTGTGACTCAATTCAATTCCATGTTTTACATCACAAATGTACCATTCCGCGGGCAAATCCACACTTATCAAGTGTTCTCCAAATGAACTTCTTAGCTTCTGTTCAAATGGCAGTGCACGATCAATATCAAACCGTGGGAGACCACTCCGATGGTTTGATCGCGCACTTCCAAAATATTTCCCTGATTCCCCGGCACTTCCCGGTGGCCAGGTGACGAAATTTACACTTATTTGAACAGCTATCAAAACCATCGACGATCTAGCATACCAAAAACATCTCGTCGACCCGGAGTTGTGTCCAATCACATTTGAGAGTATTAGATGGGTCTCGAGATTTTGTTCGGGATTTGATTCGAACATGGGTTTTAGTTCTAAGTACCTATTATGAAGACAGTGTTGTGAATACAGTCCGAGTCCGAGGGTCTGCGCCCATTGTCATCCAATGATCCATCAGCACCCGAATGCCAGCCTGAACACTACCAGCGTCGCCCCCGCGAATACGTAGAGCGCAACGTTCGTGCCCTTCCGCGCGCGCGCCGCGCTCTTCTCATCGCTCGTGCTTCCGAGCTGCCACTGCGCGCCGGACATCCCGTTGCTCGTCGCGAGCACGGACGCCGCTATCGTCGCCGTGTTCGCGCCGGAAGTGGTCGTCGAGAATGTCACCGTGCTGATTGTCTCCTCCGCCGTGAGGAATACGAGCGCAAACGCCGGCGCGGGAACGGGGATGAGGCATGTGTTGGCGCCCGTGTCGCACGAGATGGTCGTGACGTTCAGCGCACCCTGGAAACGGCCGTCTACTTCGTGGATCGTGCCGAGGGTCTGGCGGGTGGGGCAGTGAGGATGGCCACGGCGGAAGGACAGCGTGCACAACGTACCTGCCCCGCCCAAGTAATGTTGTCTTTTGTCGAGACCGAGGGTGACAGGAAGTACTTGACCCCCACGGACGAGGGCACGGTGCCCCCATCGACCGTGATCGTCGCCGTGTAGGTGTTCGCCCCTGACGGATCTGTGATGAAATTGAACAGCGCTACTCTGGCGAGGGCTCCGTTTTCGTAAATGGCGTATTGCCTGTGCAGTGGAGTGAGTAGACATCCACCCAGAGATGTTTACGACACACGGGCCATATATATTGTCGTCGTTACCGTGCAGATCGAGAATTTGCGAGGTGTTGGTGCTACCGAAGACTTCCGAAGCGATGAGGGCGGAGTAGTATACTGGAAGCGGGGTTTTGTCAGTCATAACATTTGCCGATGCGAGAGGAAACCCACCAGCTCCGACTGTCCATTCGTAGTACTTGGACACGTTCGTTGGTGGAGCTAGGGACCTTTAGTCGACGATGAACAATGCAGCCGCGCGGCAAACATACCGGTGAACGGCTGCAGCGCGGGCAGTTGCAAAATCGGTCAATCACGAAAGAGAAAAATAGACCGACATTATAGTAATCATCCTGACCACCAACGTGCAACATCGCGCCAGAGAAATTGCTATATGCCATCTGCCAGAGGGCGTCAACCTACGGCTTTTAGCTGTGACGATGACACAGACCTGCAACCCGTAATCCAGGGCCCAAAGAGCACCCCCGAAGCTATCGGAGATTCCGGGGAACCCTCCGCAGGACGCGCTGTTGGTCTCAAACATCAGGAACGGCTTGCCAACCGTTTGGGCAATCGCGGTGGAGTTCAAATACGGCTCGCAAAGAGCCACGCCAGACGTGTGGTTGAGGAAATCTGAAAATTCGACTTGGGGGTCGTGGTAAACACCAATTCCGTACTCCGGAAAGCAATTGTCGGTGGGATAACTTTCACGATATGTTAGCTGAAAATCCATTGGATGGGGGGCAGGAAAGACGCACTGCTCGACGGATAGAGCGAACAAGTTGTCGAGGTAATCCGTGATGAAACCTGTGTCCCAAACCATTTCAGGGGTCCACGTCCCTGATACACTGGGACCGATGAGGTTGTTTTTGACGGGGACGTTGGAATCTGCGGCCAAGGCATCGACCATCTCGCCGAATTCGTTGGCGTAGTTTTGTGGGGAATAGCTCGAGTTCCGGTGGTCGTGGCTATGGTGGAAAGGGAATAAGTGGAAAGGCGGGAGACCCAGCGCAGTGGCGACTCACGCCGCATAGAGATCAGGTTCGTTGCCGACTTGGATTCCTAGTAAATGGTCGCCAAGAATGGCCTCACCGTACTCGACGATCTGCAGACGGAAGTCCGAGGTGTCGTTAAAGGGAACGCCTGTCGCCACCTAGTATTAGACGTAGATAAGAACACTGGAGGCCGAGAACTTGCCGAGATACCAATGGACGTTGACATGTGCGGAGATGTTGGCCAGCAGATAAAATAGATCCATGGTATAAATAACGGCGGGTGTTTGCGTCTGTCCAGATATCAGTGATTGGATAGTTACGTGTAAGCGAGATGGGTACCCACTGGGTTAGTGGAATTTGCCGACTCTTTCGATATCGCCCGCTCTTCCGGTAGTGTTGGAACATAGTATGCATATTCCTGGGTATTTCCACCCACGCGCACATGCACGGCACCGGCACGCTCTCGGATGTTGGAGAATAAGTTTAATAGTGGGACCTGGATGTATGATCTGTGCATGCGGGTCAGAGCAATATAAATTGTTTTTTGACGAGACTGACGAATTTGTGCCAACTGGTCGACCCAGAATTTAGGAAAGGGGTGGGCGCAGATCCTATTGAACTCACATAGTTGTGTGATGACAGACATCTCGACCGAGAACCCAAAGAATGTGCCTGGCACTGGTATAGACAGGTCTGTTACGCCGGTGCTGGTGGATTGGAGGGTCAAAGTAAAGGAAGTGGCCGGTGCAGGGTCGGGGATAGCTGGAGGAATCAAGACTGTGGTGTTGTACGCCGCTGCTACGGTGGTCTGCGAGGTTGCGGCACTAGTTATTCCCAAAGGAATCTGACCATAAACCGTAACGGACGCATGTGCGGCATCCAGGAGCCAGAGGCTCCAGAAAGCGAGGAGCAGCATGTTAGAAGAGAGAAAAGGTACAGTGAGAACAAAGGCGTTGCGGAGACGTCATTCATTTGCGCAGCACTTCAAAAATAGCTGAAGAGACACGAACAGGCCTTGTGAACACGAGGAGAAAGGTATTCTTAGAAGATCTATTTCTATTCTTGCTATACAACGCCCGCGTCCATTTTTAGAAAGAAAAAAAACCGACACAGAAGACTCACAAAAGGAAACCAGGTGTGTAGGTAGAGGTCGGTATATTCTGGCGTTTCTATCCAGTAGAAATTGCGTAGGCTATGCGATACAGGTTGTGGACGATGTCGTACACGGTGGCGTTGAATCTCGATACAAGAGCGTGCCGAGGCGCTCTGCGCCCTACCGTGCCCCGGCACTTCGCCTGAAGGAGCCGTCGGACATGCCCGGCCGGAGTTTGAACACGCTTAATTTTATAAAGAGCGGAATAGAAAGAGGCTGTGCGATGTGGTCGTGGTCGTGGGCCAAGGAGTAGTTTGAAATTCACGAAAAGCTGAGAATTTAGGCCCTCGTTGCGGTTTCTGGGTCGTAGTAAATTGAGGCTCGAGCCACCGCAGCTTGCCATCAATAACCGGATTGAGAGGTTAGATTCTGTCGCCATCTTCGAATGGTGGCGGTTGGCACGCTTGTGCGAGGAAAACGACGATTTTACATTGAAGGCGATTCGATCAAATTGTGACAGATTGAGCCGGGAGTTCCACATTTGGGGTTAGGGCAACCTACGGGGTCCGTTCCGGTCGTAGGATCCTGGCAATTTCCATGAAAGAAGTCAGGGAGCATGTTGTCGTAGAAGGGAGCAGTTGAAGTACGAGCTGACGAGTTGACGCTGCAACGATTTGGACCGAGCGACGAGTCCGTGTCTTGCGATGTATCGAGTCTCAAGGAGCGGGAGTTGGGCGGATAACAGGGAGGTGATATGTAGTGTGCTTCACGGGATCGCTATGCTTCCCGAGAACTGCGTTGCAGGTCGAGGCGGGCATTCTTCCTCGCAGGCATCAAACGACCTGAAGGGAAAAGCCAAGGAAAAGCAAGAAAACGAAACGGAATGAAGGGAGATGTGCGGAATTTGTAGGAGTTGGTTTAAGTTTGCTGTCTTGGCTGGCAAGCATGTACTGTACGCGCGTGGTGGCGAGAAGAGAAGAGGGTGCGATGGAAGTCACGGAAGCAAGTTCAAGTCGGAGAGTTGATGACATCTGATCATCAGATGGACTCTACGGATCAAATTCGGTCTGCTCGTCTCGGCGGGGATTCCTCTTGGATTCTTCGCCAGATTCGTTGGGGTGCCGCAGCGTGCTCACTTTCAATCGGTGGGTTTACTTCATTGCCAAAAATGCAGGATGAGCTGGAATCGCCCAAGCTCTTTCGGAGCTTGGAGCGTCCTCGAGGCCCAAACAAACACTGTACCAACTCGCTTTGGCTCCAAGGCGACTCAAATCCAACTCCTTCCTCAGCGGTACCGCATACAATTCTGCCACTCATGACAGGCCCCAATCCAAAAGGGCTCGTATAGTGGCTTACGGCGATGGTCTGGATGCTACTAGTATATTCGATCTTGGGCCCTCTCTTTCTGCGCTTATATCACCAGCCCAGGGAACATCTGTCCGGCGTCTGACGGCCCGTAATATCATATCGGTCTCAAGGGCGATAGCGAGAATATTAATGACCCCAAGCGTGTCCTTCTTCTGGTAATATCATCAAATTTTTTCTTAACTTCAGTAGATTCATTAATCGCAAGGTACCTTGAAGGCGGAGCACGACGCTGAAACTGCTCCGGTAATGTGTGTATGATTTACTCACCTTTTCTTTTACTGATGGGTCGGCACCTCAGCCTGAACGGCATGTCGAACCCGATGGGGGAACAAGGATAACTGACAATGGTCCTCAACGCCAATCGGTGGACGGGTGTGTGCCGTCCGTTTTTGTTGCCGAAGTGGGTATTTACTAACATTTCGGATAGAACATCTCAATCTGATAGCTCTTGATCATGTACGCCGTTCACAGAGCACTCACAATTTCCCTCGCCGTCCTTCATATATAACATACGGAAAACAAGTCAGCAATTAGCCGCGACGCTGCTATGGCTACATACGATTTTCTCTAAAGGTTTTTCCCTCGTTGGCGACGGTGCAGGAAATATGCCCTATGTTCTGCTTGCCCATCCGGGCTATTGCGTGCGTAATATTTCTCTTTTCCAGGTATTGAACAAATGTATGGGTAGTGCGACCAGCCCCAACTTGTTAAATCAATCGTGGAGCATTGGGTGCAGAAAGTACCATTTACTTCCCGGTGATGCACCACATTTTGCACGGGCGCCAATTCGTGGATTGTAGATATGCAGTGCTTATGTCCGGATGCTCGTCGCTTCCCTATGTGACGCATTGTCACTGGGAACTCGAGTCGAGCTGACTCAGCAAGATTGTTCGGGGGATTGATTCATAGCAGGTGGAGTCAATGCAGTGAAATGGCACTCATGTTCAATTGAAATTATGGTTACACGATTCCCGTGTTGCCCAAACGTCCAGATACGACGTTGACAGCCCGACGGACCTGGCGGACAGTTGGCCGCCTCTGTATCACCAATAATGTTCTCCCGATCATGATTTTTCAACCCGTTCCCCACCGTCTTGACAACCACGGTTAATCAAATGCAGACGTGGCCACTCATTCCCATCCTGCGATGGCTCTCCTCCCGGACTCCACCTTTGTTAGAACGGTTCTCGAAGATCTTCACGTCTCATTCTATGTGTTTGCGGTACGCGGACTGCATCTGGGCTCAAAGTCAATCTCCCACGTTTTTTTGCCAAAAAAGGCCGAAGCGCTTCTCTATGGTAGTGCTTCCTTCCCCCTACCTTTCTCACCTAAATATGTGTACTAGGGGCTTATGTTATCATGTTCAACATGCACGTTCTCCACACCCGCGGGATATCGAATAATCCCTTCTTGGCCATCACCACGATATCTCTCTTCCTTCTCTGCACAACACATTTTGCTCTGCTCCTGGCCAGCACCATCGTCGGAAATGAAGTTTTGGAAGATCTCGTTGTCGGGGCAGAGACCAATGAGAGCACCCTGCAACTGTATAGATCGCTCGATCGGGCGGCGAATATAATATATGTCACGAACAAGTGCGTGTTTCCATCTCCTAGCGATTCGAAGTGCATTGATGAGGAAATCGCCATGAGTGTGATAGCAGATAGCATTTTTGTCAGCTGCTTCAACTCAAACATTTCACCTCAGGTTCTTGATGATTCCGCAGACATTTCGGTGCTACGCAATCTGGAATTTCCGGCGCAAAGTCGTCATCATTCCGATATTGTTGACTGTTGCCGTTGCTGGTGAGCAAATTTGAGTGAGGAGAGAAGTTCTGCTGATTACTTCGTCCAGTATTTGGTTATTTCAACATCTTCTCGTCCATCCATCACTCGGGTACTTTCGAAAACGTACC
Organism: Mycena maculata; assembly: GCA_029448575.1. Lineage (NCBI taxonomy): Eukaryota > Fungi > Basidiomycota > Agaricomycetes > Agaricales > Mycenaceae > Mycena > Mycena maculata. Next base: position 91,142 of record JARJLG010000179.1, read on the forward strand.
GTTCATCACACTTTTCTTTGGCCTTTCAATTACGATGTCCCTCGTCACAACCTTCATCTTGATGGGCTTGAGTGGTTGGTTTTCACACGTGGCTGACTAGCTCCTGATAATATTTGAATCCTCTCAGCTGGTCGGATCTGATGGCTCGCGCGCACGCCAGGTCAACTAATGTACATTACGAGCAGGTACTACACCATATGTGCCATGATGTGCGTACGCGTCTTGATTTTTTTCCTAACTCACGTTGCGTAGTTTGGAATCCGGGGCCGTCGGAGGAATTTTATTCGTTGTGATGGCATTCCGAGAAACCACCAACGCTGTGAGGCCATCGTCCTGTGTTGTCTCAGCCATATCCCTAAATCTTGTACCTGGTAGACCACGAGCGGGGCCGTATTGGGGCAGTTGGTGGTACGTTAAAAGAGGCCCCCGTCCTGAGCTGACTCATCTTTTACTCAGGGAATAGCGCCAGCGATCATTGCTGTTCGCGTCGGACCCGGGGGGGACGCCGAGAGTGTGCGCAGTTTTGTGGTGCCGGCATGCCCGACGAATTCCTGGGTCCCGCTTGAGACTCAGTCCACCGTGGTTGTAGTCCATGAAATCATGTAGCGGTTTTCCTTTTATTTTCGCGTCGCAATCGGGAGTGATCCAATATTAGGAAGGCGGAGTCTGCATGAATATATTTTCGAAAAGGGTAGTTGTCTTTCGTTCTCCAAGTAGCCGCAAGACCTTATTCGTGGGTTTACGGTTCAAGGTTCAATGCTTTTGCCCTTCCGGCCAACACTGCGCAGTTAACTAATACAGCGAGGGAACTTGACTGCAATCCCGGACGCTTTCCGCGGAGAGTGAGAGAGATAAGTATACTGTGAGTAGCGGGGCCTACAAATGTGCGGAGAACTCAGAAAGTGAATATAGGTGTCAGGTCGAATGCCACCCAATCTACATACACTGAGGGGATCAATAAATTTTTCCACTGGAAAAAGGGGTCGGTAAAATGTATGGCTGGTTCCTGTGGTAAAACTGGGGAATTTTTCCTGCTGTAAAAATCGAATAAAACAGAGGCTTTTTCCTGTGCTTTTTCACCTGGAAAAAAAAGAAAGTCTTTGTCGTGCAGTAAAATCGAACAATGTTTCCTGCAATATTTTCGCCCAGAACAGGAATCCTGTTTCCTCAAGACAAATTCCATCCATTTTTTCCCAGGGTAAAAGGATCTCTCTTTGTCAAGGTAAAAGGCAATGAAAAATGGTTCATTTTTTCCGCAAAGTTCTGGCTGTAAAAGTGTTCCTTTTTCCTTGTATAAAAGGGTGGCCTCTCTGCCTTGTATGAGGGGCTACCCTTTTATACAAGGAAAAATGAAGGCTTTTACAACCGGAACTTTGTGGGAAAAATGAAACATTTTTCACTGCCTTTTACCTTGACAAAGAGACATCCTTTTACCCTGGGAAAAAATGGAAGGAATTTGTCTTGAGGAAACAGGGTCCCTGTTCTGGGCAAAAAGATTGCAGGAAAAATTCTTCAATTTTATCGCGCGACAAAAAACTTCCTTTTCCCTGATGAAAAAGCACAGGAAAAAGCCTCTATTTTACTCAATTTTTACAACAGGAAAGATTCCCCAGTTTTACCACAGGAACCAGCCATAAATTTTACCAACCCCTTTTTCCAGGGGAAAAATTTATCGATCCCCGCAGTGCATGCCGAGTCCCGACCCATTTACCGACTGATCAAAAAATGAATGATGAATGGGACGGAATCTTGGTCTATTCTCAACGAAGAACGCGAAGCTTGGCAAATAAGCCGTCACGGGTAGACATGGCCATTTTTGAGGCCATCGAGTGGACAAAATTGCGTCATTGAAATGGGTCTTTTCGCGATCTCGATTCTCGCATTGGACCGGACCGGTGAACGTGTACCTTGACACGTGATCGCGATTTAAACACTGCCGCAGGGCTTAATCGAATCCAGTTGAAAGGAGGTATGGATGCTGATGATACGCCGGAAAATCTGGTTGAAAATGAAAAGGAAAAAAACACTCGGCACTGGGCCCGGGCATCTGATCGGCATCGTTAAATTAGGACCGTGAGATTGTTTGGTTAGGCACCAGAAAACCTCGCTCGTTGTTACCACCTTACTGACTCTCTCATTCTTGCCTCAGTTACATCACCGGCTCGACACTTTACCACAGCTGTTCAGAAAGCTTTTGGCAGTGCGGCTATCCTGAACTGCAGTACAAGCACCAGTCCAACACCAAGTTGAAATGAGCCACGTCAACATCGCCGACATGGACAATAGAGAGGCCGGTAAGGATCAGCAGGAGGACGGTTTAAACCAGGCTCCCTCCCAAGCGATTTGGGAGCCAATGGATCTTGTCGGTGGTCCATTTGCGGTTATCGAGTCGGACCCAGGTATGTTCACATCGTCGTTAATAAACGAGGCTGATGAAGCTCGTTCTGATTCTGCCTGTCGTCGTAGGGGTGTTCACCTCCCTCACACGCCGACTTGGAATTCGCGGATTTGAGTTGATCGAGCTGTACGATATCGAACCCGCAGCCATGGGTGACATCCATCCGCGAGGGCTCGTTTTCTGCTTCTTGTGGCGCAGAGACGTCCACCGAGCTCGCGATTTTAGGGACCCCGCGGCGGACCGTGTGTGGTTTGCGAATCAGCTGAGCGACAATGCGTGCGCGTCCCTCGCCATCCTCAACGTTGTGTTCAATTGCCCCGATGTTGAGCTTGGGGACGAAATGGCTATGTTCAAGCGGGAAACGGAGAAGATGTCGCCTACGGTACGTTCTTTCGATGATTGTCTGAAGGACGTTGGGCATTTGATTATATTGTAACAGATGAAGGGACTCGCAATTTCGAGCTCCCAGTTCATTCGGAAGGCTCATACATCCCTTGCACGGTATGTGTTGAAATCATCTTGCGGCGTAAGCTTATATTATGGTGTGCGCAGTCCTTCAGATATTCGAGCGGCTCTCAATGCCATCGCGACTGTCACCTTGGCGAAGGCAGAAGAAACTGAGAACGAAGCGATAAGGCGCGGCGGGTCGTTGAAACGCGGGTCCAAGACTGCAACAAGTTCAAATTCAAAGCCTGGACCGAAACCGCGTCCGAGGAAAGAAGAGGTAAAATCAGAGCCCCCCGAGGCTTACCATTTTATCGGCTACGTCCCAGCACACGGGAAGATATGGGAACTTGACGGGTTGAAATCGGGCCCTCTCGAAGTCGGCGAGCTCGGAACGAAAGACTGGATGGACGTCGTCCGCCCTGCAATCCGCAGCAAGATGAGAAAATACGGTGGCGCGGAAGCGGGAGATAACATTCGGTTCAGCCTCCTCGCACTTGTGGATGGATTATATGAGAAGGCCAGCGATGATTTCGAGTTGTTGAAACGGGAGCGTGCCTCGATCGAGCGTAGGATGCAACGGGGCTGGGAATCGTTGGTGAGGTCTTCCTGTTCGGACCAGGTGGAGTAACGATGTCATTACGCTTTTATAGGTCGACCCCGAGCTCTTGGAGCAATCAAAGATCACGTTCGATTATTTCGTGGGGTCCGTTGAACCAGCACGAACTTATTCTGCGGATTTCGGTGCACGTCGAATGGCTCAGGACGTGGGTATTTTGAACATGCCCGCGACCGCGCTGGTGAACGCGTGGGAGGAGTGTGTCAGGAATGCAAGAAAATCCCGGTTGGCGTTGGAGGATGAGGTTACGAAGGCCACAAGAGAGAACGTGGGTCCCTTCTTTCATTTCGTTTTGTTCATCTCACTGATTTTCTGTAGACCGAGCATTTGAAAAGAACACACGACTATGAACCATTTTTGAATGAGTTTGTGAAGTGTCTGGATGCCGAAGGTTTGCTGGATGCGTTGCTTGATGGGGATGATGGCGCGAGGAAGAAAGGGAAAAAGGCGAAGGTGCAGTAGAAGAATATAATATACGCATGGGATTCCGTATATTTTCAATATCCATTTTTCGCGATGAACGCATTATTTACGCGTCTGTATCGCCACAGGGCGAACATCCTTAGGCGGATCAATTATCGGAGAACCACCGACTGGAGAGTACATTGTTGAGGAATGAATTCATACCTGATTCAAGATCTGCGTGAAAAGGATGGATGCAAAGCATTGATCGACCAGCAATAATCCGAATACATCAATTATTATTTCACCGTCGAGATTGGATGCGTCAAATCTCATTCACTGATTTTTTTGTGGATTCAATTATTTCTTCTCTCAGGACTTACACCTTGTCTCCTCGTTTCTCTTGTGCATTCGTATCCCAACGAACTCATCTGAAAAAAACGGGATGAAGGGACAGGTTCGGGCGGCATGACACAGGCTGCCATTTTTCGACAGCAGAGGGAAATCGTCGGTTCCGCGCCGGGGAGCGGGCCAGGCCGCCTTCGTTTTCGTATTCTCTTCTTCCTTGGACCTTGACGTGGCGCTCCTTAGCTTCTCTTGGGGCGTCCAGCATCCTTACGAAGGCTGTCTGCGACGCATTGCACCACCCGTCTTGGCTGGGGTTTCGGACAATGTGAGTAGAGAGCGTCTAAAGGAAATTTTGGGGCGCTTACTCCAAATCTCCTGGAAAGACTGGACTGATTCTAGGTCGGTTTCGAAATCTTGGAAAAGTGAACCTCGACCCAACTATCCCTAGAATCTTAGCTCGGTGAGCACGGTGGCGATCTGCGCTGGATCCGGAGGACATGTTCACGAGGTCCTTGCGGCTGCTCCGAACTCAGGCCTCGGCGCCTTCGAGATTATCATTAGTGAGGCCGATAAGTCCGTTGGAGCTTGTGTAAACTCCCATTTATCAACGCTTTTTTACATTCTCAAGGGGTCCAAGCTTACGTCTGGGGTACGAATTGAATTTCCAGGGAAATCAATACCAAGGGAAAGGAAATGATGGTTTGAAGTCGGCACTCCGCTCTGCAGTCATACACCCCTCCTCCTCCTCCTCCAATCTCATTCGGTTACTTGCTTCCACAGATGGTCAAGCATATGCCATTATCTCTTATTAAATTTCAGGGCGCATGGGCTCTAAATGATAAGAAGAGTCTGAAAACGGGCATCAACAACGATTTTAACACGAACAACGAAAGATTAAAACCTTGAATCTCTCCTTTTCGCTTGCGTGAGATGAATGCCTCCGCACGTACCCATACGTCATCGTGGCCTCGGGCACCCAGATCCCAGTCCGCCAGAAAATCTTGGGCGCTGGCGATGACGACCCGTGGGTCCCGCATGTTTTGGATCTCTGCCTCTCCCGCGGCGTCGTCGATATACAGAACAAGAACGGTCAGTCTGGGGAGCCGGGCGAGCAATAGCGGCCCAGCGCCTACGCAGGGCACTCCAAAGTGGGTGAGGGCAGGGAGGCGCAAAACCGACGGCCATTGCGGCCAGCTAGCCCCTAGGTCAAGGTCCCCGTTGATGTCGAAAAGATGGAGATGTGTGACACGTTGGAAGAACGGGAGCCCGAAGCCGAGGGGTTTGTCGGTGATGTTCGCCATTATTGCCAAACGGGTGGGGCGCATGGTCTCTAAAAGCAAGATGAGGGGGATTTTGTGGAGGTCCCCGACGAAGAGCAGATCCGTTATTCCGGGGCACATTCGTAGAAGACGTTCTAGTTCCGCGCTGGACCACACGTTCGGGGTGCGCTGTCCAAAGAACTCCCAGCTGAAGTGGGTAAGGTACATCTGCCGAGAAACATTCGGGAAGAAGTCGCGCGGTTTGGAGGCCAGAGCGCGCAGCAGGGCGTCATCGTATGCACGCTTGGTTTCGGCCGCGTGAACTCGGAGGAATGTATACAGAAGTGGTTCTATCCTAAGGCGGGGTGAGGCGTGTAACTCGCTTTTCATGAAGGGCTCACCATGCGAGAATGCGGCGGGCGACACATAAGAGCGTCGGAATTATCTTGGGGTACAATATGGCCGCAGTTTTGAATATCTGATGCTCCAATTCCGGAGGAAACGCTGGATCGGTGTTACTTGCATACAAATCCATTTTTTGGTGCACTGCAGTAGCTATTTGTTGTGGTGGATAAAGGAGAAGGAGTGAGATAGTCAAGCACTCGGCAAATGCTGTGGGCACGGTAATCAAGTTGAGATGGTTGTTACCTGCAGCACAGCCCAAAGATAATGATCCAGTTCATCAGACCGACCCAATGAGTGCGACGCAAACTAGTGCGTATTGTGCGTCACATTTTTTCTCGCCCCGAATAGTCTGCTTACATCATTGGCAGCTCGAACGTCCGCATTTAGACCGGTAACCGATCTCTCTCTGACTCCGAGCTGAGTGGGAAAACGTTCATAGAGACGACCGGTCGATCTGAGTTTGAAATCCCATTAGAAGCCATCAATGGCTGGACGTCATTTAAATGTGTCAGAAAACAGTGTCGGTCCCCGGTCCGCACATCGCACCGACTTCCGGAACCTGTGTTCGTGTCATCATCCTTTTGTCATGCTTTTATATCTTCGGCATTTAAAGTCCTCTAGGCACGCTTTCTCCAGGGCATTCCGCCACATTGATACGCCAGCTACCTCCCCTTTTTTCCTTACTTTTCTTGCGTGCTCCAGATGAGAGGAAGAGACTGGGAGGCGAGGATGACTCACTGTGATGACACAGTAGTGACACAATTCGGATGACGTTTTGAAAGTGATCGCTTCTATTGGGAATTCAAGCTCAGATCGACCAGTCTGTCTACCGACAAGCTTGCTTTCTCGTAGACAGATTGGTCACCAGTCTACCTACGTACAGTAATCCCGTCGCTCCCCCCGCCCCAAAATCCTAAAAAGAATCGACGTCGACAATCATATAATTATTATCATCGGCGCCGCGCCATTCATGCATATATTATATTTTTTTGCCTTCTTTTGAGGGACTTGAGGCCTGGGCGACTTGTGACTAGAGCACTTGATGTGGGCAGAATTTACGGACCTATGATGCGGAGTTTCCGCGCCACTTCCACTCCGCGCCCGCGCACCCAGCTTCGTCCTCCGCGCCGGCGCCGGCGCCTCCATTAAGGTGCATATACGACAAGAGCACAGAGACGCGGAGTTAGAAACGTCCGCGCTAGCGAGGAAGTCGATATCAGACCCCGCACCGTACTTATCGCATAAAATGCATTCCATTCTCGCGAATGTGATACAAAACCTGCCTATCCTATCCTATCCTTCAAAAGATGAGGCACAGTGGTGGCTGGAGGGAGGGATGAAGGAAGGAAGGGGGAAAGGGCAGCAAAGCAAGGTGGTGGGCGCACGAGAAAGCACACGCTGACAGCGCGGGACCGCTGGGCGATCTCGTCTGTGGGGGGCGCGGGGAGCCTGCGGGAAGCCGCCGATGAGTGTCGCGCGGGGGAGCGGGCGTGCCGCCAGTTGTTGAGGCGGAAGCGGACGTGGTGGCAGAAAGGAGAACGGCGCCGGACTCGAGACTTGGGGCAGCAAAAGCCGAAGGCGCCGGTGCGGAGGTGCCGTCAGCTGAGGAGACGGGGAGGGTAGAGAGTAGAGACAGAGGCGTCGGCGAGGGACATGGTGGCGGCAGGGAGATCACTGTGCTTTCGCAGATACGTGCTCCCTCGCGGCGTCACCCTCCCACCAATCCCGCTCGGCGCGCGTGCAGGGGCACTGACTGGGAGCACGCCCCGACTGCGTACGGGTGGACCAGCGCGCCCATCCCCGTCCCCGAGCAGCATCTCCCCCCGCTCCCGCTCACGCATACGCGCGTGCCGCGACATACCTCCCCACCCCATGGTCAATCCTCCCCCTCCGCCCTCCCTCAACTCGCACGCGCCTCCCCCCGCCCCCTCCTCCTCATCCCCCTTCTACACACGCCTCGCGCGCCATCTTCTCGCGCACAAGTACACGCTCACGAGCGGGTGGACGCCGTCCTGCGGTGGACTCGGCGCGGGCGGGGAGGGGGAGGGGGACGCGCGGCAGCGGAAGGTGAAGCGGCGAGGGGAGGAGGTGAAGGTGGAAGGGACGGAGGCGGCGGAGACAGAGGTGGCAGGAAGTGGATCGAAGTGAGAGTAGGCGCCGGGCTCGAGGAGCTTGCGGCGGCAAAAGGCGAAGGGGCCGAAGTACCGGCTCTTGGTGGCGCGTGAGGCGGAGGTGGGCGCGGGGGTGAGTTTCTCCCCTGCGTCGGAGAGCGACGTCGTGGCAGAAATTAGATCAGGGAGGGACTCGAGGACGGCGCGGAGCTTGGCAGCGACCTCCGCGTCGTCCGCGCCGAACCCGAAGCCTCGCATGCCGGCGATGACGCGCAGGTCGATGTCCTGCGGGCGGAGGGGCGCGTGGGCGGCGAAGTGCGGCGCGGGAGGGGCGCCGACGACGCGGAGCATCCAGGGGTGCGCGAGGACCTCGTGGAGGGGCGCGCGGAGAGCGGGGTCGGTGGCGAGCATGCGGGAGAGGAGGTGTTTGCATTCTGTGGGCGCGGTCAGTGGATTGCGAGAGAGAGGATACAGAGGCGCACCGCGGCTGAGCCACGCGGGGTACTCGACGCGCCCGCGCTTGATCTTGGCGTGCAGACGGGGCATGCTCGTGTCGTCGAAGGGGACCTTGCCGCACACGAGGATATAGAGCACGACGCCAAAGGACCAGACGTCGACCGCGGGGCCGGTGTATGGCCGCGCATCCAGCAGCTCCGGCGCGGGGAAGTACGATTCGGTGCAGTATGTCGACAGATGGGCGGCGGGTTCGTACAGATTCGCCACGCCAAAGTCGATGAGCTTGATGTCGCCCGTCTCCGCGAGGAGGATGTTCTCCACCGAGAGGTCACGGTGGACGACGTTGTGGGTGTGGCAGTACGCGAGCGCGGAGGCGATCTGACACGCGAACTTGCGCGCGACGCGCTCGCGCAAGCGGCCGTGCGCGATGATGTAGTCGAGCAGCTGCCCGCCGCCGACGTACTCCAGGACCAGGTAGTAGTGGTGCGGGCGCACAATTAGCTCGCGCATGCTGCAGATGTGCGGGTGGTGCAGCAGGAGCGACAGCCCCGCCTCCCGTAGTGCGCGCACCCCCTTCTCGGGAGCATCAGGTGCGCGGGGTATGATTTTGATGGCGAACGTCTCCCCGGAGACGTTGTGCGTCGCGAGCTTCACCTTGCTCGTTGAGCCCGCGCCGATCGTCTGGCCAAGCGTGTAATCGCCGAGGATGCGGCTCGCGCACTTGGGTTTGGCTACATCGTCGGTATGTGGGTCCATTGGTGGATGGCAAAGCACATGCCGTAAATCAGCGACTCAGTGATCCTGAAAGGCCCGAAATCGAGCAAAAATTCAAATAGAGTGAGGCGAACGTTCAACACACCCAAAGTCCCGTTATGTGCCAACAATTACGCACCGAAAAACAATCCAAGAAGGCCAATCGCCTGAAAAACCTCACAGTGAGCACGCGAGAATAAAACTGAGCGCCCGGTCGACAAGACTGCCGTTATGCATAGCCATCCAGCGGCGCGCCTTTTGAGTTGGCGTAGATTCTCAAACGGTCACCAATTCGGTTTCCTTAAACAAAATTATTCCACCCAAGTTCAAGAAAACAGACTTCGGTGGATTTCTGAAGCGGCGTAAAAATTGTACTTGAACACAATTACATATCAACATCAATCTACAGAACGGAAAGAACGTCAGACAGCGAAATTTGCCAGAAATCGTACGAACCGCGAAGATATCATGTAGTTCCTGCGTTTCGATGTGCAAGCCCATTCCATTATTTACACGCTGCCTCAAGGCAACTGTGATATCATCCCTTATCTTTTCCCTCCTCTCACTCCCGAATGTTGCTAAGAGAAGCTGGAATGATCGGAGGCATGCGTGGCGCGGCGTAAAGGCGTCGAGGACGCCCTCGCAGTCAACACTGTCGCCGTCGGTGTGTCCACGGATCGTGAGATTACAGAGATTTGGAAGCAGATCTGCGATAGTGCGCAGGAGCAAAGGAAGCGTGGAAGTGGGTGTGTTTCCGAAGTCGAGTTCGGTCAGACTGGGAAGGACCCGTAGATATCCTTCCACGATATTTGCCTCGACCATAATTGGCGCGTGTGCGAGCCATATGTGCAGAGACTGCAGCGGGGGCGAGGATCTGGTGAGGAAGGAGATGAAGTCGGCGGGAGCGATGTCGAAAAATGAGATGATAAGGGATTCGAGGGCCGGGAGTGTAAGAGACTTCAAAATGACGGTGGTACAATTGAATGCACTGAATTGGCTGTCTGGCTCTTCGGCCTGGGATTTTCCGAGGGCGAGATGTCGGAGGTAACAATGAGTCAACTTCGTCGGTGCGGGATTACCATGCCGATATTCCATACCGAGGAAGTTGCACTCCAAAAGGTTGGGAGCGGCACACAACAGCGCTACACATTCGTCAGCGTTTTGGGAGAAATACTCGCTTGCATTCGAATTTTCAACGGTCAATGATCGCAGGGAAGTGTATGAAAACACTATTTGTTGGAGTTCTCCCGCAGATGAGAGACACAGCCGTAAATTCTGCACCTGGCGCATGTATTGTTTCACGAAAGCCCAGACGGCGGCAGGAACAGGGTTAGGCGGATCCACATCATACTGTGGATCCAAAGACCCGCTGAGGGATAGCGAGAGTGGCGAGGATCGTGCACGGCGGAGCCAACTCTCGAAGAATTTTGGGAACTTGGCCACTGGGATTCCCTGGTCACTGATGGCGGCCCAAAGAGAAGGGGTCGCAAGCGCGATATATCTCCATGCGCGGCAAACGCTGAGGAATATCGTGGGGGCCTGGAGAGCATCGTATTTCGGAGGCATGGGGGAGCATTGCGCGAAGATCTTGGATGAGATCTCGAGAGGTAAACGCGCCATTGGGTCGAGGATGGCATTGAGCTCGCCTTGTGCGGCGCTCCTCTGGGTTTCGAGGTCCCGGAGGATCTCTGTTTGGCGGGATATGGCGGAGGAGATTTCCTCGATACGTGTCCGGACGTCCACGAGTCTAGACGCCATTTCGAAGGCGATGAGATCTGAGAGAAAGCGCGTGGAAGATGACACAATAAGGCCAAATAGCCCGATTTGTACAACTCAACGCCGGTGCGGCGGTGGGTCGGGAAATTTTGATCTGGTCACGATTTGTTGAGAGCCGGACGTAGCCCTCTGATTTGCACAACTGACAGGGCAGGTTTTCCTTCCGAAATCCCTGGTTCGATTAAATGTGATCCGGAAGGAAGGAAAAAAATGAATTGCATCGAGAAGCAAAGCAGTGACAATCTAACCAAGGAGCAATTCACAGAACCGTTTAAGAAGATTTCAATGCCTCCCATGCGTTTTTGGCGCAAGTATCTTTGACCAAGGAGGTTTCTTAAAAAATCATATCGGGAAAAGCGGTGTCAAACTCACATCCGTAGACTTCAGCCCAGAACTTGTCCGGGTCAAACCTGAAAGACGCTGATGACCTACACATCCCAGTCGAGCCGCGATACTCACCGGTCAGCTGTCTTGCGCTCCTCCTCGCTCAGACGCCCAGTTATCTGGCGGCTAGTGAACTGCATCATATGTCCCCGTGGCTTGCGGAGCGACTCAAAGGATTGGAGTGCAGCGGGTATCTGGTTTGCAGAGGCAAGGTTGCGGAGGAAGTACGCCAGTGCTTCCCCATCCTCAATAGCAATATTAGATCCCAGACCAAAATCTATAAAAGATATGAGAACGGGTGAATGCTAGATGTGTATGGTAGGTACGCACAAGGGGTAATGGCATGCGCGGCGTCCCCGATCAGAATGGCCTTACCTGAATGTCAATCCGGGAGGAGGTCCAGGTCCCGAATGCGCTATACATCTCGGGTTGCGGCGCTCGCGAACATCTTCTGAATACTGGGATGGAACTCCACGAAGTCTTGGACAGCGCGCTCCGCTGGAATATCCTTAATGATGCTACTCCCGCTCTGCGTAAACTGCTCGACCCATCCATCCTCGGGATGGTACGCTATAATTTGAAAATTCTCCGCGTCTGCAGGGAATACCAAGACCTGTTTCCGACCGTCGTCGCTGTGGAAAGTGGCCATCCCCGACTTCTCGCCGGTCTGAAAGGCAAGCACAGGATCGTCGCGGATCACAGAGTTCGGGACGATGCACAAATAGGCGGCGACGCCGCTTGGCACTGCCGCCGCTCCACCAGCGACATCAACGGATCCTGCCAGTGAATTTGTCGATAATATGGCAGCGCGCACAGCGGAATTAATTCCGTCGGCGCCCTGGAAGGCCCGAATTAGAATGAGACCACTGCGGAGCTAGTGCGGACTCGTACAATGATTAAATCACCAGTGTAGGTGTGCCCACCCTCAGTCGTGATCGTCCCAGCAGCCATGTCGAGCGTGGTGATTTTCTCCTCGATGATGCGTGCAGGTTTCCCTGGGCACCGATTTCCGGTGGCCAAACTGTGCAATTCAGCGTGTAGCCTAGAACGACGTGTAAATATCGAATTTGTCCCACTGAATCTTGTAGTGAGTTTGGTACGCTTGTCAATAGATGACGGGGTGAACCCACAGGTGTGTGAGACTCCAAGCAAGTGACTCGCGGGTGACCCGACCATCTGCTGCACAACGCCAAACCTGAGGATGATCAGTGGGTTGGATCATGGCCGATAGTGGTGACATACAAAAGCGAGAAGAGGGGCGTTGAGATGGGAGTTCTCGAACCCTTGTTCAAGCAACATTCGGTGGGTTTACGAAACTGTCAAGATTTAAATAATCTGGTCCATTAGGGGAAGTCAAAGTTGAATTCCAAGGCCGATTCTGCCTTCGATTCTGAGGCCGATTCTGGGACGATAATCGGTGTAAATCCAGAATCGGTCAGAATCGGTGTTGCGACTCCGGAGCAGCATCTGCATCAGAATCGGTCCAGAATCACCCCAACCATAGATATCTCCGCGAATCAAGCGACAATCACATGGAAAATCGAATTGCCGCGAAACGGTGAGAATCGGGTTGGTCAAAGCTCAGGCCGATTCTTGATTGATTCTGGAAACAGAATCGGTCGTGAATCGGAACCAAAATCGGCCCATCTGCTGCAACTTTGACTTCCCCTATTGAGACGCACGTTGGGTGCTAGCGAGATCGCATAATCGTTTGTTGAAAAATCCAGCTTGGAGCGCTCGAGGACCTAACAGACCTACATTATGAGAGGGATCGATGATGAGGACGACCGACTTGCGGTAACATCGTGTTGCTCCCGAAGAAACGAAGCCACAGCCATACCAGCGAGGCCTCCTCCGACAATCAGTATCCGGATCCTGGCGGATTCGGAGGACATGGATGTGGATCGCTCAATCGTCAGTTTGCAGGCTGTGGAGGTTAGACGCAAAGGAATAGATTGACGTACATCGGTGTTCATTAAGGTTAGTGCAGCACACGTGTACATACCAATTTAATACCAAATACCCGTGTCCCAGCCCATCACTGCCACCGCTTGTCGAGGCCCGAGGTAAGCGCGCCATCATGCCGGTAGAGATACAACTTTGTTTCAAGTCGAGCCAGTCTGTAGAGACTGAGTTTTCCCCAACAAGAATGGGAGAAAGGAAGACGCCTATGGTCTCTAGAAAGATCACGGAGGAAAGTATTTGATAGAACGTGGTTCGACTTGGCGAGACCTGGAGAGAACGCCAAAGACGATTGTCCCATCACGCCCGGGAGCATGGTCCTGCGGACGAGACTAGGTAGATTATGTATGGTCGAACAAACGTCGTTCAAGGCCGGAACGTTCGAGAATAAGTCTCTCGTAGACAGAAACAGACACTTCAATGTGGCTCGCTGCTCGCACCTCTGATTCGAGAATCTTCCGTGGCACAGCACAAGGCAATATTGAATATTGCGCTGATCTTTCGAAGTGGCCTGAACAGTCGGAGAACGAGCCGCTAGTTTCCAGGTGGTCTCTCGTAGACAGACGGTTCAACAATATGATGCCCCGTGCCTCGGTAGCTCCTGGGAGGGATTTGTTCACGGGAGAGATTGGATTGTGATCGTCCAGGCAATGCAAAATTTCCACAGCATACGCGGGGCACAAGGAATGCTTTGAAATGAATAAGCAAGCTTTGTCCGAGGGCGAGTATTTTGAAGGATACAGAGAGAGGCTAGTACTTTATTGTTTGTAGGACAACAGATTAGGCCGGGCTCTAAGTGAAACATCGACGCAGCTGGATAAATCCTTACGGAGTGACGAGTCAAAACGACGATTACACTGCGCATTCAGTGTGAGTTAGAACTTAGAATCCGGGGAGATTGAGGCTCCGGCTTCCGAGTCGCATGGCGAACGTTACGGATGAGGAGGTCCCAATATTTCGAAGGGTACAAAGGCCGAGCTTAAGGAAGTTGAGCAAAGGGTCTGGAAAGAGAAGCCGCAAGCGCATTAAGCGACGCCCTCGGTTGCCGGGCCGAAATCAATGGGCTGGCGTAGGCCCGGCTACCGAGAAACATCTGGGGCCGCATTTGGGCCGCATAGCTTAATAATGAGCCGCGGTTCCTCTTAGTACTTTTATTATTCTGGTCATTTCCTGTTGTTTGCTGTGGGGGCAAGATTCTGAAAATAAGGGTCGAAAAGTTTTCAACCTTAAGCTTCCTCTCAAGTTTCGGAATTCCACCGGTTCTCTTATCATTTATTCAAACTCCGCTGGATCAGTTCTGGATAAGATAAGGAGGAGAGACCCGACTTGCATTTGGTCTCACCGTGCCAGCGACTAGGAATCTCGCATATATGAAACCGCGAGTCGAACTGGTTCAACATACCGCATCTGGGCCGCCCACCCAGCTCACTGCTCCACTCGCTGGCGGCACGCCGCACCGTAGACGTCGGCGCCTAGAGGAATGGCGGCCTGCCGCAGCGCAGTCGCTGCCTTTGTCCCCGTCCCCACAGACGAACCACGGGCGCGCGCCGGAGCGCCTGCTACGCCCCGGTCTTGCGGTGCCCCTTCCCGGCTTGTTCTCGACCTCGATGCACACCCTCGGGGACCACGTCAACTATTCACGGCCGATTAGCGGGGGGTGGGTCTCCTCTTCCCGAGTCAAGATTCGTTGATTGACTAGCTTTGCAGCGCGTGGACGTCCGGATGGAGAGCTACTGGACGTTCGCGAGCATGAGCTCTGACGATAACAACGCGGCGTCATGACCTGAGTGAGTTATTACGTTTGTCACCGGCTTCATCTTGCGTTTCATCATGATTATTTTGTCTCATTAATATTAATTCAGAAACGCCCTTCAGGCCATCCCTGCTACCTTGGGCGGACGCAGTTATTTATTCAGTGACCATGACTGCCAAGATATCAATTTTCACATCGCTTGTCTCCTCAGATGTCGCGTCCTGACCCCCCCACTTCGCGGGTTGAAGAATATCTTGAAGAGAGTACAGCTATTCCCAAACGCAGCCCCTACCAGCCGATAATTCCTCTTGGAAGGACTTCTCCGGCTCCGGATACTTTTCCTTCGCCACCACTGTTCACCTCCCCGCTCCTCGGCTTCAATTCTGTGCCAATCTCATGGCTCAGTGTTTCGAAAGTAAATCCAAGTCTAGAGCGAAGAATCCGGTGCTGTCTTCGCCAGAATGAGTCTCGCTCCGACTTGCCGTGAGTCGTATTGTGATTGTGTACGGTGGACACGGGCAGGGTTGCACCAAAATCGAAGAAGGACAAACGTATCGTGGATCCAAGCCAGAAAGCGGAAGCGCTCATCCGTATTTCATTGGTCGCAAGATGGAAGCGGAAGTCAATACGGAGTGATACACTGGCAGATACTCCGAGCTCGGCCAACGTCAACATCGATATGTCAATTTGCCTGCGGCTTGTCAGGCGCGTAATCGTTGAGCCGAATTCCTCTCGTCGAAAGTTTCCTGCGCTGGTCGCGCCGCCGGAGAACGAGGGCCGCAACAGACAGCCCGATAGCCAAGACCGCACCTCCGATTACCCCACCGACAATGGCTCCCACATGGGACTTGCCCACCACATTATGTCTGATGGATCATTAGCATGATATACAGATAGAGAAATTCGACCCACGAGTAAACCAGATAGTCGAGTTGTATGAATGAGTGCGAAGTGGCCGGATGTATGACGAGAATGTGCGGCACGTCGGGCATTGTGGTATTCTGGTAAACGAGTTCGATATTGTCCTCGTCTCCCACCGGCTCACTGAAGAATCCTGGGGCGAGGAAACCATCGATTTCGAAATAGCAAGCGCTCGTGAAACCGAGATAAATGTAGACCGCACTCCCTTCGCTCATTAAGTGCACTGTGCGTTTAAGCTTGTCGAGCCTCGCACCGGTGAATGAGATATTGACGGGACCGGCAGTTGAGGACGACGTCCCGTTGAAGAGTTTATCGGTGATCGATGGCGCACATGTGCTCGGTGAGCATCGACTGAATGGCTGTTCCGTGTATACCAGGGCCGGGGGCGAGGCGACATCGTCGATTGTGTAGTTCAGGAGTGCGGCGCCCGCTACACCGAAGAGGAGGGAACTCAGGTAGAGGGCATTTGTTGTTAGAGGCATGCTTTGGCAGGCTCTGTCTGTGGGAAGGTGCACTGAGCAGAGGGAATTAGTTACTTATGTACTTCGGAACTCATGTTCTGTCATATGCGCAGCATTACATCCAGCTGTAATTAGCTTCCTTGCCTTCGAAGACGCTTGGCCAATGGAAAGCTTCAGGGCGCTGAGCACCGGGATTTCCATTCGACATCGACCTTCGCCACGGGGGATTTAGACCGCGGTGAACAGGGTGAAAGATTTAATACAATAACCGCCCCATCTCGAATTATACGCGGACGCAATAGTCGATCTCACGGTGCTAAAATACTACAACAGGTGTGAGAACAAGTGGTAGAGAACGCCTGTAAAGCCTGTGAAGCGTGGTCAGAAATGGTGCAGCCACTAGTGGCCGAGGACTCATCTCGGGAGGTCAAAGCGGAATGCCCTATTAACACCATCCTCCTTGCAAGGTAAAATCTTCCTGCAGGTCGAAGAGAGACAACAGCCTAAGACACGAGGGGGTAGTTCTGGTTGAAGAATCAGAGATATAGATCTCTTCTGGAAAGATGGTGTACGACTCGAGCGTGGCTGGGTCGCAGCGGGGTCGGTACAAATCAGTCCATCAGAGGGCAGGCATTGGAATCAGTCGTGAAATGCGTGTATGGAGGATTGAATAGGAATATGTATACGTGAGTTCATTCGAGCGGAAGATCTGCAGAAAGCGAAAACGAGATGGAGGTACTAACGCAAGGGATCAACGACTGTACTATCGGCAGACTGTCGGCCCGTCGGCTGAACACATAGCCGGCTCCTTCATTCCGACCACGCCTATCTATGCATGCTCTCGGGCGCTACGTCTCAGAGTTCTTGCGTCTTACGTCCACATTTGAGGGGTGCCGGCGCTGTTTTACTTCCATCCCACCCTCGCGCCTACTCCCCAACAACTCCCCAATCTACATCACTCGCCGCCGTACACAGAGTAATACTGACTCCCTTATATATCTAGATTCTAGATCGTCACGACGTTAACGGCAGTGCTATCATTATTCCGTACTGGATTATAAACGTGCATTCTCTCTGGACAAAACGATGCCGATGAGCTCGTCGCTCTGATATATGTCGAAGACTCGAAACGGCGGCTCGACGCGTTCAAATCTTTAGCAAATTATCTGTCCAGGCATCAAGCTTCCACACAGCCTTGCCACCTGTGTTATTATCATCAGAATCGTCCACTGTGACCACCGAATTTGAGACTACTGACGGTGCCGCATACATATAAATACGCCAAACCTATTGCTGTTATAGAGGTTTGTTAGGTTTGGCGTATGTATGCGGCACCATCAGTACTAGTCTCGAATTCGGTGGTCACAGTGGACGATTTTGATGTAAGACGACTCTGGCCTTCAAAAATGGCATATAAAATACTTATTAGCACTTTCTCCCACACGATATCATTTTCAGATAATATCCTCCTTTCCTCCTGAGCCAATACATCCATCAGGCCAACAATATCTTAGGTATGCCCAGAAGATCTCGTGGTATGGATCGGCAACCTCATCAAACGCTGCTGACCTTCGCCTCGCCAATGAGAACTGCCAAAAGGCGATTATCTCCCCTTAGAATTGGTCGCTCATGGTTGTCACCCGCTCAGGATTGCTGTCAATTCCCTAGAACGCAAACTCATCACCCCCTTCCAGAGAATATTATCCCTCGTTCCCGGGGCCGCGACAATCCCACGGACCATATCTACCAGGTCCCACTCATCCTGATAGCTCTTGGAATCCGACATGGGACCACTAGAACCACGCAACCCAGATGCTTGTAATAAGCGCGGAACGACTTGGAGCTCGTTCAAATTGAATTACAGTGCCTGTCTAGAGAGTACAATAAACACACCACACTCGCGAGAACCCGCTCGAAGCACGCTCAGGCTCAACTGAACGGGCAACGACTCGCTGTCGTCCCAACCAATCCCTTGCTGCCATTCTCGCAATCTCAACCTTTCGAGGTCTGACGCTTGTATGAAGCTGATGCCGCTAGTATCTGCAGCTCCTATAGAATCCGCATGGAACTGAATCGGGGCAGGCCAACCACTGATCGTGATATTGCCTCCGAACCCCTCGAAGAGGGTAAGGCGCTGACAGACGCGAATGATGCGCGACCATCATGGTGGAAAGCGTAACATGGGAGAAGTGCATCGTGGGTAGACTCGTAACCAGTCTGCTATGCGGCATTTCTTAGTGCAAGCACTTTGCCGCAGGCAGACTGGTACAAGTCGGGACAAACAACCCACGCGCGCGGGGAGTTTGAAATTTTGAGTGGAGCCGATCACGGCATCAAAGTTGCTGTGCAGCTGCGATCAATTCTCGAATAAATTTCGAGGCCCATTGCACGATCCTCTTCAAGCTGAACAAAATTTTGAAGAGACAGTTTTCATGAATAGAGTTCCTAGATTTATGTATTTCTTTTCCTCGAAGCATTTTGAGCCAAACTGAGGCCAGAACAGAGGCCATCATAAAATTTCAAACTCCTCGCGCGCGCCAAGTGTTTGGTCCGAGTTGCACCAGTCTGCCTGCGGCAAAGTGCTTGCACTAAGAAATGCCGCATAGCAGACTGGTTACGAGTCTACATCGTGGGAGTAAGAATGAGTTGTGAGGACGGTTGAGTGAGAGAACTTTGCTGGGCCTGCCAGTGGTCAAACAGTCCAACCAACCTTGACCTTTATAGATATGCGGTACTCGGGAGACTACCGAGGCTTCAAAGCCATTGAAACGGAATGTCATCGGTTGTTATGGATCCAGTTGAATACCTCACAGCAGCTTCGGTGTTCGCGTTTCAACTCTCGCTGGTTGTCATTTTTCTGTCACCCTGGAGAACGCATGGGAGTCCAGTATGTCTGGGCAGAGGTCTTGCCGTGTATCTATTGTTCCGAAAAGAATATCAAACACTTGTTTGATCCCGTCTTCATCTCAATGGCCTGTTTATAGAGCCACAGTAAGAATAAGAAATTTTGCAACGCAGGTCAGTAAAGGAACATCACGACATGGCGGAGCGCTCATCCAGTCCAGTTGAAGTCAAGATATTCCCGTATTGTGAAACACGGGATCAGAGTCTTTGATGAACAGAGGGCCCTGGGCGCCGGCGGTGGATGCACGAGGGTGAGATCGAACTTGATGAGCGGCGTTTACACAATTTCTTGATCGCTCAATTCATTACATTCAGACATCAGCGGAGTCCTTCCGTAGTCACTCCACATGGATGAACCTGAATTTTTCTACCGGGGACCTAACAAGCTCGATGATGTATTTCGACCTTACTAGTAACCGACATGAAGCACCGTTTAAATAAATTTCAGTCCTACAATATATCGGGGATCCCCAAGCATCAAAACAAATATGGCGCTCCAAGAGCGCTTTACTGTATGTACAGCCCAAGAAATTAACCGGGATTTATGTCAGGGTGTCTATTTCCGGCGGAAAGTCGGAGGTTCGTATCTGTACGTCCAATGGTCAGTGCAGGAACCTGGGGCCCCCATACCACAGCTGCGGAAAATCAGCCGCAAGCAACCCTGTTTTAAAGATGAACCTGCCTTTGCCGATGGGGTAGTTCATGTGGGCGTACGTTGGATGAATTGGCATCGTAATAATATTCCGACATGCTGGGAGGACACCCTGATTCTCCGTATGATGGGGACTGTCTGGTCTCCCAAAAAGTGGTTGACACCTGTCCATGGCTCCGCGTGGATGGCTGGTAGTAAGCATGGATGGATTCTTTATAGTATGGGTGGATGCCGATACTGTGCATTCGGCGTGGGGTTCGAGATGGCTGGGTACATGTGACGGGTGTGTGAATTTTCAAGCAAGGGAGGTCGTGGCTGTTATCCATATGTGGGGTCCCTTCGGCCGATGATTCTGGGGGAGGTACGTTTAAGGTCATATTTGTTTTCGTAGACACCTCGTCCCGCTGGTCTGCGATCGTGATGTATTCGCACTTCAACCCTTTCTTTGTACAGCGTTCGCATGGATTTTTGGGAGGTTCCTCCCAGGTCAAGCACTGGATTCGTCGGGTCAATACTGAATCTCCCACCCATGTGAGGGTAACCTTACCCGGATTTTGCGCTTGCGGCAATATGTGCAGGCGGTGATAACCCTGCGGCGCGGCATCCACATAGGAGGCAATGGCACAGAGGGAATTTTGCCGGGGTCGGTCATAATTGGGTCGGTCATGATTATCAGGAGACAGAATTGACACTGGTTATATACCCTTTGATTCTTTCACGATTCGAGTTTAACAACTTCGTACTCATTCCATCATCCGCCCGTGTCGAGCCATCATGCATCATGACGGGCTCTTCCAAACTGCACCTCAACCTTCCATGTGCACCAACGGCGATGATCCACCGACGGACAGTACTTCTTCGATGGCTGAATCTTGATGACTCTTGTCAAGTTACTTGTACTCAGTTGCGGCCCGCAATTGTTGTGTGGCTGTGCAACGGTCGGCGGGGCCTACCCCATGCGGGTTGAATAATTGGAATTAGAGTCAGCGATATCTAGAGCAACTAAGCACCCCTGTGGCCCTCTGTGGCTGGTGAGAACGAGGATTTGAGGAACGGCGGAGGCAGAACCTTTACGGGAATCACCTCTAGTCCCTTCCCACGGTTATGCTACTATGCACGTACAGATGAATTTAACTTGAATTCTTTACGTTTTCCGTCAAGATATTTTCTTGCGTAAATATACCTTGTGTTAATATACTTATGTTTCGTGTCAACCAATTCTTTAAGGACAAAAAATCCACGCTGATGACCTAGCTTCAATCGGTTGAGCGCACCATCAAACTTCGGCTACATTTGACTGACAGGTTAAAAATCCCGCTCCTTTTTTGAGTCGAGATTTTTCCGCCAGATTCATAATTTGACTTTAGGCTTTCTAATGTGTGGCCCGAGAATGCCAGGCAACTTGGCAAGTCCCTTGAGTAACTCAAATGAGTTGTCACGCGCGTACGGAGGTCCGTGATCGAGCGAGACATGATCACGTCTGTAAATCAGGCATCCACATTAAACCAAGAGTACAGTACGGAAAGGATGGTGCATAAAAAATATTTGAAAGAAACTATGTCGTATCTAAATGACGATGTCATAATCTTTCTGTGTAATATAATTGGTATAATCGGGCTACACTCCTTTGCTACTTATTATCATTTAATGACTATCTACTCAACATCCTTTACTACATTACTTAACCTAGTATTCAATGTTTGCCGTTAGGCCAGACCTTGGAGGGGCTCGGTTACGGTGTTTGCGGGTGCCCAAAAGAATTATTAAAAATATGTCCAAAAAGGAAAGAAGAGAACGGGAGATTTAGATACCTCCTCAGCGAAGAAACTGAGGAAGTTTGGAGCCGCTTGGGACTATTTGGGCAACGTCAGAACAAGTCAATTTTTTTTTCGGTGCTGCGCGGATTTTTTTGAAGTGGAATTCATGGAAAGAATATCCTTTTGAGAGCTTGCATGGCCGGTGTTCGATGCTCATATGTTTGATGGTTTTCATTTTTTGGTAAGAGTGTACTCTCATATTTATTTGCCGGCGCTGCGCGGCCTCCTCAATTATTCCTCTCCGTGCAATGATTTTCCAAAGTTTCAGGATGTTTGTGTGGCCATGGCCTTTTGGCATAGCATGTAAGTACTGACTGGAAATATTCTTGGAAGAGGGGGCCTAAGGGCCCATTATAGGTTGTGTCCCCTGGCCACGGAGCATCTTTTTAAGTCTGTTACATATGTTGAAGCAAATCTCGTAGGGTACGGTAATAAAAAGGACCACGTTCAACCAAATTTGCTGGGGAAATTTCGCAAATATATATAGACTAGTTGAGCTTCCAATTCCAACCACAAGAGTCTCCTTTTCGATTGCAACGATGCCCAGGCTCTGAATTTGTACCGCGAGAACTAATCTAATCTGCACCCATCTTTCGATACACCCGATTTGGTGTATCTCTTTGATGCCAACACCTGGATACACCCAATTGAGCCACATCAAACAGATACACCCTTTTCAGACAGGATACACCATATTGGGTGTATCCATCACCACAAACACCAGAACTGCGCCCTTGGAGGAGCAAAAGTCTCCGACGTGCGAGAGATTCGGACTAAATGTAGTGGAAAAAAAAAATTCGACTTAAAAAAAAAGTGGGATTCACTCACTCCAAAAAAAGAGCGGGATTTTCAACCTGTCAATCAAATGTAGCGGAAGTTCGAAAGTCAACGAAAAAAGAGAGAGCGGAAAATGTGATTTTTCCCGCTCTACTGTATCACGGATCTTGGTTCAAAAAGGAGCGGGAACTCAACATCTTCATGAAAAAAGGAGCGGAAAAATGAAAATCTCAAAAGAGTGTAGCGGAATATTAAAAGTGCAGTTTGACCCTCATACGGGAGTGGCAATGCATCGATCGCGCAAGTATTCAGCTATGTGTCGATCTGTTTCAGGCTCGGTTCAATCATCTTCGGCAAGCACATCCTCGATGATTCCCTCCAATTCTCTAAAACCCATTCCAGGCCTTCTATTATCACGAAAGTATAGACTCGAAGTGGCTGATACTGTTACAGTGGGACGGTAGGAATTATACATCAACTAGTACTACACTCTCTTGAACTGAAATGTCCCAAGGGCTTCTCCTTCAAAACACAATGCGTGCGGTCATTGGAGGCACAAGCAATTTTGTGTTCTCTGCCCTATGCTTTCATATGATGTGGGGGTGTGTTGATAATTCCCGACAAAGGTAAACCTACTTACGATTTGCGCTCAGGATGGTCCCTTTCTCTCCAGTTTCTTGATTATGGCAATGACGATTGGCAACATACACATCATTGTTATAGTTCTGGCAACGGCTGAAGCACTTGGGGTGGCAATATGCTGCTGCATGTTGGCCGCGAACGGTCAGGGACTCGCTCAAATTATCCGTGCTGTAACGGGTACGCTTGTTCGACGATCTGCGGATCGACCGAAGGGGCACATATGGTACAAAACGTCGATGCCCACCGCTTCTGGAGGGCTCGCAATGAACATGCGGCTTAGTACGTCCAATCTAAAAGTAATTTTTCTCCAGGAGTATGTATATCCTACTGATCTACCAAAAACATGATAGAATTTCCGATGCGTATATCATTCTACGAAGTTAGTGTACCAGTGGAAGATTCATCACCAGCGCGCGGTCTATCGCCCCCGCCGACCTTCGCATTCGTGACGATGGCAGACCCGCCATGGCCCGATTCCCGTCGGATATGGGATCTACAGTGTCTGCAAAGTTGGAATCTGTCCTGGAGGCAGATCCTTCTGATTTCCCTCCGACGATGGCAGAGGCACCGTGCCCGGGGTTCCCATCGGAGATGGGCTCTGCAGCATTTCCAGAATTGGAATTTTTCGTAATGGGAGAGACTGTGCTCCCTGCGACGATGGTAGAACCACAGATTTCCGTCGGAGATGGGATGTATCGTGTCTTCGACTTGGGTAGTTGAATTCATCCCGTTAACCCCGACACCGTGCCCGAAGTTCGAATAGGCATGATGCTGGTGGATGTCTTGCAGGTTGGTTCCGCCGTTCGCAACAGTCCTACGGCTTGTAGCCTGTCCCATCGCCTCTCCGAGAGGTCTGACCGACCCACCCCTGTGCATGCCCACGGTAGCTATTTTTCGAGATGTGGAACACGGCCCGAGTCGCTTTCATATTTATACTCTGTGGGTGCAAATTCGGATTGGCTGTAATACAGCTGTTTTCGAAAAGATAGAGGGGTTTCGTAAATCGGTGATGCTCGATTTTTGCTTACCTCTGTTGACTGATTGATCTTCGGCTGTCAATGCCGAACTTCCGGATTTTGTCCGGACTTGGTCTAAACCAAGTCTAAGGGCCTGATCGGGTACGCCAGAATTCCGGCAGAATCGGCCCAGAAATCATTTCAGAATAGAATTTTGTCACGCTATATCACGTCTTTGGTACTGAGCTCTTTCTCTCACCTGCTCTTCCCCTTCGTCGCATCTCATGGCTTGCACAAAAGGCGCTAGCGAGCCGCAAGCAAAATGGATCGACTCGGAGGTCAAGGCGATGCTCAGAACCCTCACGGAGAAGAAAGCGAGTCACCAAAGCGGCAATGGGTGGAAGCCCGCCGTCTGGCCAGACGTTGTCAAGGCTGTAGCGGCCGCCAACCCAGGTGCAGAGCCCCAGACGGATATGACAAAGATAAAATCAAAGCTGGAATACTGAAAGGACGCCGGCAATGCGTCCTCACTGATTCAGACAGAAAGACAGGAACAGTGATCTAGATTGTCGTAGTGTAAGTGAAAGACAAGATAAACAAGTACATCTGATGGAAACATTTAAATACTGGGATCATCCATCAAAGATGGTTAGTAATAATTGGACCGGGTTTCATCAATCACTGTAAGTAAGTCCCAGACTTACACCCTCCCCCACTTCAAAAAATTTGAATGGTTTACAATTCTTCTTCTTCTTCCTCCCACACATCAAGTGCAGCTGTGTCCTGCATGTCCCGACCAGCGACCCACTCATCCCATTCAGCACCATATCCTTCCCAGCGAACCAAATATTGCTTGCCACGTCCTCGTTTCCTCTCATCCACTATCTTCTCAACTGTCCACTCTACAGCACCATCAGGTCCTGGCCGACCTGGTTCACGGGTTGGGAACAGTATAGGGTCATTAGGGATGTGACGTTTCAAAAGGTGAGCATGAAATCCTGGGAACAGTTGAGGATTGTTGGGAAGTTTCAAGGTATATTCAGAACGCTCTGGAAAGGCCTTGACCACTTCATATGGACCATCATCTCGTGGCATGAATTTGGCTACTTGCTTAGCTCCAGCTCGCTTGTAATCACGACGCCGATTTGCAGTTGAGAGCATAACTCGGTCACCAATTTGGTATATATCTTCAGCTGCACGATGTATATTTGCATGATAAGCCTGTCTGACTTTAGCAGCTGCCAAGCTGTCTTGAGCTGTTTGTACATCCAACTCAAGCTTTTCAATGAGTGCCCGAGCATCCAACTCCTCCACAGTTTCTCCATCAATTCCAGGTGCAAGGGCTGGAATAATCCGAGGTGAGTGACCAGATTTCAACTGGAATGGTGAAAATCCAGTAGAAGCATTGAGTGTATTCATTATGGCAAAGCGAACTCGCGGTAGTGCAGCACACCATCCCTTCTGATTACGATCTACATGGTAGCGGATAGCCTGGACAACTGTTTTATTGGTGCGTTCACTACCTCCATCTGTTTCTGGATGGTAAGATGTAGACATCTTCAGTTTCACCCCAGTGAGCTTGTGTAGAGCTTCCCAGAGTTTAGATGTGAATGCTTTGTCCCGGTCAGAAATTAGGTTTTTCATCAACCCATTCTCACAGTACCACTTGTTGAATAAGACCAATGCAGTCTGTTCTGCAGTATCGTCAGAGTGTACAGCGGCAATCTGTACATCTGCACCCATAAGGTCAGTCATAGTGAGGATCATGTCAAAACCCTGATCGGCAGGCAAAGGCCCAATGAAATCTAATGCAACATTCTCGAATCGGCCATCTGGGACTGGAAGTGGATGTAAAGGCCCAACAGGTTTCTTTGTTCGACTTTTGTTCCGTTGGCAGTCAACACATGAGGGAATGTATGCATCTTCAAGATCACGCCTCATATTGGGCCAATAGAAAGAATTTCTCAAGGCAGCATAACTCTTGGTGAACCCGAAATGTCCAAGAGAGTCATGGGCCAGATGATAGAGAAGTTCTCGTACTGCATGATCCTTAGGAATAACTAGTCTGTCACCAATATATACTAGGTTCTGACCAGGGCTTCTGCGAACACCTGAGATACTCCCAACTGTAATACCAGCTTCAAGCTGCTTAGTGAATTCATCTGTATCATACGCGGCAGAGATCCGACGTAAGAATTCTGCATCAGCAGAGATATTGAGAGTCCCTGCAGCAGCAGGGATTTGATCTCTCTGAGGTAGGTGTGTCTGTGATAGCAGTACAGCTGCAACCAGAGGTGTCATTTCAACACTTTCATCCTCAAGGTTGGGGAGACGAGACAGAGCATCTGCAACACAGTAATCTTCCCCTTTGACATAGTGGATTTCATAGTCAAAGTCAGCCATATACATGGACCAACGGGACTGTCGGCGAGACATATCTTTCTGAGCCTGGAAATATTCCAAGGTACGATGATCTGTCATAACCTTGAAAGGGACATTGAGTAATGAACTTCTCCATTTCTTCAGTGCCTTCACTATGGCAAGGAGTTCCTTCTCATGTACAGGATAATTTTTTTCTGCTGCATTCAACTGATATGAGTCGAAGGCAACTGGGCGAGCAGTTTCCCAAGTCTCTCCAAAACTCAGAACTGCACCAGTGCGGCGATCACTGGCATCTGTGGTGACATAGATTGTCTTTGTGGGGTCCTCATAGTCAATAACGGTGAGACAATCACGACCAATGACTATATTTTTTATGGCCTGGAATGCTTGCTGGTGCGCATCAGTCCAGACAGGAAAAGATTTCTCTGCCTCTTTGGTTGTTAAAGGTGTGAGATGAGATGTATGATCTGCTAGCTTAGGCAGAAAGGTTGCAATATATCGAACTAGTCCAAGGAAACCTCTGACATCTGTAGCAGACCTAGGCTGAGGCCATTGCACAATTCGTTCCACCTTTCTAGGATCGGCAAAGATTCCCTCGGCAGAGATAACATGTCCTAGGAAACTGATTTCTGTTGCAAAGAGTTGAGACTTGCGAGGATTACAATAGAGCTTGGCTTTGCGGAGTGCCTCAATAACGAGCTCAACATTCTGTGTATGTTCCTCAATGGAATCAGACCAGATGATAATATCATCCACATAGACATGACAGATTTTCCCAATCAAGTGACGCAAGGCTTCTGTAACACGTCTCTGATGAGTTGAGGGAGCATTGCAACCTCCTTGAGGCATTACTAGCCACTCATATAGTCCCCATGGAGTTTGAACTGCAGTAAGGTGGACATCATCTGGGTGGACCCGAGTCTGGAAGAAACTGTTGGTCATATCCATCTTCCCAAAGATTTTCCCTCGACCACAATCTGCCAGGATATCATCAATTCGTGGGAGAGGAAAGGTATCTCGAATTGTGTTCTTGTTCAGTTCCCTGTAATCATTTACCCAACGAGGATCGATGGAGGGATCTGGAATACCACCTGTATATTTTGGGACCACAAATGCAGGTGAAGAATATGATGAGGAAGATGGACGCATTCGACCAGCAGCAATATGTTCATCGGGCATTCGCTTCCATGAATCCAGATTTTTCCGTGCAGGCTGGTATGTTTTCCCCTTCACGGTGATTGAAGGGTTTTTCAGTCGGATACGATGTAATATATCTCCAGGGAGATCAGCAGTATTGTCGGGTAAACGGAGAGGGAAAACATCAGCATGTTTTGTTTTCAAACGGATATCCTCATCCTTGAGAAGTTTTTGCAAGTCAAGGTCATCAATGCGATTTTTGACCTGTAACATGACACTGATAGGCAGGAGGGCACTAGGGCCAAATGGAACAGGTTCAGATAACACAGGCTTCCGTTTTGGCTTCTTTGGAGTTGGTGCTGGTACAGTCCATTCTGGTGCCCACTGACGAGGTGGATGAGTTGGGTTATTGAGTAGATCAAAGCCAGTACGTTTATCAACTGCAGTTCGACATGCAGAATCAATGACAATATTTTCCCCAGATAGAAATGGCATTCCCAATATCAATGGTATACATAGACCAACATTAACCTTAGCTCTGACAACCCTAGACGTCCAATTCCCATCTGATGATGACACCTTCAACTTCACATATTCCCTACAGCTCAATGGTGATTCTGATAGTGATGATAGATTATCCTCTTCAGTGGGAAGAGGAAATCTTCGAAGACCAAGCTGTTTGATGTTTGACAAGCTTGTCACTAATAACTACAGAGGGGCAACCAATATCCAGCAATGAGCGAACAGGAATAGGAAATTCAGAGACAGAAGGGCCAGACAGGGTGACATTGGCATAGAGATGGGGGACAGTCAGAGGGGGCAGAACATACCCATCACGGTCAGAGTCAGATTCTTCATAATCTGCATCAAGAATATTCTTGGGAGTGTGAACAGCAGCAGCTGGTTCACGTTTAACCCGGAGAGTTTTTCCGCGAGCAACCGCTTGGGCTACAGCATCTGCCTGTGTGAGAGTACGGTAGGTAGCTGCATCTGGGAAGTCACCATCGCAATTCAGCGTACGGTGTCCAATGTAGAATTTGCGGCAACGGCGGCAGCCATCATGAAGGTCAAGGAGAACCTTCTCTGCATCGGTCAGAGGGGGACACTTGAGATTGGTGTCCTTTGGAGGAGGTGCAGTGAGTCTTGAAGCCAGAGATGGCTTCGGTGAGGAAAGACGCTCTGCTAAAGAGAGTTTCCCTTTGGGAGATGATCTTGCTGGCTGAGCATCAATAAGCTCCTGCATGCGACCAGTCTCAAACTTGAGACGGTCATCACGTCCCTTGACCTCAGAGATCCAAGCATTGAGTTCCGTGGAAAGAACTGGCTCTGTATCAAGATCTGCCTGAAGAGTGGCTGTAAGGCCAGCATCCAGAATGTTCTTCAACTCTGGGTTGGCAACAGCAAAAGTTGGTGCAGCCTGCAAAAGAATAGCATTGATATTCTGGATGTCATAGGCCCAATCTGCAAATTTCTGGCCAAGTGTCATTTTTGCACCTAGCACCTTGCGGCGCATTTTGCCTTCCCATCCCTTCTCCAAAACCAGGGTTCCAAGTTCTGAGATATAAGCATCCAGCTTGAGAGCATCTATACGGGTCTGGCTAGCCATGTACCACTTCTCCAAGATGGGCTCGCGCATCTCATCTGCTACAAAGCTAACCAAGTCATCGGCAGTACGCTCCTTGCAGTTCTTGAGATATTTCTGACAAGCACGGCGCCACATATAGAGGATCTCGGGAGTGATAACTCCTGCCTCCAGAATGGGGCAACGATCAGATTTGAGATGTGTGATAGTTGCCAGGACAGGTTTATTGATCGGAGATGTCATGCTGTAGCTGTCAATGTCGCTGTCAATGTCAGAATCCGAGTCTGACAGCAGTAAGTCTGATGGTGGCGAAGGATCTGATGGAAGTGATAAGAATCTTGGGGAGCTCGGTGATAGTGATCGTGCTTCTCCTGGGGATGATGGAGTGGGCGCTGTGGTGACAGAAGGGTGATTTTGAGCCCACTTCCTGGTGCGGAGGGGAGTAGGAGTGGATGGAGTCCGACGAGACAGTGTGGAGGCTGTCAAAGGCTGGAGTGTGACAAGACAGTGTGGAGGCTGTCAAAGGCACCGGTGGGTATGTGTTCAATGTCAAAAAAAAAGTGAAAGGACGCCGGCAATGCGTCCTCACTGATTCAGACAGAAAGACAGGAACAGTGATCTAGATTGTCGTAGTGTAAGTGAAAGACAAGATAAACAAGTACATCTGATGGAAACATTTAAATACTGGGATCATCCATCAAAGATGGTTAGTAATAATTGGACCGGGTTTCATCAATCACTGTAAGTAAGTCCCAGACTTACAAATACGT
Organism: Mycena maculata; assembly: GCA_029448575.1. Classification (NCBI taxonomy): domain Eukaryota; kingdom Fungi; phylum Basidiomycota; class Agaricomycetes; order Agaricales; family Mycenaceae; genus Mycena; species Mycena maculata. The sequence goes on from JARJLG010000179.1 coordinate 121,213, forward strand.
ATGTCGTGCTGTGCTTCACCAAAAGTGCGCTGAAATTGCATAAGATGAAAGATATATTTGACAAGTACCTTTTTGTCGAGAAATTCAGTGGAACAGGCTGGGATGCCGAGGACAAGCATGCGACGAATACGGAGGAGTATATAAAGGACTTTCAGGCAGTGCGTATTCATTCCACTTCGATCTCTTTTGTCTTACATTCTGGGTATCAGACGCACGGCAAAAAATATGAACGGTGCTTCAAGACGCCGTGCCCTTACTATAGCAAGCTCAACACCCTCTTTGACGGCATGAAGAATCGTGCCACAGGAGAGCACATTGTTCACCTCGGCCCCCGCAAACAGTCTGGCAAGCAATCAAGGAGCCGTGATGACTCCAACAAGGAAAACCCGCTGCAACAGGACACCAGTGCTGCCACCCCACCGTTGACGGACACCAACCCCCGTACCCCCATGGTAAATCTCACGGTCATGACGAACGAGGAGGCGGAGGCTGGCTCGGGAATTGGAGAGCCATACGATGACGAGTTGTCACTGGTGCGTCATGCTATCCCTTCAGTACTTCCTCTTCTCACTGACGCGCAGTCCCCGAAAAGGGCCTCCCTCAAGTGCAAACGCGCCGAAAGTGACAACAAGACCAAGATCAGCCCCAAGGAGTCTCGTAAACGGCAAAAATCCGACTCAAGCAGTGTCGCACGCCGCAATGCCGAGGCTGGCACCCAATTGTCCCGTTCTGTCGATAACCTCTCTCTGCCGCGATGGCAAAACCTATTGTCACTACCGAAGACTTGACCCACATTGACGATATCATTCAGATTTTGAAGGACAAGACTCTACTTCCACCTGACCCGAAAGGAAAGCTATTCCGCTGCGTCTCGTCTGCACTCGGCCGTGAGCCTGCTCTAGCACATATTTTTATTCTCGAGGAAGACCGTGACCGCTGCAAGGGGATTCTGGAAGGCATCTTAGAGGAAGCAGGCTTCAATATTCCGATGGATTACTAGGTATGTCTTGATCTTGTCTGCTCAAATTTCTCTAACATCCTCTAGGCCCGACCTTCACTGTTCTGCTGCTTTCCCTGCATTGTTCTTGCACCATTCCCCGTATCCACTCGCATCACATTTGTATTATCGCATGACTCTCGTCCGCATTCATTCCACGTATCATTGCACGCTGTTGTATCATCGCACTAGTTCGTCTGTTCGTCTGTATAATCCATTGTCGTCCAAATATCGACTTGTTACACCAAATCTGGGTGATCTAAGATGTAGACATCCCACATGGCCTGCGCAATGCGATCACGACGTGCATCCGCTCGAGATTTCTCCGCCTCATTCACCACAAATACAGGAACACCCTCGTTCCCAGCTTCTCCTGCTCGTGCTAGGAAGGGATGCCCTTCAACATCATACTCCTCCTCCTCCTCAAGGTTGTTGATGGGTTCATGAATGCGCAGGAAATTGTGCAACGCCGCTGCTGCTGCAACCATCAAAGCCTGCTGCCGGTAACCCATCTCCGGTCGGGACACGAGGACCCTGAATCGCCGCTTGAGCACCCCAAATATGCGCTCGATGACATTGCGCAGTTGTGCGTGCCGAAGGTTGAAAAGCTCCTGAGGATTCTGTGGTCTGCCGTTCACGTTAGCCGGGACATCAAATACTGAACAAAAGCCTAGCCATTGATTGCCGCGTTTCCACTCGTTGAGATGATAACGGACGTTGCGGTATGGAGCTAGGATCATGTCGCAATTGGGGAAGGCAGTGTCACCAAGATAGTAACAGCCTGGTGGTAAAGAATATTCATTCCGGCGTGCGCAATCAAAAAGGAGCCCATCTGCTGCCGTTCCCTTGTATCCAGCCATGACGTGAAGAAACCGCATGTCGAAATCACAAGTTGCAAGCACATTCTGAGTGATAGCGCCGTGACGGTCGCGGTAGCGAAGGGTGTCGTCCTCGAGGACATAGGCCATTACGTGGACACCATCAACTGCTCCACGGCAGTACTTGAAAAACGGGTACCATCGTGAGTTGCTCAAGATCTTCTCTGGGGTCTCGTTCGGAGGATTAGGGATGTATTTGTGGAAGAAGGTGTCGGTGAAGAGCTCGAGTCCTTTGTTGGTATAGCGGCTGATCGTGTCTCCTGATTGTTGGAATCGTTCCTGTAATTCGTGTTGGCTACTTCCATGCACCATCCAATAGACAAACTGCGCCAATTGCTCCTGCGCTGTAACATAACGACTGTCCATCAGATCAGCAGTAGCCGCTAACTCCATCCAAAGCAATGCAAACTGCAGCGCTGACATTCCCAGCTCGCGTAGACAGCGATCAGGATGTCCGGCAAGCACTTCATCGAGCCATATTTGTCCAGAAAGGATGGAATTATGCATTGGTCGAGGCAGTGGTCTTTCGAGTGCAAGCATTTCAGAGGCGAAAAAGATGACTGCAATTGAGGCAGTAATGATTGCAGAGCGGTGTTGCTGGATTATGGAGTGGATGACTTGTCGATTGCAAAGGGAATAGGGAGGCATTTCGTGGTTGGGAGCATCGGGGAGGAGGCGGAAGGCAAGCAGAAAGAGCAAGCAATGTCAAAGCGATGTGTCACTTGTGACACAAATTCTGAAGGAATTCTGGGCCGATTCTGCCGGAATTCTGGCGTACCCGATCAGGCCCTAAACCTTAGGTTCATTTGGTTTTCTACGTGAGGCAATACAATACAGTCCTTAAATATGGTCCAGAAGGAAAACAGAGGAAAACCAGGTTTCTTCAAGAGCTGCTCGCATGCGATGGTGAAGTATGAGGGTTCCTTTGTACAAAAAATACTTTTCCCCGCGCGAAAGAGGTTTGCGCACGCGAAAGAGCTTCGCCTAATTTCGGTGATCTATTCCAGATTCCGTGATGTCAGATTCTTTTTTGCATCCCCGTCGCTCTCCCATCAATCTCGTTGACGTCGCCATCAAAGATCGGCGGCAACGTCGCCGCCCTTTCCGCCCTTCCCATCACCGACATCAATTGTCCCGCCCCTCCTGCCGAACTCGGTCGTTCTGGGCTCAAAGATTCCCGTGGAATCACAAAAAAATCCAATTATTATAATTATTAAATTATGTTGGAGGCCGGTCATCGATCACTTGACATCGAAAAGTGGGCGGCATCCGCCGACTGCCATCAGTGCCATCAATTAGCTTCCGCCCCATCCTTTCCAGCCCCATAAATCAACGTAAAAGGGTCACAATAATTCTAATACATCCCCGTAGTCACTGAAAGGCTCAGAATCAATATCTCTGTCCAAAAACATGGATTAGTTACATACAGAAAACACCTAAAATACCCTTTGTTTTCTAGTTGAACCACATCCATTCCAAATTTGTTCCTGAAGTAGTCTCCTGCAGTCAGACTCCGCAGGATTTTATGACAGTCGATATAATTCTGTTGGCATACCCCTTATTGCGGTGATGATCGAGTCCTGACTACATGTGCCATCGATTCCACTGAAAAATTCATTACACTACGTTGAACAGCTAAAAGACAAATCTGATACTCTATAGCTAATAACTCAGTCTAGCTAAGTATGAGTCACGACATCACGGAATCTGGAATAGATCACCGAAATTAGGCGAAGCTCTTTCGCGCGCGCAAACCTCTTTCGCGCGGGGAAAAGTATTTTTTGTACAAAGGAACCCTCATAGTGAAGGGATGACGTCGTTGTGGGGCTCCCATCCGTCAACAGAGGTAAGCAAAAATCGAGTGTCACCGATTTACGAAACCCCTCTATCTTTTCGAAAACGGCTGTAACCGAGTTGGATAGATCTTATCTTGCTCAAGTTTGGAGATATTGGAGATTTTAGATGAGTCTTGCACCATTTTATTGTTAGCCCACTGCAACCACGCGCGAGGTCACAGCTCTACAGTTTTATTAACGTGTCCGTGGCACGGTTGATGCGCCACGGGCTTCGAAGCTAAAGGTTTTGTTCCTGGGCGTTGAAATCTATTTCGGACGTTAATTTTGAACAGCGCCCGTGGAGCAACCCAGGTAAGAATCATGATTGGACGCTGAATAGCTAAGGTTAGACCAAGGATTTGACGACATGGCACGCGGAGCAGGTGTGTTGCATGAGGCCATTCGGCGGGAGGATGTTGATCATGGTGGGGGGAGCAATATTGCGACTGGTTAATCAGACTTCGATGGTTCCAAGGGAAAAAACAGTCAAGGAGGCAGAGGCCTAGGTTATACCACAATAATGTTCTAGATGGGATCAGACGAGGATACTGTGGATAATATTAAGCCCAGCGTGGTCCCATTTTTACTCTCTGATTGGGGTACCATGTCAACGGAGACTGATGTATAAAGGATTATTCTAATTATGCTCAAAAGACACACCATACAAAGAATTATCTTGACCTAGGTCAAGATGTAAACTGAAAGTCCATGATTCTGTAGTCAAATCAAACTGATAGAAAATTGGACTTTCTTTTTGGCATGAAAGTGCCGCAGAAATATGAACAATCAGCGGTCGTTTCAGAGGCTGCAAATTTACCCGCTCTCAGTGAAGTACGAAAGGACCGATGAAAGATCAACTTTTCAGCAGCCGTTTCAATTGAGTGGAAAGAAGGTCTTTCGAAAATTCCTTTGTGGGACAAAGGAATTTTTGAAAGGATTTCATTCTACTTACTGGAAATAGATGCTGAAAGTCGACTTTTCAGTAGTCCTTTCTCACCTCTCTGATAGTGGGTAAATTTGTGGTCTCTGAAACGGCCACTGATTGTTCATCTTTCAGCAACAGTTCTGCACCAACAGGAAAGTCCAATTTTCTGTTAATTGGATTTGACTACAGAACTATGGACTTTCAGTTTACATCTTGACCTAGGTCAAGATAAGTATTTATACAGTGTGTGATGGAAAGGAGGTTAAATGCACGGAAGACGTCAATAATGATCAAGGAAATGCTGACGAGGTCGGCGGGACGCTAGACGAGAAATCTCGTGCATGAATTTCACCCAGGCCTCCCAGAGACCGAGTTTTTTCACCCGACTCGAATATATACCAGGCCTCTGAAAAAGGGCCATTCCTCTCGGGGTATTGTATGGTGGTGGCAGATATTTCTTCGCCTGCAATCACCTTATTTCTGCTGAAGAAGCGTTGCTGAAGCACATCCATAAAAGAGAGCATATTGAATTGTTGAATCTCGTCCGTACCTTGCCTTTTTTCGGTGTGCTCTGGGCCCGAATGTTTTATCTGAACCTACCTCACCCCCCTTCAAGATCTGTTGTAGCATCTGTCTACAAGAGACTACCGCATAAGAGACTTCAGTATTATCGAGTTCACGGTCCATGACTTCTCTGCTCAGTTTCGAGGTTAATTTTATTCTATCCGCCGGTGAGATTGGAACTAGATTAGAGTAGGCATTGGTCTCAGCAGTCACTTTTCGACTGACCGGAGCGGGTTTGGGCGTCGGCGTCAACAGCTGCACTTTCGCTGGTGAAGACCCACATAACTTATTGAGCGCAATCGGGACCGCTATATTATACAACCGGGTCGAGCAGGTAGAAAGTCTCCATTGAACATTGGTTGGATAAACGTGAAGAAAGATTGATTCAAACCAGGTCAACCGGGAACCCCTATGCCTCCGTTTTTCTCTCGTTAAACCCGAGCTGCTGAGCTGCGACTTCCGTTGGAAGAATGTTTCCATCGTCGTCCATTCGAGCACTAGGCGGCAGCGGTTACTTAAGAAGACAAGAATATACGCGTGACACTTACACGACTTCATCTTCAAAATTAGTATGATCCTTGACGCGGAGATAGATCATCGGAAGCGCAAAAAAAAAGGCCGGCAGCGCACAGGGCCCATGTAGATGCGAACACGTTCATGTATCTACGAAGCCCGTTGGTCAGGGTCCTCTCGGAAAGGTAGCACGCACGGGACCAATATCGCGTCGGCACGCCAGACACCAGCTGCTCCGGCAGATTGGATAGATTTATCTACAGCGCCGAAGAGGATGAGAGAACGAAACAATCGAATTGAATGGAAACAGACTCACAGAATCCAGTAAAGTATGCGAGTTTGCTGGGGTCGTTGGACATTGCACCCATCATCCAGTACACGGACGTCTGCCACATGGCATCGAGAAGGCCACAGAAGATGTACAAGAACCTGGATGAAGATATAAGGGATCGGACCAGGAGCGGTAACTCATCTACGCACACCCTGCCAACATATTGTTTGTCGCCTAGAATGGTTGATCAATATATTCTCCCAGCTAACTAGTCGAACAAGCGCACTGAAGTCAATTTTGTCCTCTGGGGCGATGGCGGCGATAGACGCGCGAGTATAATCCCTGCGCTTGTGCGTCAGCAATGAGAAAACCGCCGAGCAGGGGAAACCTCGGCTTACTTCTGATACTCATAGGCCCAGATGTGCACCACCAACACCATGACAAAGACAACGCCCCAACCGGTGAAGGCACGAACACGCCGACGAACATGCTTCATGTCCAGAATAAGGCTCATTATGAGAGACCCGAAAATCTGTGCACACCAGTAGAGCATGCTGTTCAACGAGCGTGTGCGGATATTGAACAGGGCACCTGGGTATGCTGGATGATGCCATAATTCAAGGTGGAGCATAAGATGTACCATTGAACTCGTTGAATTGCCATGTGTAGAACCAGTTCGAGGCCAAAAACATGGGAAATAGAAGAATAATGAGCGGATCGGTCTTGAGCGCGACGTAAAGGCCCAAGATTTCCACCTTCCATGACGGATTGCGGGGTACAGTGAGTTTCGTGCCATCAGTTCTGATCATGTTCTTTGGGTCGATCATGAACAATGGAATGCAAGCGCCAATTATGGTAAGGACAAGGAAGATGATCTGAATCGAGTTCACGCTCGAATCTCAGAACTTGTCAAAAAAAACGCACATATGTTCCGTTGTTGACTGGTCGGAAGGATAATGTCAAACCGAGCCTGATAAAATTTGATCGCAGACATACCAGATCCGGCCTGTTAGATATTATTCAAATTTGCTCAATTCTGTGAGAAAAAAACCTCACTGTGGTATGAAAGTTCTGCCCGAATGCTACAGCAGAGCCAACAACTCCACCCATGTTGAAAATAGCCCAGAAGACGGTGATGAATTTGGCCTTATCCCCTTCCGTCGGGTATGCCAGCATCAATGACCCTTGGGCCGTCCACAGTAATCCTGCGCAGATCCCGAGAATAGCTCCTGCGGTGATAACGAAGGCCTTTGCTCCGGGATGGATATTCAGGGACCTAGAAGGAGATTAGTGGCGCGTAATGTTGGGTAAGGTGTTCGGACAGGAAACTCGCGATATAAAGACCATATCCAAGCGAACCGAGCTGGAGTGTGAGACGCGAACCCAATTTGTTGTTCACCGATCTGGGGAATGATTAACCAGAGGCGAAAAGGCCATTCAGATAACTGCGTACCCCGCAAAAAAGGCCATCGCCTGTGGATGGCATGTGAGCGCGAACGTCGGAAGGAATCAACAACTCACGGAGAAAGTGGAATAGACGGCGACGTTCGCGTTAGCGGCTAATAGAATGGATTAGAGACTATATACTGCACTTCCCATTTCAAGGACACGTACCAGTCCGTTCGTCAATTTGGCCTCCGCCGCCGATGCCGCCCAATGAATTGTAAAGTCCTAAGAGCGAAGTTCAACACTTGGTTCGGTCCCCGGGGGATGACGAACCGGGGCACATGAAGCAAACCATTCCAAGCATGGCAACCTGAACAAGAGCAAGGTCGGGGGAAGTCGAGGCAGCACATATAGAACTCACCTGCGTGACGGGATGGGAATAGATACCCTTGAAGCCTCTCGGACGTTCAAAGACCTCGGCAGCCGCACGAGAATCAGCGCGAGAACTATCGTCACTCGTACTGCTGTTGTATTCTTTCTCGGAGGCAGGGTCAGGCATTGAGGAGCGGAGGTCGGGTGCCAACAAGGAGCGATAACTAACAATCTTTGTTTTCTTAGGCTCCATTCAGTTGCCGTTATTTGGCGGCACTTAGCGGCACTTCACGTTACCATTGCCAATACGTTACAGGTGATCCGATCCCGCATCAGTGAGAAGGGGTTTATCGAGATGCCGAGCCTTGTACTCTTTTGCTGTTGCGGACTGACTATTTTGGGCGGCAGTTTATATGCGAAATGGTTGCCCTCAGTCCGGAACCGGTTTGCAAATCTGCAGAGGAATATCCGAAAATTCGGAAGAAGTGTATTTTCGTCGCGGAAGACGCCGTCGGCAACATGACACATCCTAACCAAAAATGAATACTTCTTCCCAGAGGAGTGGATAGCGATCACCTGAATCGCGCCTGTGATTCCGAGGTGCCCGATCGTAGATCGGCCCAAGGTCGGACCTGAGGTCATCTAGGGTCATCTCCAGACTTTCAGCAAAGAAGCTAGGACCAGATAATGGGATAATTCTAGCTACCCCCGCGTGAAAGATAAGATAAGCCAGAGTCACTGCGTTCAGCTCGGCAGCCCGACCTATTTCCGCACTACGTCCGACTCTACGGCCCTATTAATAACTTAAATAAGTCGGCCTGATCTAGGCCGCGTCGGCACTGCTTCGGCGATGGGTACGCCCGCCTACTTTTCTGAAATTTTTGAGTAATTATTAAATTATTCCGTTTGTGGAGCGTCACGTGTCCAGCCCGCCATCTCCGCCCTCAACCGCATTCGTCCGCCATCAAATCATGGGGTTGCCGATTAGGAGCAACAGGGAGCAACCTACCCCAGACCTTGAACCCGACGGGGGGTTGCCAAATAGAATTATCCCAGATAATGATTGTCCCGATGACGGAATCTTGTTTTCTCTACAGCGGCGTTCTCAGATCTAGATGCGGCGCCTCAATGCATATGGAAGTCCATACTAGAAGCAAAACGGTCCCAAGCCAACTTTCGCCATTTAATGTCCCATAAAAATACGAAGCCCACAAAAATCTGTAGGTCCGCCTGCAGTCGCTTCTCCGCACACGTGAGGCGGACGGGTGGAAGGGAGTCGAGCTTAGCCGCCGAGCGACAACAGGGGGGTCGTGTGCGCCACCTTAGGCCTGGAAAGAGATTGTCGGCTGCGGACTAGTAACACGGGGACACGAAAATCAGCGTCTGGACTTTGAAATCAAAGAAGAATCGCGTCGACTCCACCCAGGAACGACCCAGTCACGAGAAAGGGAGCCAGATTCGAGACCCTCGGCAAAGACGCAAGCTGACGTTGAAATAACCATTCTAACTGGGAGACGCGCGGCTGCCTTCTGCCGTACTGTCTAGAAAGGCCCCACATCGGCGCAGCGTAGATGACCACGGCTAAGCACGTTGCAAGGCCAGCGCATCCTGAAATTAATAAAAACACCATACCCTATTCCGGCAACCGGCAACTCGGATTTTATTCTCGGTAGGGCAAGGACACAGCCATAAGGCGGTTGGAGGGGGGTGTGAATGTAGCGCGCTCAGGCCGAACAGTGGGTACGGTCGCTGAGTAGAACCTGATGGCTCAGACCATATTTCAACACACATCTACGAGTCGTGGATGATCAAAGTTGAAGCAAACTGAATCAAATTAGATGGTGGACCGTCCATCCGCTTCCATTTCGATTCGCATCCCGGTCGGCGACAGGAACAGAGGCAAGTGACCCGCTAATTATTACGACTCGTAAGTAAAAATGAATGAACTCCAAAATTATAATAACATCAAGGGAAAAGAACTCTTCTGAGATATTACTAGTACAGGTAGTACTTGGCGGTATATTTCACAGAGATGTCTGCCGAGCCCGCCACGCACTGTCAAGAATTACTTAGAAGCCAATTACCATGAGATACGGATAGTGCTTACGGATGTGGGCGGCTGGCCACCGACGGTGTCGATGCGGAATATTTTGGAAGCAAGAGAGCCCTCAACGTCGTTCAGAGCGAGCCAATCAACGTCGGTGCTCGGCGCCGTGGGAGAGGCAATGTCCCCGACCTTCGCCCCGATGACGAACGCGGAGGAGTTGCCCGCATTCGTGCCGGTGGATGTGAAGTCCCACTCGGGCGAGAGACTTCCCGAGGGGCCAATGACAAAGTAGTGGTACTGGGCTAATTAAACAATATAATCGTGGCGTGGACGATATGGACGTACTCCAAGTAGGTTGGGCGCTCCGACCTGGCCACCGACCGAAGAGGCCACGAGGCTGGCGGGGGCTGCACTCCAAAGGTTGAAAGCCGTTGTCTGGATATTCGCAAACCCAGAGGTCTGATCGAGGCACGAAAGGTCAAACAAGGAGGCAACAGCGCCTATGGAACTGGATCGGGTCAGCAAGGTCATTTGCAGGCTGGCATTGAAGTTATTGGAGGACATTGGGAACGTACCTGTAGGCCGCAGTCGTGCTACTACAGCTGTAGTTCTGGATGCCGACGCCGAGCGCGACATACAGTGGGGCAGTGGACGGAGAAACCAGCGCGGTCTGGTTTGTCGGCAGATCCATGACCGCCTCTGAGGTATCACACGCTGAGTCACGGGAGGTAGGGGCCGCACAAGCGAGGGTGGTGGCAGAAGACAGAACGACGAGTAACTGGAAAGAGAACATGGCGAAGAAAGAGAGTGGGGTAAGGAAGAAGGGAGATTATGCCTGCCCTTCATCGACGAGCGCATTTTATACAGCAACATAGCGTGGAGATTTTCCGATCGCACACCTTCGAGCTGCTGATTGTGAGGTGCATGCGGTGGAGCCGCAGCACGCAGGGTCGGTTTCTTGTCCTCATCATGTTCTCGTGAAGACTTTGGCACCGAGCTATTGTCTCGGAGTGGTCATGAGTAAAAAAAAATCTCGCCGTGGATGAGGCTTCAATCTGCTGCAATACGTTCTTGAGGCTGGGTATGGTCCGGTCTCGTCCAAGTCTCGTCGGGAAAACTTTAACATGGTAACGAACAATGTGTGCGATCGTCGTGATCCACTGATTCCATCACAATTCGTGATTACATAATTGATTCACGGGCCACAATGCCGCCGCCACATCAATTATAGCGCTACCGTCCTGAAAACAAATGAGAACCGCAACGAGAACCTCCAAAGATCCGTTCGATTCTGGATGTGAATGAATGAGGTAATTTGTGCTGACAAGTGGAAATCGTACACGAGAACATCAACCACGCGCTCAACGACTAGACTCGTAACCAGTCTGCTATTGCGACATTTCTTAGTGCAAGCACTTTGCCTATGGCAAACTGCTTGCAGTACCTCAAATGCCGTAGAGAAGACTGGTGACGAGTCTACTCAACGACAGAGGGCAGAAACGTCGTGCAAGGGAAGTAAAACTATCCATGGAATTTCGAACGGATGTATGAGCACATGAGATGTATAAACATGCATGTGGCGAGGAACACCAATATTAATGGCCAGTTATGGTTCGTTGCGGAGGGCGGCGACACCACAGCGCCTCTGAAATAAATTAAAGTAGTTCAATTCATTCCAGAATTCATCATCCTCGTCGCTCGGGGGCCGCAGCGAACACCGAAATCCGCAACAAATGATTGACGGTTGGGAAAGTCCTTCTAATGCATATGGACATTCGCAATAATTACGGTAGAGGAATCGGGACGACTATGAACGCGAACGGGAACCCGTTGAACACCAGTGGAAGTGAACATTATGGGTTACACGGGGGTTGTACATATACTATACATGCATGTAATCTGATATCGTCGAATGAGCGGAGATTTGTTCCCGACTTGCAGATGACGAGAAAACAGTACCTTGGATGGAGGCCACAAATATCTGCGTATTCAAAACGTAGCCCGAGGTCCCGGGCTTTCATACCTTCAATTGCTGGAAGGAAGACCCAGAACACAGTGATTTACGATTCAACGATACCTGCCAGGTCCCTAGGGAATATTCTACAATTCAAGAGCTATGTAAAGATTCATGATGAGGCTCCGTCTTACCGCCTGGATCCAGATCCTGTGTTCGAGGTACTACGCAGGGACAGCGGGCACCGGAAAAGTACACCTGAGTCGGGCATTCATAGTATTCGTATTGGGGAAAGATTCTTTCAAATTCCGAAAGCTCACAGACGTGGAACCACATTTGCGACTCTTTTGGGGAGGGGGATGGAAAATCTTGCATGATCTAATTGAACATGGACTGTGTTGATTGGCAGACAAGGATATGTATATGGTATGCAGAAAACCAAAAGACATACGAGCTGGAGGCCCAGCGCCAGTTAATGCGATCTATACATGAATCCGTGATCGGGGATAAACTCTACACGCCCTGAATCCCGAGCTCCTCTGCGATAATCAACGCAGCTTTCTCTCCCACGATGAGTGCAGTGTTGTAGGTATTCGCGCCCACCTAACAAGGGAAAGGTTAGTTCAGAGTTGTACCCCTGTAGAGTCGGAGTTACATTGGTTGGCGCAATGCTAACATCGGCGACCTTGAGATTCTTCACGCCGTAAACGTTTAGGCGGGAGTCTACGACTCCACCCTGGTCGCGGGGCTTCATGGGGCAGGTACCAAGCTGAAGAGACATTAGATAACGGTTGCCAGGATATATGAAGAAGGTACCGAGTGCCACGTTGTGCTCACTACTTTAACCTCAGAATCGTCAAACTGCTGGAGGAAGAGATACATACCTGCCGCACGATGATAGTTGTCAATCGCTTCGTCATCTTCGACAGAGTATCTGTAGCCAGGTGAGAACAGAATTCTAAGACTCGAAAGACATGGCATACACAATATCGGGAGCCGATATAGGGACGGGGCCCTCAGTCTCGCCGCAGGCGGCCGCACTTCCGGTGGAAAATGAAGGGTGCTCGAGAGCAAATTCACCTCGGTAAGCCTCCATGCGCCGGGCCATTTCCCGCGACCACTTATATGACCATCTCAGAAGAGCAACATCCTCTGGTCTAACAAACGATCAACCTATGACAGCAGAGGATAAAATGGGGCGAAACTTGTCCAGGAACCCGGGCTCTACATCCAATGGAGCATATGGATCGGCAGAGCTGATGTGGGTCCGCCCAAGAGAAGCAGGATATGGCTAAGAGGGGTAAGATAGTCATCGGATACCGTGGAATTCGAAGCGCACAGTCCAGTAGCCGACAATAAACATTTTTCGACCCGCAGCGGCAGGGTTTCCGCCAGTATACCCAGAGAGTGTACCCATCCACATAACGGGTTTATCGGGCTCGTTTGCAAAGAACTCCTGCCACCTCGAAGTAAAAGTCGGCCCAATAGCCTCCAAATCTTTGGCGTTGGGACGAAACTTGATACCGACCTCGATACCGCTACAAATAGAACATTATCATTAGTTTCAAGAACTTGAAAAGAAACTGACTTGTTTGCCATCATCCCTTTGCCTTCCCGGAGCCATTGGTCTTCGTACGCTAGGATCGGCTATTTAAAGCCGCAGTGCGCATAGTGTAAATAGACATACGCTTAATAGCCGCATCGTTGCCGCGGAAAATGTCATCCATGGTAAGTTCATCATCGGTCGTGTGGTATGGCACAAGCAGGAGGGTGTGATCTAGCAAGGGCATGAGAGTAACTGGTATCATGTAAGGATGGGCTCGCCGTTGTAATTTTCACCCACGCCCGGAAGCGAGACAACCTGCCAGTGAAGCATGATTCAGGCAACGAGATGATGAAGGCCATAGTCAAATGCAAACCTGTGGGATGCCGTGCACCTTAAGCAAGTCTGGGGCACCAATTCCTGATCTTGCCAAATGTTGAGATATTTTGGAGGCTGAGTGGTCATCTCATCCTACCGTTCCAAAATCGCAGGAGAGCCGAAAGCCCCACTAGCGAGAACAACTAGTCGCGATGCGTAGACCGCTACAACAGCAGTTTTGTCCACAGCATCTACGTCATGGCTTATATACTCCACACCGACCGCGCGCTCGTTTCTGATTAAAAGTTGGTAAGGAATCGTCCAGCGTTGTTATCGGACTCACTCAAATAGGACACGCTTCACCCGGCAGTGCGGCAAGATGTGAAGATTTTTGTTGTTGGCCTGATTATAGATGTAATGATGAGCGGTGTCAGATCGTCGGCCAGTACTGGATGATATGTATCTGGAGAATGAAAGGTAAGAAACATGCTTAAAGCTTGAGGAGGTGCCCTCACCTGAACCATGGCTACGAGGAACGGGTTCAGAAAAATGCAATCATGTCGTAGCTGGATACTCACACTGTAGGCATTGACAGAGGAGACAGAGAAATCATTGGCGTCGTCGGTGAACCCACGTTCTTTGTCACGGGCTGCCGCAACTGCCAGATATTGTCGGGCTATATTTGTCTGGATTCCACCCGATATCTGGATTGGTCCCGACGTTCCGTGGTTTTTCCTATTCGGCTCGAAGGTTTCCGCCCGAAAGTGCGACGTGAGCCCATGCTTCGGGAGAGGAGGAAGGTCTTAACTACCTTGTTTGAAAGAGGGATCAAGTCCTTGGAGCCCCAGCTAGGATTTCCCAACTTCTCCCAGCTGTCGTAGTCTGAAGGAGACGCGCGGGTATACATCATGACTGGGAAGGTTTCATGTAAATTTTAAATGGTAATAGATGGACGGTGGATGCATACAATTGATACTACTTCCACCGCCGACGCCTTTGCCGGAAGGAATAATACATGGACGATTTCCCAGAGCCTCGCTAGGTTTCGCGACATGGAACGTAAATGTATCGCCGCCGGACGCTAGATTGGCGAAGTATCTTCCGGGTTGGGTATGAGTCGGGATGTCTTTGGTGTGTTTACCAGCTTCAATAATCTGGTGGAGAACTTTTAAGGTGCATAACAAGTTCAGGCCGGGGTGAAACACACAAGAATCTTCAGGCTGGGATCCGCGGCAGCCAGGCGGCCAGCGACCACGCATCCAGCGGCGCCGCCTCCAGCAAAGATGACGTCGTACGACGCAGTAGGTCGTTGCATGAAAGAGCAGGAAGAGTTGGAGATGCCAATCAGCGCGTCGTGCCTTTAATACCAACTGACTATCGTACGATCAACTGGAGTGGAAGATCTTAGATAGGTCGTGGTTCGAATCGCTATTGAAACATTGCCGGCATGGCCGCCTGCCGGGAACTTGGGTTAAACCATCAGCTAGTTGGTTTGGGCGGAATTTGGATTTAAATGCGACCGATGTCAGAGACCCGATGTGAAATGAACCTGACATGATGAGTGACACCCGGCGACACAAGTAGATCACAATCAACGCCGCTTGAGGGCAGTGATGCGAGCTGAAAAGGAATCAAATGGGAGGCCTGTGATACAGATCCAGCTACAGAGAGTACCTGCAGTAGGCAGGGATCTATGTCGGTCGATCGAGTACGGCCCGGCTGCCGGACCTTGGGCGCTCAATACCCCTCTGTGGCTCTTCCTCATCCTTACCATTTCTTCCCCGGTTGGTTGTATTGGACAATCGTTATACTATTTCCAGGAGAATTTGGGGTGCTCCCTTGGAAGCCTATATAAGATATGGGTGAACGAGAGAGAGAAACGGAATGCGGAATGCAGTACACACCGGGATTTCACGGGAAATCCTGAGACGTGATACCCCTCCGGTCGAAGTGCTATTCCCAATACTTAGATCCTTAGGAAGCCTTGACCGAAGCCGGAAATGCTTCTGGGTTCCCCCCAAAAGCCACGATCCGATGTCGAGATAGTGCTGATTTCGTACACGCCCAGTCCAAGAATTAAAAGACGGTTACGGCGAGGCGCCGGTTGGCCCGAGTTTGAGGAGGTGGTGGCGGGAGGCACTCGATTGAAGCATTTCTACAGGATTTTGAGCGTGGCCGAGGGACGGACTGAAGCGCGCCCTATAGCTACATACGTGTTTCCCTATCATTGTGCGTGACGTATCGTCGTTGAGCGTACATACGATCTTGAGTGACAAAACTCCAGTGGCGATATTGCAGCTCACGATAGGCCAGGTAATGAGGTTTAGGGTAGGTGCTTTTTGGTACCGCGGCGATCGCGGCAGCGTTGCTTCCAGAATATAGATAGGTGCGTCACTGGATGATTCAGGCCCAGGGTGGGGGGCTCGACGAGTCGACGGAGGTTTTGAAGAAGGCGAGTTGGTCCTTCCGCTTCTTTCGGATCAGGGCTGTCTCGGTAACCCAGACGTTCCGGTGTGATCCGTGCCACGCGAGTTTCGCTTAAAAATGATGGACGGGGGCAGTTGGTATACTATTTCGTCCAATGGGTCTGGATTTCTTTTCTATCTCCCGTCCCTCGAGCTTTTTTGCTCCGGTTTTTTCCGGGACCATTTCATGTAATAGTTGTCTATGGATGTGTAAAAATACTAAGGGATACGGGGGGAGGAAGTAATTGAGAATCGGTTGCCGGTCCATCAAAGTGATAGATGTTGAGGAAGGTGTCCATGTTCTGTTCTCCTACCTCAACTCTGACACCCAAGAAAATTTGGGTGGACCATTGTATCATATAAATTGTTTTCTGCCTCCTGTGACTTTTTTTTTGCCGGGTTGGGGTCATCGCGCTCTGGAGGAAAGTGGTGAACTGTCACGAAGAGTCACAGTGAATCAATTTGTCACACTTTTGATTCCTCCCCTCCAGAATGTGATGACACCGTTCCAGAAAAAAAGTCTGGGGATGCAGAAGGTGTTGCATATGATACATATGAAACCCTCTCATTTTTCTGGAGGTCCAGGTTAAGGTGGGATCCCAGAACATAAACACTTTTATAAATACTTCTGAGTTTGATGGACTGGCAACCAAATCACATATACTTCCTCTCCCCGTATCCCTTAGGTTTTTCACATAGCTGTTGCCTATTATTATACCAAAGGATGCCGCAAAAAAACCAGAGCCAAAAAGCTTGAGGGACGAGAGAGAGAAAAGAAATCCAGACCCATTGGGCAAAATAGTACTGTTACCCCCCATGGTGTCACAGCTTGGGCCATCACACAATTCTCAATAGCCTGTCCTGGGGACCTCAGGACACTCAAAGAAAGTCCAAAATGACTTGGAGTTACTTGTATTATGCATCCAGCTTGACTACAATGTTTTCCCGGGTGAGGAGAGCTCGAACTGGACTTAGATGGGGTGGACAGCACCAAAAACAGGGCTCTTTCCAAATGCCCGTGCCAAAAGCATGCATAAAATTCAGGAAAAATGGGCTCAAGTTTAGGAGGGTGTCCAAATGTGAGTTGGAGCAGACATCCGGGCAGAAAAGTAGCGGGATGGACCAGAAAATGGATGTGACGCCATGGAGGGTGAAGGCCACTCAATGCCCCAGACGTTCTGGTGGCAATCCCATCCATCATTTTTATCCAAAACTCACGTGGAAAATCATGATGGACAGGATCACTACCGAACGTCTGGATGACCGAGAGAGGACCAGGGAGGAATTTGGGAATTGACTCCGGACCAGCAATACCGCCATCATTTATTTCCCAGCACATGTCATTAGGTGCGTATGTCAACTTGCCAAAGCACTCGAATCTTCGTCTGAAGAGTTTGTGGTACCAGCTTGAATACCAATATTGGTCTTGATGTATACAGTATTATCAGAGACTGCTTACTGGGCCACCCTACCACTTTTGACCGTGTGCATACACATATTATGAGGTAGATCCCGGCTCATGGGCTCTGGAACTAAGGCATACATCCTGCGAATCAGTCTGGATATTTTACCCGAATTTACAGGATGTTTTTATGGTATACCAAATTTTTCTTCCGGTGATATCTAAAAATGGCAAAAAACGGGTTAGTGGGCCACCCTCTAAATCGTTCGTTCAGCCTTGTCCTGGGCATCTCAATGTATCCCAAATCATTGAACACATATAATTACACGATTCTATACACTAAAGTGGTACATCTAAGGTGTGCAAGGATCATGACTACTTCCCTTTTGAGCAAGGGGGATAGGTCAAATTGGGGTATCGGCTGAAAGGCTTGTCTTACAAAGCACAGAGGATATCGACACCCCAAATTAAGGCCCGAGTGACTCAATAAGATGTATTTGGACATACCTATACGCTGATGATGGCCCCCGCATACCAATAACCCCTCGCAAAAAATCCATCTGTGCGGGCAACTGAATTTCAGGTGTTTGGAGTAGTAGTGGGTCCTTACCGGAAATTTGTACACCCCAAATTCTAGAAACCTGGTAAGATACAGTCTTGGATGTTTTGAATTCTACAGCCAAATTCCGGGGCCGAGGGACACACGGGTCGTTCATTACAGAGGTGGCAGGAGTTGGCCAATCAAGGTCAGATCAGGGTCTTCGTGGGGGTTCCAGGAGGCGAGACACAGCATTGTTAGCATATAGAAGGAACCAATGACATACCTTTGACTCAGGGGATGCGAATGAGCCCCGAAACTTGTGAATCGGCGAAGGATTGGTGGAGAAACAAGCGAAAGACGAGCGTGCGGGCCGTTCGGAGATAAGAAATGATGCTCACACGCCGGCATCTTGGTCGAGAACCGCTCGCAACTTTTGATCGCCGCATCACTCGAAATTTGACATACAGTGTCGCGGTAGGTCATATTCCATCCTATGAGCACCAACTCCGGAGATTCTACATCACAGCCCCTTGTATTATGCAAGTGGCCCACTAATTAGTCCGGCCCACTAAGGGGTCTCAGATAATAGTCATGGTGTCTACCCAGCCACAGGAGAGAGAATATTTCAATGGGATGAGAATGAGGAGCTGAGGGGCAACAATAAGTTAAAACAGGCAGCTTTTATAAATGGTCTTGGGCTTTGGCAATGGTGTTTAATCCTGGATCCTTGGCCAGTTGTTCAATGTGATAGTCTGGCTAAGGCCATGCTCCTGATTCTCCCATCTGATTTCGAGTTCTCCCAGCGTAACCGACCTTCTGGTATACTTCTCTTTGTTCATCTAATATCAAATTGAATATATCATGATAATGATTTGGAATCACAACGGTTGACTTTCAAGCCTAGTTGATCTTTTCAAACCAAACCTTTGAATCTGTCTGAGATTCAGTCATCTTCTAGCAAATCAAACACAGCCATACCTTGCACTCCAGTGCACAGGCTGAAGGTTCAGTACCACATTGAAAATGTGGCACTTGATTGACTCAACTATCTCCATTCGAAATGATTCATCGTTGGAGAGAACAGCTACGCCAAAGTCCTTGATTGGGATTTGAGTAAGGGCCTGATCGGGTGCCCCAGAATTCCACCAGAATTTTTAGTATGGACATAGATTTCATCCCCAAACTACCCTATAATCTTCAATACGGTCATTCTATGAACATTTGAGCATCGGGAGAGGCACAAAAAATGTGGTGTAAAATCTTGCACAGATTCTGGGGATGGCACCACAGATTCTCAGTTCAACTACAGAATGTGTTGAATATTTTGAACCCTTGTGTTCGCCTCCCCTTCGTCACATCAATATTTGAGAACACACATGTATTTCCCATTCTAGAACAGTTTAGGGACAAATGGTGTGGGAAACGTACTGCAGACGAGATTCTGGGAAGATTCTGAGGAAAAGATTCTGGGACACCCGATCAGGCCCTAACTTGTGATCTGAACCCTGCGAGGCTTCTAGAATCATGATGGAAAACTCTGTACCTGGTGTAATTCCACCATGCTTCACAATGTTTGATCAGGATCCTGCTGCAAATTCAAAGACATTATGTACCTCGCCTCAATATATTCTGGACATGAGATCATGTTGATAGTGCACAATGTCCATAAAACTCACCAAAACTGTGATAACATGTGACCAGAGCATCACGAGCATATCATGACGCATCCCGGGCACATCATTTCAAGAAGGCCTCTTGCTCTTAATTCTGAAAGGTGTCATATATATCCATTGTTATTTTGGATGTTTCATGTGATCACTCGTTCGAATCCGGGTGCTGACATTTTGTTTTCTGTTGTTGGCGAGCGCAAAGCACCGTGCAGCGGGCCCCCGCGGCGAGCAGAAGGCTCTGTGCAGTGGTCGGGGTCTGGGGCAGACAGCCCCAGCCATCTGGGCCGGTGCTGCAACAACCTTGGCAGATAAAGCTATGTAAATAATAATCACACAGCACCACGCAGTGGGCCTCACGGCGAGCAGATAGCTCCGCGCAGCGGTCAGGGTCTGGGGCGGAAAGAATGAATGCATATCCAGAGATAGCTCGCCTGTGTTCCTGCGACATGCCATCGGCATCCGCAAATCCTTCCAAGCCTTTCTTGCCCGTGCCGTACATGAGGCGCCAATCTTTCGTGCCTAGAAGATAACGAAAGACGTGTTTAACCGCGTCCCAGTGAGCCGGCCCGGGGTTATCAAGGAATTTTGACAGAATTCCAACAGGGAACGCGATGTCGGGACGCAACAGCCTCGCGGTACGGCACCTGCTTCATCAAGGCAATGTCCTTGACGCTGGTGGGGCAGTGGTCCGTCGAGAGCTGGACATTCGGGTCCATCGGCATCGCAAGTGGTTTGGCATCGGTAAAGTTGAACTGCTGGATAATGGACGTGATGTACGATTGTTGAGAAAGCGAAATGGTGTGTTCCTCCCGATTGCGCTTGATCTCAATGCTGAGGAGCCACGAAACGGGCCCGAGGTCGGTCATTTTGAAGAGAGATCCGATGCGCGTCTTGTAGTCCTCGAGTAATTTCGGGGAACTGCCGGTGATGGTGCAATCGTCAACGTGAATGGCCATAATAATGATGTGGCCGTTGGTGCGTGTATAGAAAACCACATGGTCGGACTCGCACTGCGCGAGGCCAATCTCAGCAAGAGAGCCGCTAAGAGTGTCGTACCATTTGCGACCACCTTGCTTTAAGCCGTACAAGGCTTTGTTGAGTTGCAAGACATATTTGCGGTGGTCCGCAAATTCGTGATCCGGCGTGTAAATGAGCTCGTCGGAGTCGAGTTCTCCATTGAGAAACGCGCTGTGGAAGTCGAACATGTCGATGTTCCAGTCGTTGCAAGCTGCAATTGCAAGAATCAGCTGAATTGATGCAAGTTTGGCGGTGGGGGAAAACGTCTCGTAATAGTCCACACCGTGGACTTGGGTGAATCCTCGAGCGATGAGGCGAGCCTTGTATTTGTCGATTTCCCCGGCGGCGTTCTTCTTGATGCGCAAGACCCATTTGCAGTCAACGACGTTGTGGCCATCCGGCCTTTCAACAAGTTGCCACGTGCTGGCCGCTTTAAGCGCGCTGATCTCCGCATCGATCGCCACTTTCCAGTGGGCCCAATCCGGCCTCTTCTTTGCCTCCTCGAACGTCGGCTCGAGCGCCTCCGACTCCGCTATTGCAGCGGCCATACCATGCTCCATCATATCCACCATCTCCCAATCCTCCGACTCTGCATGTGCAGCCATATCCGCGGACTCTTTTTCGACTGCTCCGGGTTTTACCTGGAGCACTCTCATGCCGCGTGGGACTCCCGGGTCGGAAGGTCGATTGCTGGTGGTTCCAACACCACTCTGGAGTGACTGAAGATATGCCGATGGCTTTCGGACGCGTTTTCCGTGTCCCGCGGGCTCTTCTTCGGCCTCTTCGAAGTCGGGACCCAACGGATCCGTGCGTGCCAACATCTGCGTAAGTTTTGCGATGGAGGGCGACGCTGGAAGTGGTGCGGATGCGGCAGGTAGAGTACGAGGTGGGGTACGAGTTGGGTTGGATTTGGGCGTGACAGGCAGCTGAACGGGTGGATTTTGGTGCGTGTTTGGGTTTTGATTTGCAGACAAGGACTGATTGCTATCCTCCTGCTCCCCCTCAAACAGTAGATCGTCTGGAATGGGTACCAAGACGTCGTCTCTGTCGAGTTTAACGCTCCGTTCAACGGCAATGGTGCGCTTGCCTTCAATATAAATCCGATGCCCACTGCTGACTTCGTCGAAGCCAACCCAACGGCCGTCTCGTGCGCGGCCATCCAACTTGCTGTCGTCGGGGTCATGGACCCAGATCTTCGCGCCGAACTCAGGGAGCCGTGAGAGGTCAGGCTTCTTGCCGTAGACCACCTCGAAGGGGGTTTTGTTGTCCAAGGCACGTGTCGAAGTACGATTTTTGATATATCACGTGATTGATGGCCTCGCCCCACAGAAATTTAGGCATCCCACTCGCATGTAGCATAGCACGTACGCGTTCCAAGACCGTACGGTTGAGGCGTTCCGAGACACCGTTGTGCTCCGGGGTGTCGTGCACGGTGAAGCTGCGCTCCGTGCCCATCTTGGCAAGGTGCGCGTCAAATTCATTGCTCCAATATTCACCTCCGCGGTCCGAATGAAGCTTCTTGATCTTGACGCTGAATTGCGTCAGGAGCCAAGCTTCGTATGCTTTGTACGAGCCGAAGGTTTCGTCCTTCGTGCGCTGGATGTACAATCGTGACCAGCGAGAATGATCATCTGTGAAACTCGAGTAGTACTCACGGCCGTTGATGGTCTTCGTCGGCGACGGTCCCCAGACATCCGAATGGATAATCTCGCCCATTTCGGCGGCGCGCTCCTCTTTCCGAACCTTCGCGACTGGTTTGCGATGCATTCTCCCGTACTCACACGATGCACAGGATTTAATCTCCGTGGACTCGTCGAGCTTGATCCCAGTCACCAAGCCGTCCTTGACAAGACGTTTGGCGGCATCCGGCGCGATATGACCCATCCGACGATGGAGTTCATCAATTGTGACGGTCTCGATGGTGGCGGCGGCGGTGTCTCCAGTATCCGCGGTCGAGGAATGTTGGAAGCAGTAAGTCCCATTCTTCTTGTTGATGATGCCCAAGATTTTTCGTTTCTTATCGAAAATCCTGCAGAAATCATCGCGGAAGAGCGTCGCGAATCCAGCATCAGTGATTTTACTGATAGACACGAGGGTGAGTCCTAGCTTCGGCGCGTAAAGCACTCCTTTCAGGAGTATCGTGGCCGTGCTGTTGCCATTCGGAATGCTGATTCGCATGTCGCCCTGTCCAATAGCTTGGAATGTTCCGTTGTCCACGGCGGTGATGGATTTCGGAGGGATGGAGGTATAGTTGATGAATCGGTGCCGGTGCGGGGACATGTGGCGCGATGCGCCCGAGTCGTAAAGCTCCGTTTCGACGCCGGGAGTGCCCGCTTCGTTCGCGAGCATTGCTGTATCAAAGGACGAGGTAATATTTTCCTCTTTGATGTCCTGTTGATTGCTGAGCCACTCGTTGATAGAGATCTTGACCCAGTCGGCTGATAGAGATCTTGACCCAGTCGGCCATGTCGTCGTCGAGATCTTTCAGTGGACGATCCGGCCCATTCGGCGAAGCAGTGCGACTGATATTCTCGTCGCATTTGCAGTCAGAACTATATGTGGAAAGGAAATCGGGTAAGGACTCAGCATCACTTTCACCCAAATCATGATTTTCCTCCGAGTCTGACACGTTCTGCAGGTCTTCGTCGTCGCTATCCTCCGATGCAGAGACACTCTGCAGGTCCGGCATCGAGTCACACGAACTGTTGCTGTCTGAAACGGCCTGTAGGTCCGGCATCGAGCCGTCCTCGCTGTCGTCATCGCTGTCCGATTCCTGAAGACAACGCAAGAAAAATGCAACGCCGGCCGCTTCGGAGGGTGTGTACTCCGAGTCGCTGTCGTCGGCGTCGGACGTGCAGCCGTTCGCTGTCGCTAGTAAGTCCTCCATCGTGGGAACTGAGGCCACGTCGCTGACGGCGCCATCTTCTTCCTCGAAGAAGTCTTCGTCGTCAAAATCAGACAGCCAGCGCCCCGCACTGCTTTGCGTAGCGCTGCCGTCGCCCGTGGTGAGTCCGGCCCATTCGTCCTGGAACCTCTCCACGTTCGCCTCGGCCTGCGCAATCCATAGACCCTCGTTGTCTTTGTTGCTGCCGGTTTGTGCCATCCACACGCCATCTTCAGCGGCGTTGGTGGTCTCCTTCGCTTTCCCCTTGCCTTTTCCTTTTCCCTTCCCCTTCCCATGCGGTCCCTCTCCCTCCTTTCTGCCGCCCTTCGCCCAACAGTTCGCTTTGACGTGGCCCTTCTTGTGGCAGTTATAGCACTCCACGTTGGGCTTCGATGCGCCGCCTTTACGGCCATCCTTGCGTTCTCCCGCGGAGAATGCAATGTCACGGTCGTCCTTCTTGGACTTCTGCTTGAGAGATCGACGGTCGGCCTCCTCGTTGAGGCCATGGATAAGGTCGTCGTGGGAGAGGGTTTTGGCGAGCAAGGTTGATGTCGCCGTAATCGCGGAGAGGTAAGGATCGTAGGAGGTGGGGAGCGAGCCGAGGATAATGGCGGTGAAGTTCTCATCGCCCGGGTCGGCGCCCATGCCGATAAGATCGGTGCGAAGTGTCTGCAACTTCACAAGGTGAGTTCTAACATCCGCGTTCTCTGTGCAGCGCTCATCTTGAAGCCTGCGTCGCAAATCCACAGTAACCATCTTTCTCTTCTTCTCGAACTCATCTGACACCTTCTTCCACAGATCTGCCGCTGTCTTTTCATCCTTGACACTCAAGAACAGCGGGTCAGGGATGGAGCTCGTGATGGCCTGCTTGACGATGGCTTGGCCCGACTTCCAGGTCCTGAGCTCTTTTTCGTGAGCTTCGAGAGCGGTGGTATCTGCTGCTGTTGGCGGCGAGGAAGTTACGGGTGCGACGGGAGCGAGGTGAGTGGCCAACAAGTGATCTGCAAGACTAGCAGCGTCAGCGGCGTAAACGAAGTGATTTTTATAGATGCTCCAATTCGTTCCGTTGGCCTCGCATTTCGGGACACGAAGGAAATAATCGCTGAGCTTCGAGTTGGGGGTGGACATGGTGTAGAGTTAAGAAGTAGTTTGTCGATGCGTAGATGTTTGTGGAGAATTTAGATTCGGGCGGGGCCCATAACCTATTGAACGGGGAATAAAACGAGGATTGAACTGAATAAAATTCGTAGCATCCTACTACTTAAATACAAACGAGTCTGCATAGCTAAAGAGTCATAGATATATAATCTACGTACGGGGACAAGTAAACACCGAGTGAGAACAGCGCGCATAAGAGTAATAGTAAATAATAATGAGTCTGTTGTTATACATACATGTGGTATTGGCGTGCGTGCCCAGTCGCGCCCACAGTAGGTGAGTCCGATAGAGTCCCGCTGAGTCGAGCGCGGACTGTTCAGGTTGTTACTCCAACAAAAGCCCCAGCCGTCCGGGCCTGCGCCCGCAACTAATTTTTCTAAGTAAACATTGATAAGCAATGGTTATCCTCATTGCGGCCTTATGGATAGCCTCAGCTGGGACTATGGTGATGTTGTCTCTGGGGTGTCAATTCACTCAGAGGTGTTTGGAGCCAAATTGCCTGGCCGATATCAGACAGAACTGTAAGCTGCTGCGAACACATTGGAAATTACACCGCCGTGTATGGCATCCTCACACATGACCTCCAACCAAACAAGGAGCAAACAGTTCTATTCAAGTGGTGGTTCTGTTTGGCTGGAACCTCCACCCTCCAGCCAAACAAGGAACAACAGTTCCATTCAAGTGGTGGTTCTGTTTGGCTGCATCCTCATTGTATTCTCACGCTCAGCCCATTTAGTATAGAGCACAGTTTCCTTACCTTTAGAACACCACATGTAAACCCCATACTTCACCCTGTTGTACTATTTCGACCAAGTACTCGGTCACTGGCCACAGCCCTGGCCGAAATGAAGACTTGATAGATATGTCACAGGTCCCAGGCCATTTGGGTCGGTGTTTTTGCACAAAATGGGATGTTTTGACCCCGGAAAATTCCGAAAAATCACCCAAAAAGGCAATTTGAATACTTAAAAAAATCAAATACTTGTGGTCACTGGTCACAGGGGCCAAATACTTGGTCGAAATAGTACAGTATTCCTCCTGTTGCTCGTCCCCTGGTGTCTCGCCTCTTGGAATATATTGTGGTCTTGTCAATGTGTGTGTGATCACACCTGGTTCACATGTTAGTGTCTGTTGAGACAACAACAGCCTTTCACACCAGCACCAGACATGACTATTGTTCAATTGATCAGTTAAATTCAGTGAGCACTTTGCTCGAACATACTGATACCAGTCAGGTGCCCAGTAAGGCAGCGTCCAAACTCGACCCGAGCTGAACACATCTTTGGTGGTTGACACCATCATGCAGCATCCCATCTGCAAGAAATCCACTCTCCGCAGCACGATTGGAAAAATATGTTGTGGAACGCATACCCAATGGCTCAAGGATGAAGCTGGCCACATACTTCTCGAATGGCATTCTGACGAGCAGAGGCGGGAAGAAAGACATCAGGTTGTACATGTGGTTGTCATATTGCAACAGCTCATGGAACCCCGCAGATGGTCTGAGATACCAGAAGCAGTGAATCTATCATGGATTGGTCATGGTTCAGTGATATTTGAGTGATATTATGACACAATGCACGTAGTACAACACGGAATCCGGAAAGTCAATGAAGGCATGGTGAGGCAACCTGGTGCGATGGCTCATGAGATCCACGATGGTACTCTCAGATGACGCAACAGGATCCATTGTCCCAATTCTGGCACAAATGAAGTGATTTTGGTGTCCCAAGAAATGGGTGTCGACAGGCTCTCGTTGGAAATGAGAAGGCCAGTTGCCAGTATGTCGAAGAGCTAGACTTAATCAGTAAGCAAGTATGATAGAGCAAGAAGAAGGCCTGCCTTTGAATTGGACCCAATGGCAAATAGGGTGCTTTCTGTGACCTCTGTGCCATCAAGTTTCGCAATGCCATAGCCTTTTGTCTCAACTATCCAGTCGGACCCTTGCTCGTTCTTCTGAACTACAGCAACTGCAACACCTTCCAGCAAGTTGTAGTCATTAAGAATGGATTAAATGGTCATATCAAGGTTCACATTCAATATGCAAGTCCCAGAGATATCCTTTGCTGGCCGAAATTGAATGCAGAGACAAATGGAGCACCAGCTAAGAGCAATCTGAGAAGCAGACTCACGAAGGTTGGGAAGAAGAGGTATGACAAGCAGATGACTGCATGAGAAAATCTAAACAGAAGATGAGAAGCTAGAACCAAATATAAAGCTTAATCTTACAAGTCTAAGTTGTTGAATCAAAGTTGAACCTTGAACCTTGAACATTTGTTGATTATTTGAGCCTCATTGCTGGTTCAGTGAAGTGCCTCATGTCTTTCATCTTTCTGTAACGAGTTGTCACCATTTTGGCATGCCATCGGCGCATCACTCTTGAATTTGATATGATGCATGCTTACAAAGTAGAGCTCACACATTTCGCTCCGGCCCTGGCACAAGCAAACGAGTCCACCCCTGCGGGTCATCCTGGAGAGACTTTGCCAAGATTAAAGTGCTGAAATCTCTACACAGTGTTGGCTTGCACAAAGGGTGACCCTGCCACACTGGCCCACACCTTCATTAAATCATCTCTGTGACTGGCCCAGTATATGTGGTGTTCTCCATTAAACCCACCGGCCGAGGGCCCGCATTTCAGTCAATTCGGGGTCGATAAAAGAGTCTGGGGCATAGAATAGATGACATACGCTGAATCCCCATCTGTGTGTGTTGATGGGCCCAACAACACTCAAACATTAGACCAGCAAAAGTGAATATTCAGCTTGGATTATGCTGCCTATTCCGAGTAATCGTCACCTGAAAACACCCTCTTCGGCAACATGTTCAGCTGACGGCATTTTCCGAGCCAATGGCAAAACTGCCGCTGGCTGAATAGGTTGCTGAAAAGGATCTTTTCAGTTGACAATCAGCTGAGCCGAGTACTCGATTTTGCCGGTGTGTAGGGCGTGTCAGAGGATGATAACGGCACTCCTAGATGGTTCACATGCTCAAACACATGGGAGAACGCGACTATGTGGTAAGATGAGACGAGCCGAGTTTGAACTTGGCCTTACGGAACCCCATCAATCTCGCCGACTACGCCGGCCGTGCAAAAGATATTCACGGGGAAAACTTTGGACATGTAATGGCATCTATAATGCGCGTATAATGTGTTTTTGCTTCCTTGGATATTATAGGGTTTATTAATGGCGAGGGGCACGAGTGGCTAAAGTGGATATGTCATTGGCATGAGCCGGAAAAGACCGGCTGCCGTAACTTTCACGTGATATGAGGTAACGGCCGTGGGTTCGAACCCCACGCAATCACCGGATGACAGGCCAGCTAATTTCGGTCCGGACACCACAACAGATGGCGGATCTTGGAATGCTTGTGCAGAATGATAAGACTGATGATTCTCAACCCTTGGTTTTGAGACATCGGAGGAAGTTACATCTACTGAAAGGTCACATCCAAATTCGGGTTTGGTGCCGAGTAATAGTAATTTGGTAATTTCTGGATGGAGCCTCTTTTTTCAACATAACACGTGCAGACTCGGATGTTTCTGGGCATCTCATAGTGGTAACGTCACTGAACGGGAATCAGCTTGCTTTGGGCACATTGGTGAGCCATGCGAAAGCAGCAGCCTGAAGATGCATTGGAGAGCGCCCGAGGATCTTGATTTTCAATACTATGCCGAGGTTGGGGGGTGAAGCAGTAAATTTGAGGCTAGGATATGTCACAGCCGTTCAGGATTTGGAAGTAAAAATCCCCACGAGAGTTCGGTAGAACGGAGATGAGATAACGAAAACTAGTGAATCTCCCATTTGTGGTCCTGCCGTCATGGCCCTTCATAGTCGACAAGTTGGTGATGTCGACATAACCATTTTGTGGTCCCGATTTGACAATTTGCCTGAGTTTCTGTCGCTCTGAGTGGAGCCCCTTTAAATAAGTGCTCCTGAACAGCATGTATAAAATAGCGCCTAAATTCCTGGTACCGACTTTGGGACGAGGTCTACAAATGGGAATGGGGACAATGCCGGTCGCGGCAAAAATGCGAAAACGACTGAGGGTGTATGGGAATTCAAAAACTCAATTGTGCGGAAACTGCCGGTGGTGGTCTGGGCATTGTATAAATAATTTTTTCCCACTCTTGCAAAGCACGTGTTTATTTGGTCTAGGTGCTGGAACGGAACGCGGTCTAGCCCTCGATAATCGAAAATGCAAACTTCTCCTGCGAAAAAATTTATTGGCCATGGATGGAAATTCTCTTGAAATCTGGTGGGAGGTAACCGGGCTCACCGGAGGGGGGCGGTGATTAATTTTTAAGTTCAAGATAGATAATCTAATCAAAGACAAGATGACACGCCGCCATCAAATTACCGGGCGGACAGTGTATGCGAGTGCGAGGTAGTGTTTGAGACCGAGACCGTGACTAAAGCCGTCACAAAGTTTGGCGATCTTACGGAAAACGAGCATGCCGGGCAAGGCCTCGGAGACGACCCCTGACGAGGATGTCGACGCGTTGGCCCAGTGGACTCTGTTTCTGCAGGAATACCGCAAAGGAAAGGAACGACCCCCGCCTCCGCCACTTCGATCTGCCCGCGCCGTCAAAGCAGCCAAAGCTGCGACATCCGTGCCTCCCGTCGTCCCCACGTACCCACCGGGAGAAGTGTGTGACTCTCTGCTCTGCGTATGGCTCATATAATATGGCGTAGATATCCCCAGCAACGGCACGAGCAATTGCAGAGTTCTATGACGAATATGGATTTCTTCCTCCGCCGCGTGCCGACGAAGAGACGGTTCGCCGACAGACGATCCAGGAATTCAAGTGCGCACAAAAAATAATAGTTCCCTGGATATTCTCCTAATCTTCTCTCGTCAAGTTTGTTTCGTCCAGATCAGGCGGAAAACTTTCACCGATGCTCCTCCCTCGTCAACAGTTTCTTTCAATTTGCGCCTGTCTGCACCATTAGTTTGTTTCACAATGACGTTCAGGTCGTTGTGAGCAAAGCCGGCGAATTTCCCCTGCCGATAGGCATCCCTGCAACATCCACCGAAACTGAAGGAGAAGCGCTTGCGCTGGAAACGAGCATTTGCGCCCACGTCGTGCTGAAAAAGAAGGGTGAAACTGTAGAGCTTAATGAGCTTGCTGGCGATTGGTGCGCGGACTTTTTCTACCGCAGAGGCCCTGATCTAACTGTTAGCCTAGGCGTTTCACTGGGAATCCGTTGTGCGCAGCGGACTCCAAAGGGGGTAAGCGCCGTGTTCCCTCCATCTCGTCCATATTGTTGAATCCCCAGAAGTCAAAGGATATATCGGAGTCCCTCTTTCCCTGGAGGTCGATCCGTCCAATCCAGACAACTCGGAACGAGTCACCGTCGGGGTCTTAGCACTGATGTCCAATCGGCCATTCCTGCGACTGTCGGCCACACAGCTCAAGGTGCTGGACGATCTTTCAACGATGCTTTCTGTTCAATTGCGCTCCACTTGGGAGAGCTGGCAGAGAACGAAGGAGACCCGACTGAGAAATGCCGTCAGCCTGTTTCTGGAGAAGGCTTTAGTGGAGCCGAGCCAGCAGGCGTTGATGGATGCTGAAGCTGCGGCCCCACCCGTGCAAGGCGCTGAACCTGGCGCAACAGCGAAAGCTGTTGACATGAAGGTGTTGACGTCGGGTCTCTTATCAAACGCGTCAAAGCAACTCCAGGAACTGCTCGAGGTCGATTTCGCCATTGTCATCGACCTGGGGTCCTTTCACGCGACCAAGGTGGGCACTTCTCGGGCTTCAGGATCTTTCGGGCTGATCCATCCATCCCCGTCAGTTAAACGACCGCCGAGAACGGTCCCATACCTGGGTTGTAGATGGTCAAGAGTCGCAGACAAAAGCACGCCTGTCCAAAGGGATTCTGGGTAGCTCCAGCTCTGAAGCATACAGCGGATACGAGAAGAAATTCAACACCCCAGAAGCGATGGCTGCGATTGCTAATTTCCTCGATATGTATGTCATCGTACGTGTCTCGCCTGTCGGACCTCATTTCAGAGCTCACATTCATGCCAGACTGGACGTTCATCTTTCTCCGGCTCGGGGAGTTTTTCAGGCCTCGAAACGCTTTTAACGCTCTCTCCCACCTCGCCTTCCTCTGTCACAGGCTCTCCGGGCTCAGGGTTACCAGGAGCCATTCCTCACCTCGCTCTGCCAATATACAGTTCGCATCGGCCGAACCTCCTCATCGTTCTCGCCTCGGCTGCGCCATTTTTCTCTTTCAAACCTTCGGATGTAACGTTCGTGAGTAACGTGGGGCTTGTACTGGCGGCGCGCCTCGCACAAAATGCGATTGTAGAAGCGGACGCGGCGAAAACAGGTACCCGAGCTTCCTCATTGTCCAGCTCACCTTGAGCTGATCCAACCCCCAGCTTTCGTTTCGCAGATAAGATGCGTTTTTTACTCTATTTTTGCGGTGTGTTCGACGCTTACTTGAATGGTGCATTGCCGTCATTACTCATGAACTTAGGACCCCCCTGCATGGTCTCCTAGGGGTGCGGCCTCTTTTCTTCTCCCTGTGGATGCACCTGATCTATTCTTCCAGCAACTCGACCTTCTGCGCGATGCATTTGCATCTAGAGAATTTTCCGCTGTTCCGAGCTTATTAGAGTACGTCACTTCATCCGCACACCCATCCGCGATAGACTTCATGATTTCGCAGCTGCGCGGAATATTGCGGTGCGGCGCTCCGCGACATCGCAGACAACGTGTGAGTCGTCCTACTTTGATTTCGCCTGGCCGCTCATTGATCGTTTGCGTGGGCCTGAAGGCTCGACTTTGGGAAGATGGCGCAGGCATCGCGTGACGGTGTGGATACCAGCGTTGCACCGCAACATGTCCTCGTGGACCTCGCGCAGATCACCCTCGAAACGTCCCGCGATTGCTGGTTGAGACAAGTGCAGTGGCAGTTGGCTTCTGGCTCCATGGCGAGCCCTGCACTGGGGCCGTCTCCTTCCGTGGAATTGTTGGTTGAGTACGAAGATCGGGCGATGCTGAAAAACTGGTGGATGAGTTTGGACGTGACGGGATTTAAGCGGTGGGCTCTATCCCCGACATTCGGCGCTCCTTCACACTAACCCTTGCTGTTATGGAGGATACTGAACACCTTGGTCGGGAACAGCCTGAAATACACTTCACAAGGTCTGAGCTCGTTTCACACGAACAAACGACCCAGATTTAATCCTTACGTCCGTAGGTCTGATTACTGTTTCCCTCACGTCTGGACGCGGACCAGATAGTACGCCTGCCGGTGGCGCTCAGTATATCACCCTGCGAGTGGACGACACCGGTTCCGGCATCGAGCCAGAGTTCCTGGACAAGATCTTTGACCCATTCACGCAAGCGGATACATTTTCGCCCGGCGCCGGCTTGGGTCTGCATATATGCAAGTCCGTCGTCGACCGAATGCATGGCGTCATCACCGTAGAATCCCGACCGGGCGGTGGATCGAGTTTTTCGGTTGTCTTACCTGTGGAGGATATCGAACTCGGCGTCGCCGGTTCACCTCGGGCAATGCGACGGACGTTCGTTTCTGCCCACGCGATATCAAAATTGGAAATCAACCCATTACCATCGCCCCCGTTATCATCGCCTTCACTCTCGGAACCCAACTCGGCGGAAACCGTCACGTCAATTCACACTGATACCGCACCGCTTCCTCAGACCGCGAACGCAGCGGAGGTCGACGAGCAGCACCTGAAGATTCTTGTGGTCGACGACAGTCCGTGTTTCCTTCCCTTCTGCCCCTGTGTGGTTGTTGACTTACCGGGATAGATGCCATTAGCCGGAAGATCCTGATCCGGATGCTGAAGAAGTCGAACGTGACGGCGTATGAGGCGGATGATGGAGTCAATGCTTTGGAGGTCTTCCGGGAAGTGCATCCCCATGTTGTATGGACGTGCGTTTATTCCAATTTAGTGCTTCTATTTTTTTACTGAGATCCTCGTATAGCGATGTATCTATGCCGCGGTTAGCCCTCTTTAAATGATTACCACCCGGCCTGATCAAGCGCGACCAGGATGGACGGAGTCGTAAGTTGACTATGCCTTGATTGTGCTCATTCCTGACTCTTTTGTCTCAAGACTGCTGCCCGAGAAATGCGGACAATCGAACGGGACCAGGGGTGGACTCCCTCTCATAGTAAGACGCGTCGCCTTCACTGCTTCCCATCTGAACTCAAGTCGTCGCTTGTTCTTCAGTCGTCGCCATAACCGGTCTCGGGCTCTCTGATGTTCGTGCATGATGCGTATTCTCAGTTTTTCGTGTTGATTTCGGCATATAGGAGTATATACGGCGGGAAGCCTTGCTGGGACCCGCGGCTTTGGACGGGTGGCTGGTGCGACCATCTATTATGGACTCTGAGCTGTTTCTGACAGCTTGACCGATCACCAGATCAAAGGACAGACAAACCTGACCAGCTTAAAAGACGACTTGGCTGCTGTACGGCGTAAGCTGAGTTCTATATCTGTACCCTGAGGTGCATTATCATTCCGGGCTCGATCTCCTTGTCCGCTGCGGTAATATATTCCCTCCTCCTTCTTCTGCTGGGCATTATTGGGAATATAGGGATTTCTGTCTATTATACACACGGACTGATCAATTGTAATTAACCGCTAGCTCCTGCCTATACACGAAGCAGCGCAGCTATATAGGATAGTGGTGACTGAAATATTATATGCTCATACACGAAGCTGCGCAGCTATGATACATACTAAGGACTGATCGACAATGGTTCAAGATTTCCGCACCCGCTACTATAGTGGCACTTACACATCAAAATGCACTAGAAGTTCAAAATGTGTTCGTTTTCACTCGATTCTTGTCCGATCGTCTTGGGAAGTACCGGAAATTCAACCGACAGGTGTGCCCATCCCCAATATAAAAAAAGTTTGAACGGATTCGGATGGGTATTGGACGAGAATCCGCCCCGAGCTCAAAAGTCCACTGATGGCATTGCAAAAGTCAATGCACTGTAGTTTGTAGGCAATATATTCTACATAGGACTTGGAGGATGTAGGTAGACAACCTATAAAATGATGTAACATAAATTTCCGGGGCCAAAATCGAGGCGGGACGGCCACAGGATGTGTGTGTTTAAGCAATTGTAGCAATTCAAACTCCGCTTGATGCTGATTCTAAGGGTTAGAATTGTCTTCAGGACCTTTCCCGCCTCGATTTTGAGCCCGGAAATTTGTGAACAATGCTTTTACACAGTATATTAACCTCCATGTCAAGTCCCATAAAATCTTATTGGCCATGAAATACAGTACATTGGATTTTGGTAGGGCATCAGTGGTTTTTGCGGTTCGGCGCGGATTCTCGTCCAATACCCGTCCGAATTCCTCAAACTTTTTTCATATTATGAACGGGCACGGCTGTCGGTTCAATATCCGGTAATTCCGAAGACGATCGGACAAGAATTGAGTGAAAGCGAAAGCATTTTGAACTTCTAGTGCATTTTGATGTGCAAGTGCCACTATAGTACCGGGCACGGTGAAAGTCCCGCCAACTGCCGCCTCTGCCGCCAAGTTTAGCGGCACTTTCGTCATATCACGCATGCCGCCAACGGACTGCCCCCGCACAATTCGATGTCGTTGAGATATACCAAGGTATGCAAAATGAAGAATCGGTACCGAGGTTGGAATTCTGTATTTTTGCGTCCCAACTTAGACTCGTAACCAGTCTGCCCTAAAGACGGCAATTCTCAGTGGCAAGCACTTTGCCGTAGGCAGACTGGTACATCTCGGCTCGATCGATTGGGCTGGGCCTGAGTTTGAAAATTTTCCTTCTTGCCTGTTCTGGGCTCAAATCTCAATATTTTCTCTCCATCCAAGTTGAAGGTCCAAACAAATAGTGGACAGCTAGAATTCTGTCTCTTCAGAATTTTTATTAGTGGCCTTGAGGAATGGCATATCTTTGCCACTTTAATTGGGAAAGTTAGTTCCCGGACCGAATTGACCGGTGCCGATGATCGGCACCCGCCAAAGATTTCAAACTCAGGCTCACGCCAATTGTTTGATCCGAGTTGTACCAGTCTGCCTACGGCAAAGTGCTCGCCACTTAGAATTGCCGTGGCAGACTGGTAACGAGTCTAGTCCCAACTGAGATATCTCAAAAATTATCGCGGGAGATGCATACATGTGGGACCATACCCCTCTTGGTGTTTAATAAAGTATGCACATTGACCTGGAAATAAACACTCTCTTTGTTGTTCAAGTTTGCCACAGTGGGACCGGCTCTCGTTTCGGATATTAATGTCGCAGAAGATCTTGCATGGATGGTGTAGTAGTCATCCAACCCGGCATCCATTGCGGATATGTGGCCCGAGGATTCAGAGGTCATCCAAGTTGCAGGGGAAGAATTGATGTAAGACCGGATGTCTCGGGGCTTTATAAGTGCGGTCGTGGTACTGTGGATCGATGATTCTTCATTCTTGAATCCCAGGAGACCGAGACGTAAACTGTGGGATTATCAACTTATCCGACAGACCAAGCCTAGGATTGTCTCACACCGGATCTGCTGAAATTTCAATGTACATTGATACTCATAATGATTTCTTTGAAATCTGTATGAAATTCAGCACGCATGAAAGGCAGGATTCCCGCAAATTTGAAACTTTAAAAAGAAATGTTAAGAATCTGTATCATTATCAGTTGCACAGAAAGAAAGAGATTCAGTGGCAATGAAAGAGCTATTGAATCAAAAGACTTCAAGGGCACTGAAATTCTGCTGAAACCCCACTGAAACTAATAGAATCAAAGGGAATTTCAGCGGCCATTGATTCTAAAGATTTCCATAGCCGCTGAAATTCCCATTGATTCAATTAGTTTCAGTGGAGTTTCAGCAGAATTTCAGTGCCATTGAAGTCCTTTGATTCAATGGCTCTTTCAGCGCCACTGAATCTCTTTCTTTCTGTTGAACTGATAATGATACAGACTCTTAACATTTCCTTTTTTTTTAAGTTTCACATTTGCGGAAATTGTACATTGATACACATAATGATTCCTTCGAAATCTGTGCGAAATTCAGCCACTGCATGAAAAGCAGGATTTCCGCAAATGTGAAACTTAAAAGGAAATGTTAAGAATCTGTATCATTATAAATTATCAGTTCAACAGATTCAGTGGCACTGAAAGAGCCATTGAATCAAAGGACTTCAATGGCACTGAAATTCTGCTGAAACTCCACTGAAACTAATTGAATCAATGGGAATTTCAGCGGCTATGGAAATCTTTAGAATCAATGGCCGCTGAAATTCCCTTTGATTCTATTAGTTTCAGCGGGGTTTCCGCAGAATTTCAGTGCCCTTGAAGTCTTTTGATTCAATAGCTCTTTCATTGCCACTGAATCTCTTTCTTTCTGTGCAACTGATAATGATACAGATTCTTAACATTTCTTTTTAAAGTTTCAAATTTGCAGGAATCCTGCCTTTCATGCGTGCTGAATTTCATACAGATTTCAAAGAAATCATTATGAGTATCGATGTACATTGAAATTTCAGCAGATCCGGTGTGATGGCTTGGCTTGGAGCTCCATCGCCGAAATCCACATCCACGGAAAATCCATTGTTCCAAATTCCATTGTTCGACTTTTCAACGGTGATTTTAACCGGAAGAGGGGAAATTTTTCAGGAAACAGGATTTCTGAGCTGCCCAGGTCTCCTTTGCATCGAAGAATTACTCGTCCTTCTATAACGTTGACATGCCCGGATCGGGATCAAGGCGGAGTGTGAGGCAGTGCTTCTATTTGCGCGTGTATTCCCGTCGGAGTTTGAAATTGCTTGACCAACCACTCTCGCTTAAGCCAGCGTAGCCTCCGCAACATCCTCACCCTTGCACCGACTCCCATCGTCGTCTGAGTTCCCATGGTAAGTTCATCGTTTGTTACGATGCTGAATCAGTCTCATTTAACCCATATTCCTAGTCTCTACCACCCACTGTCATGCGCCGTCTCATGCGGGAAATAACCCAGCTCAAAAACTCGCCGCCGGAGGGTATTCGCGTTCAGACGAGCGAGGACAACATGCTCGACCTCACAGGCATCATTGAGGGGCCTGGTGAGCATCCATACGCGTCGCGGTGAGACACGGGCTGACCTATACTCTCAGAGGGCACACCTTACGCTGGGGGCTACTTCAAAGTAAAGTTCACATTTACAGAAGAATTTCCCGCTGCGCCACCCAAGTGTTCGTATCCCCAGGTCGCATAAACAAAGGAATGCGATCCTAACAAACGAATCTTTGTATCCAGGTCGATTGGCAACCAAAATCTTCCACCCGAATGTCTCAAACGCCGGGGAGATCTGTGTCAACACCCTCAAGAAGGACTGGAAGGCGACGTACGGGATTGAACACATCCTGGTCACCGTAAAATGTCTTCTGATCTACCCGAATCCCGAGTCGGCTTTAGACGAGGAGGCGGGCAAGCTGCTGCTCGAGGACTACGGCAGCTACTGCAGTCGCGCCAAGCTGATAACCAGCGTGCACGCGACCCCGCGCGTGCGGCCCGTAGAATTCGACACCCCCGCCGCATCCCCCGCCGCTGAATCGAGCGCCCCGGTCCCCTCCACCTCCGCGTCCCCCGCACCCACAACCGCATCGCCCCCTAAGACCCCCGCGCCCGCTTTCACCCTCCCCATCATCACCCGCAAGCCCGCCTCGCCCGTGCCGCCGGCCCCGCAAACGCACGGGCTCCCGCTCAAGGCGTCGCCCGGCTCTAATGCGGGGCACCTGGGCGAGAACGATGGCGCGATCGGCCTGGTGAGCAAGGACCGCCACATCTCGCCCTCGCCGCTCGGCACCGCCGACGCGAACGTCAGCCTCAGCGTCGGCGTCGTCCCCGCGAGCGCCCCGACGACGACCGGCAGCAAGGCCGTCAAGCGCGCGGCTACGGGCGGCGGGGCGACCGGCGCAGAGAAGCGGAAGAAGGCGCTCAAGAGGCTGTGATCCTCTCGTCTCGTCTTCCTTGTCTTGTCGTTGCTCGATTTGTTTATATATAGTGGACGGGGACGGAGTGTAGGTTACGGAGTTCTGTCATATATATCTATCTTTTACTTTCTCCCATACACATACATCCTTGCGCTACCCCATTCTATCCTCCGCATCTATGCACACTGAGGCCGATTGAAAAACCGTATTCCCTGCTATATAGCTGGGGGGCACGTACGTACATACATCTCGGTACAGATGCGCTATTGCTACATTATTGGCGTAATTCCTGGATCCTACGTGTAGTGAAATGGTGTGAGAGCGAAAGCGAAAGCTAAACGAATGTGGCGGCGGAGCGCGTGGGGCGCTCCCTCCCAACTCCTCGCGGCGTGCCCTGCGCACGCGGCGGGATACAAATACCCATAACGATAATGGTGAACGGATAGCTGTCGAGTCTAGTAAGTGTGCCGCCGGAACTCCAAGCTCGCGCGGTGCAGCGCCTGGATGGAGCGCACGACCTCCGCGGCGTCCGGCCGCGCGTCGGACTCGGCGGCCCAGCAGCGCTGAATGAACGCCCATTGCGTGTCCGTGACGAACGACTGCGCCGGGCGCCGCGGCTTGTTGCCCTTGTGGATCTCGATCACGACCTGCGCGTCGCTGCGTAGGTAGTGGTACGGGATGCGGCCCGAGAGGATCTGCGCGGGCGGTCAGAACTGCGGCATATCAGAGGGAAGGGGAGAGGAGGGGGAGGGTACCTCGAGCGTGACGCTGCCGAAGGAGTAGATGTCGCTGCGGGTCGTGATGGCGGGCGTGGGCTGCTCCTCGCCGTCCTCGGTGCTGAGGCTGTAGAGTGACGCGTCCGCCCACCGCACGGCGCCGCCGATGCACGATGTCAGCGACGAGGTGCCGCAGATCTCGACGACGATGGTCGAGAGGCCGAAGTCACACAGTTGGACCTTGTGCTCGTCGTCGATGAGGATATTCGACTGCCAAGGCGGATGAGCATCGAAAGACTTGAAGAGAGGGTGGCGAAACTAAACTGACCCCGGTGAGATCTCCGTGGACAATGGAGTTTTTGTGCACTAAGAGCGCGTTAGTCGACGGGGAAGTATACGGTGCAGAACGACTGACGATAGTGAAGTCCCTCTGCGACCTCGCACAGCTGGTGAAGGAATCAGCACGACCTCAGAACGTCAGTGAGCGCTACGCACCAACTGCAGGCGATCCGTCATGGACAAGATGTCCCCGCGGCGCTCCATGTACTTGGAGACGCTGCCCTGCTCCAGCCACGGGCAGACCATCGAGTCGTACGGCCCAAAGTCGGAGACGGTCCCGAGGAGCTTCAGGACGTGCTTGTGGTCTAGACGCTTCCACACCCCAAGCTCACGCGCGAGACGCTCAACGACTGTCAGCTGGGACGCGGAGGAGTGGATTGGAGGAGACACACCTTGTTCATCTTGGCCTCCATCTGCGGATCGTCGAGCCGCGAGCGAAGGACCTTGATGGCGACCTGGGAGTGGGAAGGTTAGTTGGGAATGAATGGGCGGAGGATGGCTCATACCCATCGATCCGGCTGTCTGTCCCATACTCCTCGCCAAACGTCCGCGAACCCGCCGTGCGCCTGTGGGTAACTACCATCCCGCCTGACGTGCCCCGTAAGATCAAGCAGCGCCGTCGAGTCAGCCTCCACATCTGCAGGAAGCATCAGCTCAACGCGGTACAGACCAGGTGCGGCTCACAAGGCTCAGACTCCGGCGGCGGCGTCGGCGGGACGTCGAAGCCCACCACCTCGTTCGTGCCCAGGTGGCGCGGGAACATGGTGTTGATGGCGAGCGGGCTGACGTCCTGCGACCCGCCGAAGAAGCGCGGGAGGAGGTTCGGGCTGAGGAGCGATTCCTGGTCGCTGATGCACCCCTCCTGGCACAATGACGACGACTCGGAGCGCGGACCCTTGCGCGCGACAAGACTCCACGAGCGCGCGTGCGAACGGCGCCGGCCACCGGCGTCCTCGTCATCTGAGGGCGGGAGTATGTCAGGGGGGTCGAAGGTACGAAGGAGGTGCAGGGGACCTACCAGAGAGGATCCGCGGCTCGCCAGCGTCGGGGGAGCTGCGCTCGGAGGGAGAGGGCGTGTACACAGAGGGCGCAAACATCTCGAGCGCGACGCGCCACTGGTCGTACTGCTCCGCGCACGTCGTGTAGAACTCAAGCGCGCGCGGCTTGTTGCGCTCGTCGATCCACTCGAGCTCCAATGTGTCTGGAAGCGGTGGAGTTAGCGGGACATCCATCCAACAAAGTGGCAGGCCACTTACCGGAATCCGACAGGCGCAGGAGCTTGAGACGCGGCGTCGGGATCGCGTGCACAAGATTAAGGGGCGTCGTGCGCTGGAGTGCCGGGCCCAGGTCCCACGCGCGCACCGGGTACGCGTACGGCTCCGCGTCCGCTGGGCGCGCGTCGACGCCCTCGGAGCAGCACAGCAGCATCATCTCGAAGAGGAAGACGGCGTGTGGCGTGCCGGCCGCGTCGAGCGCGAGAAGGTCGTCGAGCAGCAGTGGGCCAAGTTCGCTCGGGTCGATGTCCGCGCGCCAGGTGAACGCGCGGCCCTTGAAGATGCGCGTGGAGCGCATGGTGCGCAGGAGGTGGCCCATCTCGTCGAGGTTTTCGGATGTCTCTTGCAGCTGGAAGACGGCGGAGCAGAGCGAGTCGTACGTGGATGATTCGGCGGGGGAGGTTACGGAGAGTATTTTCTTGGTACGAGATGTGAGAAGACGCTTCATGGGAAATGCGGGTATGTACCTCGAGAAGGGAGTAATAGGTCGAGATGCGAGTTAAAAGAACGGAAACATTGTTCAGTAGGATCTGCGCGTGGCTGGCGAGGAGTGGCTGATACGTGGGATTAAAAACGTTGGGGTTACTTGTCTGCTCACAACTCACTTGAGAATCGTCCAAATGGCCCTGCAGAATGTCTGCCAGCCCGAGATAATTGGCGCATATCGCCCGGTACGCCCCAACAGCGTCCTTCCGTGCGTCGTCCTGCTAATGTCAGACACGTCTTGGCTACACATTGACAAAACTGACCTCAAACGCGAATATCTCGTCCCAGTCCTCGTTCAATGGGGTCTGCACAGCGTCTTCAAGCGACCGGAAGACGCGGTCGTGATACTGCCTAAGCACGGTGCGGTTGACGATGAGGCACTCCAGACACGGGTTCAGCGGCTGCGCCCCCTCCGAAATCAGTTCGGCTGAATCCTGTTGCCATCAGTCAAAGACGCATCACAAAGAAGTGCATAGCACTCACGCCCGCCATGCGCAAGGTGGCGACGTGCGCCTGCTCGCTGTCGAGCAGCTCCTGGACGTATTCCTGGCGCTGCAGCTTGGCGTCTTTTGGAAGGACGAAGAGGCCCGGGAACGAGTCTTGTAGCGCGTTGAGGACGCGCTCGACCGTCTTTAACACCTGTGTCGCCCCATCAGTGCACTGCATGTCACTAGCCCATCCCGACAAGCACCTTCGCGAAACCGGAGTTGGTGCCGCCGAAAAGATCCTGAACCTGGTTTCGCCGTGGTCAGCGGGAAGAGCACATGGCGAAACTGAGGCGGCTTGCCCGCAGGACTTCGCCAAAGGGCAATTTATTTTGCAATTCCAGCAACTGGATGCGCTGGATGAAGTTGGTGAAGTACTTTTCGCGGTGCGGCAACCCCAGCCCGAGGTCGGACTTGTCGGCGTCAATCTGGAGGTCCCTGGGCGGCGGCGATCCCAGGAGGTCGAGAAGGGTGGCCAGCGAGGCACCCAGGGCGAATGTTTCCCATAAGAGAGCGAAGGACGAAGTGGGGTGTTTCGTGCGTTTAGCGTATTCGAGCCATGGGCGAAACTCGATGATTAAGCGAAGACGGGGCAAGATACGTGCGCTTTCGCGCCGGAGGTGATTAGAAGGGGCCTTGGGGGCTTGAAGAAAGCTCATTTGGCGTCATAAATATGACGGAAAGTAGAGAGAGTGAGATAAGGACCGTGACGGTCAGGAAAGGCCTGTAAAGGACCAGCGCCTAAACTAAAATATTCCCAGGAAACAGACCATCAATATGACATGGCCTGACATGCATCATATACTCACTGATGAAATATCAAGCCGGGGACAGCTGGGGAAGTACCTGAGGTCGGAAATCATAACAAGTACACAAGACTTACCTGACGGATTGACTCCTCGAATGAGGACAAGGTCAGAACTTTGTCTCGTTGCGAAGGTGAGCTCAGAGCTGTATGGTCTAAGGTTAAGAACAGAACTTGACGGAAACGTCCAACCGCCTCGACAGATCAGTTTGTATGGAAGAGTCGGCGGCCGGCCGCTGGGAGCTCGGATGGAAACTGCCGTGTGATTCTGAGAACGTGGATGTTGCCAAATGCGCGTTTTGAAACGTTTGTGGGTCCTCTAGAGGCTTCCTGGATCCCTCTCTTTCCTTTATATACTTGAGGCCAATTGAGGTGCTGCGGGCTACGCATCCAAGATGCATCGGAGGTAAACTGAAAGCGGTGGCTGTGTCATTGCCGCCTCCTTCCGCGACCATAACCATGGTGTCGCTGGAGTCTGTGGCAGACCTGACTCGACTGGTATCCTTGCTCTCCATTCTATTCAACAGCATGGCATGATCGTGGCGCACAAATATGCCCCCAAAATGACTTGCCTCCTTGGATCTTGCGCGCAGAATACAGACCTATCAAGATATTCATATTCGGGAAGAACGCTCGCTAAGCAAACTACTGTCTTGCGGGCATGATAGTCTCCGTTCGGATTGTCCGCGACGTGTTGCCGGATTGAAGGAGTGGCTTGAGACTGTTGGCCGACCAGCTACAGCGTTCGATGCTTCCGGCCGCCTTGGACACGGTCGTCTCTACAGCTCTCTTTTTCTTGGGCAGACGTTCGTCGTCACGTCGGCGTTGGTCGGCCGTTGGATGCCGGTACCGATGTACACACATGACGCTGTCATTCGCCGGGACTGCGCGGTGGCACGTTTATTTTTCTTGGGTTATTGAAAGACGGAGAGCAGGTACGAACACCCTCCCGGGCCCGGGCTAATTGTCACCTGCCTCATCTATGTGGTTCCACTGCACTTTGAAGGGTGAGTGCAGTGGTCGGGTTTCCGTGTCTGATCATCGTGCTTGGGCGTCACGCATTGTCTATTTTAAGAGATAAAAAAAGGCGTAGAGGTGTCCAACAGTCTTCGGTTCAACGCCTCGCCCTTGATCGGACCCACACATGCGGTTCCGGCCCCATGCAATTGGATTGACGCTGAACTGGTATCTACTCGCGAGCTTCCGGATTGCGCCTGTGTTGATCTTTGGCCTGCCGCAGTAGACTTTTCTTTGGAGGCGAGACACATTACACATGCGCTCTCCGCTCTCCGAGTCAGGCTATTCGTCGCAGCTTCGCAACCTCTC
Organism: Mycena maculata; assembly: GCA_029448575.1. Classification (NCBI taxonomy): domain Eukaryota; kingdom Fungi; phylum Basidiomycota; class Agaricomycetes; order Agaricales; family Mycenaceae; genus Mycena; species Mycena maculata. The sequence continues at coordinate 164,331 of JARJLG010000179.1, forward strand.
CGTACTGGTTCTTATTGTTCTTTCCTTGTCCGATTATTTTCCCCGCCCAAGCAAAGTTTTGTCTGCCCTGATGATTGACGCCGAGCCTGAATTGGTGAGTCATTATGGTAGTCGGTTGTCAAGTCGCTCATGGTTCTCCTACCAGAGTCGCGTTTTTACTCCGACGGTCGACAGCGTGCGGCTGTCCGTCGCGGCTTCGCAACCCCACTGTACTGGTTCTTGTTGTTATTTCCTTGTCTGATTATTTTCCCGCCTAAGGAAGGCTTTGTCTGCCTTGGTGATTGGCGCCCAGCCTGAATCGGTGAGCTGTGGTGGTAGTCGGTTGTCAAGTCACTCATAGTTCCCCCACCAGAGCCGCGTTTTGACTCCGAGACGTGCGATCTGGACATGGACGGAGCTAACGAGCAAGTACATATTCCAAGTTTGTATTCGCGAATAGGATTATCACTGGCAATTGTACCTCGCACCGAAGTCAGGGTGATGCGTGGTCGAATAGACGGTACAAGCCGTCTCTATGCCCTCTAGCGCGACCTTTGCGACTCTGCGCGCCCGGCATAGATCACATCCGTGAAGGGCCTGTGATGGTCAGATCGGATCGGACACCTAAAAAAACACCACTCACTCCTCGAAGCGCAGTGCAATCAGATAGACACCATAGACGTGGAGGCTGATAAGAAACCCCGCCGGCCGCTCGTACCTATGCTCACTCGAGTTTAAAACCCGACAGGGGGGGACGTAAACATACCACAAGGCCGCTGCGGCAAACGACAGGGTGCTGCCCTTGTACATCCGGTCGCGTAGGACTTTGAACGGGGAACTGGATTATCGTCGGTGCGGGATTACATAGAGTCACGATGGCGCACGCACCCCTCAGCGCGGTGGTCCATGAAGATGCCAAAATAGTCTCCGTGGAAAGTCCCTGTGATACCCAGTGCCCACGTCGATGTGACGACGAGCGTCTGGCCCAGCAAAAAGAGGGCGGCGGGCACGAGCGTGTCGAGGGGCGTAGGGAGCATCGCGCGCCGGGGCTGGTCGGCGAGTGCGCGGTGGTACCTGGGTACAAGCACATCTTCAATCTTCGTGACCCCAAAACACGGCGACTTACAACGCATCGCGGGCGAGCCCAGCGGAAAATATAATGGCTGCGAAAAAGTAGCACCCATAGCGTGCGTTTCCTCTGAACATCCGGGTGAGGGTTTTGTTTCTGTATTCTGCGCGCGAGGGAGAATCGACTCAGCCCAAGAAAAGAAGGGAAAAAGAATTATTTTAAGTACCATTCCGTGCCACGGTGGTCCACGCCACAGGGATGAATATAATGGAGAGTAGAGATAGTGTCATGGAAAATTGAGTGAAGTCCACCAGCAGCCACGTCCGAGCGAGGTCTATCAAGGAATACGACACCATGGTAGCGGAGAAAGCGCGGCGTAGTAGGCGCCTTAGGTAATCCGGTCCTTTCCCTCAGTGTTCGCATTCGAGAGCAGGAAGCAACGAGCTAGAGAGAGATTCAACCTGAACATTAGTGTTCCCGCACTTGAACTTCAACCTGCCAAGTTCAACTTGCTGCACAGCCAAGTTCAAGAGTTTCGTGCCGGGTCGGCAGCCTTTTTTGGTGTCTTCCATATCCGAATATCCCAAAACGGAAGAAAAGCTGTTACACTGAGGAAAATGTATAAGACTTGGTGCGAAAGCTCCCGGTGTCTCCCGGAGAGACACTTTCCACCCCCCACCAGACTGCTTCTATCCTGTGACCATCTGCACCGGCCTCAAAGCAAAAGATGGTAGGTCCCGAGGCCGAACTTGCCGCTGTACAAGTGAAACGAGGTTACGATGTCAAGAGAGACTACAGCTGCGTCGCAGGTTGGTCGCAGGACCGAAAAAAAAGCCGCACTTCAAACGAAGGGGGTTACCTCAAACTCGACTCGCGTCGTGCGGGGTAGCGTAATGGCCGCAACAAAGAACAACGAGCACCAGTAGCAGAGCAAGGGGCTTCCTCAGATATCTGCTGGACCAATTCAACATGATGGAACTCGATACGTCTGAGGTCGCGTAGAAGCCTGAAGCCTCGAAGTTTGACCATACGCTGTTGAGAATGCGTAAAAGTGACGGACCTGGGTGTGATTTTGACCTATACCACTCAGGCGGAAAAAAAAAACAGATCATGCCCCAGGGATAGTAAAACCATTTTGGTGACGAGCCAAGTTGTCAAGGACAAGATCTCCGCAGTGCCATGCGCGGCCCAAGGAGTCAAAAAAGGAGTAGTGATTCAAGTGATTCTCAATTCAGCATGATGAGACTCGACACGCTTTAGGTTGCGTAGAAGCCTGCAACCTCGCTGCAGCTTCGCGGCCAGATGTCGGCAACGAAGTCGACCATACGCAGTTGAGAATGCGTAAAAGTGATGGAACTGGGTGTGATTTTGCCCGATGCCACTCCGACGGTTGTGGCAGACAGGAAAAAAGAACACCATGCCCAAGGGAGAGTAAATCCATTTTGGCGACGAGGCAAGTTGTCAAGGACAAGACCGAGCAGCTTAGACAAGGATGCACAGATAGATTGGGGGGTCTCTAATTTGCCCAAAAAGGCGTAGTGAGGATTCATTATTCCTCGAGCTGCGTTGTGAGAACGAGGACTGAGAAAAGAGTTACATTCCTCTTCTTGTCGCTCTTTTGGTAGCGGTCCTAGAGAGGTTGACAGTGGCTGTGTCGCGCTTGCGTTTCTTCCGCCATGACCATCGTAAAGGAGCTGGAGTCTCTGGTAGACCTGACTCAGTCGTCGCTACTGATATGTCTGCTCTCCATCCTATTCAACCCCGTGGCATGGAACATCGTCGCGCAGAATGGTAACTAGAAAAAACACTTGTCGTTCTGGACTTATTCTGACTTGCGCAGAGTACAGAAACAAAACCATCACTCGGATGTTCGGGGGGAACGCGCGCTATGGATGTTACTTCCTTGCACTCATGATATTCTCCATTGGAATGCTCCGCGACGCGTTGTAAGTCGCTGCCGCGTGTTTTGTAGCCACGAGGATTGACGGAGCAGGTACCGCCGTGCACTGGTCGACCAACCGCAGCGCGCGATGCTCCCCGCGCCCTTGGACACAGTCGTGCCCGCAGTTCTCTTCTTCCTGGGTCAGACGTTCGTCATCACGTCGACGTGGGCGTTGGGTATCACTGGCACCTTCCTGGGCGACTATTTCGGCATCCTAATGGACCATCGCGTTGAGGGGTGCGTTGCCGTGCCTCTTCATCTCGCTCTGCTGACTGGCTTACAGCTTCCCTTTCAACGTCCTGCGTGACCCCATGTATGTAGGGAGCACCATGACCTTCGCCGCGATTGCGCTGTGGTGCGTCTCCGTGACCCTCCTCCCGTCCTTGATGCTAATAGAGGGCAGGTACGAGCGGCCTGCGGGGCTGTTTATCACCCTCTACGTGTACACCATCTACGTGCTTGCACTGCGCTTTGAAGGGTGGGTCCAATGCTTCGCTCCGTTACCCCATCTGACCATCACAGGCCCTTCACGGACATGATCTATTCCAAGCGCGAACAGTCCCGCAAAAAGGCGTAGAGGCGCCCAGAAATCTCGGCCTCAACGCCCACCCTTCACCCTAGATCGTCCGCCGTCACTTGCGGCGTAACGCACCGCGGCTTCAACGCCAGACTGCACGCTGTAGATAAAATTACTTCAAATAATTGTAATCGCACGGGGATCAGACTCTTCTTACGTGCCCACGACCTTCTCCCGGATCGCGCGGGGCGTCGAGCATTGGGCCAAGCAAAATCGCACCGTTGAGTCCCATGTGAAGAGCCCTTGCGCGAAACAACAAGCCTCGCGCGGCAGCATCCCGAGCATCCGCCCGCGAATCTCTAGTGCGGATATCCACCGCGGGCGGGCGAGCGGGTGCCGGTCCACGTTTGGCCTCCCGTGTTCTTGACCTCGAGGTTGTACGTGGGGCCGTAGACGCCGGGCCACTGAAGGCGCAGGAGACGCCCGCCCTCCGTCGGCGCCGGAGTGGCAGTTCGCGTCCGTCATTCTGCTGCCCACTACAAAGCTCGAGAAGACAGCGTGGAGGAACGTGCGACCATTGCTGTCGGGGCGCAGCTTTAGACCTGCGTATCAGATCGTGCCGTTGTTGGGTCGAAACTGCATGGCTGCGCGAAGTAGTAGCCGGAGATGTGGTCCGCCTCCACCATGGTCAGAGGAAAGGCCGTATCCTCTAGGCCCGTGGAAGGCGTGTCCGCCTTACTCCACAGTAAGCCGACAAGAGCCACCGCCGTTGAGAGCAGGCGGATCAGCGGCCCAACGATGAGGAGGGAGGTGGAGAATCCCGTCCTATGTCGACTGTCGAGCTCAGCGTAAATTGGTGTATGTGCGGGGCGGATTGGTATACACTCACATGGGACTAGGTTTGAAGCAAGGCTGGGCAAGCGGGTCGTTCCATCGCGAATACCGCTGGCTTTTCTAGACTCGACTCAGGCTCAAATGTGCGTCGAGTCGAGGAAGTGCGCTTCGCCGTTGCGGCATTGCGAGCTCTGCGGATCCATCGCCGCGTCGAATCGAAGCCAGAAACAATCGTGAGCTTCGCGCATGCTCATGTTAAAGGCCCAAACGCTTAGACGCCGAGTGGGCGAAGACACAAAACACCATAGCTCAGCGCAAAGCAACGCATACTTTGACCTGGACGCCGAAGCCCACCGAGTCGTTTGGGCCAAAGGAATTGTGCCAAAGGGGACAGGAAGGTGGAGCTGAGGGAGCTGACGTCCTGCGAGCGCGCCTGAAGCCTGATGTCACCCTCCCTGCAAAAGAGCGACGACTCGCAGCGCGGGGAAGGAGGGCTCACGACGAGGCTCCGCCAGCATACGTGCTCGCAGTGTCGGCACGGTCTGCAGGCCAGAATGGCAGTTAGCGGCGGATGGAGCATCGACACGTCGTCAGAAGAAATCCCAGGGACTTCAGCGCATGCTTTTGCTTGTATCGATGGCCGTTTGTGCCAAGAGGGTGCGGAAAGGGAGCGACCTAGCGCCATGCAAGCCGAAGACGTAGAAACGCGTCCGAGACATGTGCGCCATGCGCTGTACTCCAGGAAGCTCGGGTGTATATCACCAACCAAGTGCGGGGTGGGCATTGGTGTCAAGAGAGAGAGACGTCGTGTGTAACGATGGTAACAACGAGTGCGGGGATGAGAAGGCCAAGGCCTCGCTCAGCGAGGCCACCCCTCTGTATCATCAGCACGGCTTCCAGGCCAAAACGCACACTGTAGATGCAATTAACGTCCAATTAACGTCCTGATCGCGACCATACATTACAGTACGAGCTATGTATCAAACTCGTACTTGCCCGTGACCTTCTCCCATATCGCGCGCGTATCGACCGTTGCCCCTAGCCTCGACGCGAGTAAGAACGCGCCGCTGAGTTTCCTGCAACGAAGATAGATAAGCGGCCTAACCTGATGCGGAAAGCGACCATCGACTGCTCACCGATTCAAGCTGTATGTCTCGCGCGGGGGCGGCGTCAGACGGTGCTGCAGCATCACCGGGATCCGCGCGCGAATCTGCGTTGTGATGTCCGCCCAGGCGGTGCCCTGCCCAAACGCGAACGGCTGCGGCGTCTCTGGCTTGAAGGGGGTCGCGAGGAGCGTCATCGAGTCGACGTGCGCGTCGAGCATCACCTGGCGCCGCGTCAGCTATTAAACACAAACATGAGTGGGGGACAGCGCACCTGGTTTTCCTCCCCCGTGAGGTACCCGAGCTTGAGGCTCCACTCGACGCACGCGGCGCGGTCGTCCGCCGCGGCGGCCAGCAGCAGCCGCAGCCAGTCGTCGATGAACGCCTTGGAGTACGCGCGCGTCGCGCCAAAGTCGACCAGCTCCACGCGCCGCGTGCGCGTGTTCCAGAGGAAGTTTGACCAGTTCGGGTCCGTCTGCATCAGGCGGAACTCGAAAAGCTCCTTGAGGCAGAGCTCGACGATGCGCGCGGCGATCTGCGGCGAGCTTCAGCGGGGGAGACAAGGGAAGCAGCGGAAGGAAAGATGCACGTCGTCGCGGTCGCGCTGGTCAAACCGGCTGAGCGCCGCGTCGCCGACGCTTATCCCGTCGACGTGCTCCATCACGAGCACACGCGCCGTGCTCCCGTCCCACACCCACGGGACCTTGAAGCGCGCGTCCCCGCCGAGGTGGTCCTCGGCCCCGAACGCCCGCAGGAACCCCGCCTCGAGCGTATAGTCGCACTCGTCCGCGAGCTCCTCCTTCATCACCTGCCCGCACCAAGCACAATCAGCTACTGCGGATCGACGGGTGACGGGGAGGGGCGGCGGGTCCTAACCTGCATGGTGCGCTCGAGGAAAAGGCCCTTGGGGAGCAGCCGCCCCGCGGTGAGGAGCAGGCTGATGTACCCCAGGTCACTCGCGATCGAGTTGGCGATGTTGGGGAACTGGATCTTCACGGCAACGCGCGCGTCAATGCCAGTCGGGGAGACAGCCGCGGCGAGTGTCGCGGTGTGTACCTGGCCGATAGACGCAGCGGCGAAGGGCACGCGGTCGAAGGAGGCGAATGAGCTCATCCAGTCGGGCCCGAGGGCGCTGGTGAGTACTTGCTGAGAGGGTGTGTGAGCAAGGGAAGGAAGGGAGGTCGACGTGCTGACCTCCATCTGCCAATCGGGCATGTAGTGCGCGCTGTCTTGGACACGCCGGAATATTTTGTCTACATCGACCGGGAGGACATGCGTATCTGAATCGAATCGGTTTCGTGAATAACATGCGCGCAGACAATAGGACGAGCATACGCACCCTGGATGCTGAGGAATTGCCCGAGCTTCAGTGCGGCGCCTCTCATCTGCGAGAGCTTCGACACGAGCCGCGTTATATTGGCTTCGGTCATCATCACAGACTGCTGAGGGCCCTCGGATCCTCCGCTGGCGGTACGGCGGATCATTTCTGATGCAGCGCCGTATCCGAGGGAGGCGGCGAGACCTGTGTACGACGATGAGTTAACGACGAAAGCGGTCGGATGGATTAGTCCCACATACCACCGTAGTGGAATAATCGCCCAAGCCGAGACGAGGGAACCTTCGAGGACTGAAGCTGGCGAGTCGAGACGCGCAAGTCGTCGATGGACTGTCCAAAAAGTTAGGGTGATTGAGAGATACGTGAAGCGTATTCACCTCAGACGGCACGCGCTCAAGTAGTGGAGAGACGTCGGGAAAAGAGGCAAGGTTCTTATTTACCGGCATCTTCGTTTCGGGAAACGAGGTGAGAGGCACTTCCGGTGCGTTATCTTCGATTCCAGAAGCAACCTGAGCCGCCTCCGATAAACCCTCCGTCCGGGCTTCGAGTGGAGCAACAGAGAGAGCGGAGTCCGCCAACTCTACGGGATCATTCTCAGAGAGGTTTTCATCCAGTCTACGGTCGTGCTGCAGAGCTGAAGGTCCCGTAGTCATCCTCCGTGAATCTTTGGTCTCTGCAGCTGGAAGGTCGACACCAGACGCGACAGCAAAGTTGTTTGTAGCAGGGACCTCAGGTCCGGAGCTCCTTAGTGACCAGTGAACAGTTTCAAGCCCATCCCGAGTTCCTGAAGCCTCTGGAGCGGACCTGTTTTGATTTTTGGGCGCGCATTTTATGTGGTTTGCGAGGGAAGCTTCAGAAGCGATCTGGCCGGCTCTTACGCGTGCCGCGCGCACAAGGATATCGCAGCCAGAGGATGCAACACATAGCCAGTTGAAGACTGGGCCAGGTGGCATGAAACAGGCCAAGTGAAAGTTGGCGGATGGTGAAATTTGTTCAAGGTTGGCTGGACCGGCAAGGGACAACAGGGCCACATTCCAACCTTGCTTCCCACACTTTTCCGCTTCCCACCATCATCTCACCAAAGTTTCGACTTTGGCCTTTCAGTGCTTTCAGTGCTCACCTACAGCAAATCCACATTTTTGAATCTTGCTTGACAAAAACTCGTTCTCGCAAACTGATGCAGAGGCCCGACTGCCGACTGCGGATTCCCTTGGGATTCCCCATTATTAAAGCCTAAAGGCCAAGTGGAGCGAATAACTGCCGAAATGCCGTGTATCTTCCTCCCGATGAATGTCGACCCGGGCCTGCTCGTAAGTAGTTAGTGGTAAGGGCTCCTTCCCCAGCGGTACGTCCCTGCATTTTTTATCGACAGGGATAGCGATGATGCAGGGACCGGGGACTTGTTGACGATCACCCTCTGGGGGTCCCTACTATTTACTATCAAGTCAAATGAATTCTTGACATTTCTTTTCGTGGATCTTTCCGAGAATCACACATGGGCCTTGGCCGTGCCGTCTCTCCTGGACTCTCCTGGTCCACACGTTGTGCGCTTCTTTGATGGGCAGTTCTGGGAAGCTCAACTTGCGAAAATCCCGTCCCTGTGGCTATCATCCGTGGATCGTACCGGTCATTTTTGTGCTGTCCTACCATGTTCCTGGACTGTTTACACTCGACTTTGGCTCGGTTTGGCTCGTCGAGGAATCACAACTCCCAGGCAATCCCTCCCAGGATCGGTAACGACGATCTCGTTCCTGATCTTCGCGGTCAACTACTCAATGAAATTCAGAGACGCAGATGATCAGATTTTCTTTGGATTCTCGCATCGGTAAGCCTTCCTTTTCCCTTCCCTCTCTCCTCTACATCTCCTTTCGCCTGCACCGGCACATGCAAGATGTCTACTAATGTCGCCATTGTCGATGAGCAGGACCCGCTCATCCAGTATTCAGGGACATGGAACCCTGCAGGATCCTTCATCGAGTTTTCAGCTACGACGAAGTGGTCCAGCAGGGCTCTACGGCATCATTCGCCTTTGTAGGTGTGTTGTGTCCGCTATCTCAGTGGCCCCGATGAACGCCTCCCATAGGCAGTTCAGTTACGGTTTATGGCTCCGTCGCGGCCAACGCTTCCCAAGCAAGCTTGGGCTTCTCCGTTGACAACTCCCTGACGGGTTCCTACTCCCCTCCAAGTGGCTCCTGCACAACGCTCTTTCACGAGGCATTCTGGATCTCACCACCCCTGAATGAAGGACACACTCTCTTCTGCTGTCCGAGTCTATTGTCGACATGATCGTTCGGTTTTCAACATGAGGGTTTCGATGAATATCCGGGCTCGTGCCCACCGGCTTCTTTGAACTTCAGTGCCCCAAGGAGCCCTGTACCCGGCTAGAAGAGCATGCGGAAGGCGTATTTCACTTGATGACTTGAGAAATGCGATAAGGCGAGGCTTTATTTTCACGACAGAGTAGCTGCGGGGAAGATTGTGCAGTTTTTGCACTCGCAATATAAGTAAACCCTCTTCGCGCGCAAATCCCGTGGATCATCTGCATGCTTCTCCTTAGCACTCTGAGACAACAGTGCCGAGTCTGACATGATACACTGCCCATTTGGATCCTCGAGTCGCGCCCATCCCTTGCGAGATAATCGATGTCGGGTCGGAAACCGTGGGAAGAAGGTGCAACGACGGCGCAGGGAGTAAAAATGTGGTGGAGAGAGAGAGCACAATGGAATGGGTGTTTTCGACATCGTGTCACGATCCCGAATCCTTAGGACGTTCCTTCTTTATTTGGGTACTTGGACGCTCCGTGTTTGTCCGCGTGTTTCGCATTCGAGGCCTACTTTCAGTTGAACAGCCATCTCCTCGTACCCAGCTGGGAAACAAGTAAAACCGAGACGTTGGTCGATGAAATACCCCCCCCCCCAAGTTGAATAGCATCCTCCATCGAGTAGATTGGGACCCTGTCCGCAAAATTATACTACTTCCGGCGTATCCGAGTCATTGGCACCGACAGCGCCGCTCTCAGCTTCCTCACCGTGCAGCAACCGTCTGAATATACCTCCAGGTATATTCACGAGGTCGTTTGGACTCCCGTTTTCGACAACATGCCCATTATCTGCCAATCAGCATATGTCATTGTCCGGACGCTATATCCCCGAAACAAAACATACCAAGGACAAGAATCCGGTCATAGTCTCGGATGGTGGAGATTCGATGCGCAATCTGGGCAATCATAGTGTTTAGAAATGAACGCGGCATGGATGTTCGACTTACCGTGATGATGGTGGCGGAGCCGAAGGACGAGCGCAAGGTCTGTTGGATAGCCTGGTCTGTCTCGACATCAATGGACGATGTAGCCTGTGGAGTTTCGTGAGATATGTATGAGAGACTGGGGACCCCTCACCTCATCCAAGCACACAACATTGCGTTCTGGAACACGATTCAGATGGAATAATCGTTACGAGATGTAAGCGTACGTCGTAGCAGCGCACGGGCCAATGCAAGTAATTGCTTTTGACCTCGGGAGAATCGCGATGACCCGGTGATAACTTCCTCCAACTTGGCTGGGAGCCACTCGATGACCTCCTTCATCTAGGAAAATCAATACCTCAGTTTCAGTTTCAAAGATATCACAAATACGTACCGAAGCGAGTTCCAAGGCTCGCCAGATTTCTGCGTCGGAGTGATTTCCTTCCATGTCGAGATTGGCGCGGACAGAGATCTCGATCAGTACTGGATCCTGGGGAATGAGGGTTAACCCGTCCCGAAGCATATCCAGTGAAATCCCGGAAATGTCGACACCGTCAACTACAGATCCTATCAATCAACCGCTCGGCGCAGCCTAAAAAATTGAGATCTACCCAATATTTGCCCCTTTTCAATGTTGATTTTGCGAAACAGACTCGCCAACAAGGTGCTCTTGCCGCTTCCTACGCCGTATGAGTTTTCACTTCCGGATTGATTGAAACCGCTTCGCTTGCCTGTGCGTCCGACCACCGCGACCCTTTCACCCGCGCGTATCTGGAACGACAGATCCCGGAGCGCGGGCTGGAGCTCGGGCCGATATCGCGCGACAACACCGTCAAAGACGATCCCGCCCTGCTTCGGCCACCGGCGTCCGACTTTGCTGGTCTCGATGTCGTTCTCCGGCGCGGGAGCCTCCTCCGGCGCCCAGTCCACCAATTCCTTGATCCTTGAAGACGTGGCGTCAGCCACGCGCCACGGAGATGGATGATGGAACTCACCGCTCGGCCGCAACGACACAGATCTCGACATCCACCCAGGTGGTGAAGAACCAGTTGAGCCGCTCCGTGAGACTGGTCGCTTGGATGAGCGCGACGGCGAACAGCCCTGCATTGGTGGAGTGGCGGAGTGCCACCGCGAAACAGATCAACGCTCCGTTGATCACTGCGACGGAGAGCTTGATCTGGCCGACGAACCAGCGTTGGCCGGCCTTGACCAGGACTTGTTCGACATCAGCGAGGATACCGCGTGCAAAAAATAGAGCAACACACAAAATGGCTTCTGGCTCGCTTGGACGCGCTTCGAGTGGATCTCAGTGAAATGTTGCTGGGTTTTGAACGCCCGAAGGGTCCGAATACCGTCGGCATCAACGCTGAGAAAAGTGTCAAAGATGCGGAAGTGGATGTTCGCGGGCACTGACGTATCGGTGAGGAGATTGTACAGCGGTGTTCTCGACCCAAGATCGAGCCGGCGGAGTTGCGAGGACGTCTTGGTGTAGAAAAACTGCACAACGGAGAATGTCTGCATTAACCAAATCAGCTTAGGCAAGCGCGTGATAATAAAGACGCAGGGGTACCGCGACAGTGGCAAAGATTAGGAGCCCAATCCATGGTGTCGTGACGGTGATGAGTATCAGCGACCCAAATAGCGCCAACCCCATCCTGGCATGATTATTCAGTGTTTGTCCTTGGCCGGAAATGTTCCCAACTTACTGACTAACTGCCATGATAGAGATGGGAAGGGAGACGTCGATGACGTTCATGTCCTACTCGCGGTTTGAGCCCACCAAGTGCAAGGGACTGTCGAGGGAACCCACCGAGCTGAATCGGTTGAGGATCTTGCCGACGCCCGCCGCTTCAATCGCGGTGAGAGGGGCACTGCACCGCGTCAGGGACGGATTCACAGCGAGAGGAGGTGTCACTTACCGCAAGAGAGAATTGAGCAGCTCCGTATGAACTCCACGCGCGCCCTGCGGCATAACGACGCCGGTGGCGTAATAGACGAACAGGGTGATAGCCAGAATAGTGACGGACTCGAACGCAATATACCCGCCAAAGTATCGAATCATCTGCCTAGGATCGTCCTGAGGGTCGGCAAAATTAACACGAGCGAAAAATAAACAAAGAACAGCTTGACTTACAAACGACGACGTCCAATAGTTTTGGTAAATGTTGATCGCAAGCGGTATGAGCGACGCTGTCATGCAGAGCGCCACGTAGAGCGCCGCCCGAAACCAGCCGACAAGACCAAAGTAGAACCCATACGTGCTCCAGCCCACCGTCTCCCGCTTGCCCTCGTCGAGCTGCAGCTCCTCTGTGAACGCGTCTGTGGCGGGGGGTTCGTCGTCGGCGGCCGCACCACCAGCAGCCTCGCGGCGAACCGAGACGTGTTTTTGCACGAGCTCACGGGTCGGCCCGTCCAGCTCAAGGAGGTTACTACCCTGTTCCACGATGCGCCCGTGCGCCAGCATAATAATATAGTCGGCCTTGTCGAGCCGATGGACTTTAAAAAATTAGAGATAGGCAATCCGATCGCTTCCTGGTTTGGGCAAACTCACTCCCATGCGTCGCGAGCAGAACCGTCTTCCCAGCGAGGAGCCCGTGCGCGGGATGGAACAGCGCGTCGAACACAGCCTCCTCCGTATTGGCGTCCAGCGCGCTGAACACATCGTCGAGCACGACGCGCTCCGCCCGGGCGTACACGGCGCGCGCGAGCGCCACGCGCTGGCGCTGCCCGCCCGACAGCTGCGTCGTCAGCGCCATGTCGCCCGCCGCGAACGCCGCCAGATCGCGGTCGAGCGCGACGGCGCGCAGCACGCGGCGGTACCACGCCGCGTCGTAAGCGGACGCGAACACGACCGCGCTCCGGATGGACTCGGTGCGCAGCCACGCGTCCTGCGCGCAGTACGCCGTGGGCCCCGCGTCCGCCACGCGCAGCGCGCCGCCCGTCAGGGTCATCTCGCCGAGCGCCGCGTGCAGGAGCGTCGACTTGCCGCAGCCGACGTGCCCGATGACCATCGTCAGCTGGTGGTCCGGGATGCGCGCCGTCAGCTCGTGCAAAAATGTCGCGGCGCCGTGCCCGAACGACGCGTTGGCGAAGGTCGTGCAGTCGCCGGTGACGGTCGCCGGCTTGTCCTCGGCCAGCAGAAAGGCCTCGACGCGTTTGACGGACTCCCACGCCTGGAGGATGTAGGCAAACGACTCGCCGAGCTCGGTGATGGGCATGCCGATGAGGTTCACGATAGCGATTACGGTGAACCTGGCGCGTTTCAGGACGCGAGCGAGACTCTGGACATGGATAATAACTCACATTCGCGCCGTCGTGAACCGTGGCGCGCTGGAGTCCACCAGCGTCACAACCGAGTACGTGCCGATCGTCACCAACGTCAAGAATTCGGAGCCCCAGCTGGAGAGCACGAGCACCCGGCTCGTCCGCCGCCAAAACGTCTTGTACGTGTCGAGCTCGCGGTCGCGGGCGTCGTGGATCATCTTGTAGAACGCGTCGGTGTATGCCATCAGCCGCCCGGGAACGATGTTGCGCAGGATGGAGGCCGTCAGCTTCTGGCGATGCTCCGTGCGTTCCGTCCACGCCGCCTGCGCCGCCCCAACATCGCGTGACAAAACCGGCGAGGCACCCATCAGAATGAGACACGCTATCAGGGTCGCGACAAAGGAGGCGCCGATCTGCTGATACAGCTCGTAGCAGCCCAGGACGGACAGGATGAGGATGCTGATGGGCTGGTAAATGGCCGTCATGCGCCCCACGATCTTCTCCGTCTCAATGCTCATCATGTTCCCGCTCTTGCCGCTGCCCATCTCCTTCGCCACTTCGACGTGGCAGGTGAGCGCCTTGCGGTAGATGGCCTCGATCAGGAAGCCGCGCAGGACGGTCGAGCAGCGGTTCGACTCGAGCATGTACCAGCCATCTGCAATACCGCTGATGGCGTAGGTAAAGAAGAAGGCGGCGGCGAGCGCCCAGCCCTCCTGCACCGGGCGCGGGGTGTCGGTCGAGTAGGAGAACAGGAAGTCGATGGCGTCATGGATCGCGACGGGTTGCGCCATCTGCGCCAGGGAAAAGAGAATGGTCGGGATGATGGGGCTGAGCAGGGCGGAGGGAAAAGAATACACGAGCGTGAGGAGGAGGGGGTGCTTCCTCCCGTGCAGGCGCTCCCATTGGCGGCTGCCTTGCTCCCACGTCCTGAGCGAGTCAAAGTCGTCCGAGATGGGGCCTAGAGTGTCTACGGTAAGTTGACTGCGCGCACCGCGTATGAGCAGCGGGACCATCCCTGCTGATTGATTAGTTCGGAAGTGTCGTTTTCAGAGACATCACGTACATCCGAAGACGAGACGAGACACAAACGGCGACGTCTCCTCGGGCGCGAGCCGGTCCTTGATCAGCCATGCCTTGCTGATATTCTCCGTCACGTTCATGCAGCATCGAACCGCCAGGTTGGCACACAGAGCGGCAAAGAAGGAGGTATGGCTGAACCCCGCGAGCGCAAAGGTCCGCACGCGCACCACGTCGCAGAGCACGGTTGCGAATAGATACAAAGGCAGGAGGATGGAAGAACGACGCGTATTCCAGTGTTCAAAATGACACAAGGCCGCAACCACGATGGAGGCCACTAAGCCGACAGATGCGGCTACGCGCACGCTGTCGTGGGGACTGGTCCCAAGCGCCGCAGCATCAGTCGCGATGAGCGCGAAGGCGTAAAAGACCTTGAGGCCGTAGAAGAATCTGCTGTTGCTACCGAGGGCGCAAGGTTTTCGGGCAAGATAGATAATGCGTACAAGGCCGAGGACAATTAGCAGGGCGGAGGGAACAACGGAGAGGATGCTATAGGAAACCAATCAGACCGAGTTGGGCGAGAGAAACAGACAGACTATGATTCAAAGTCGATTGTAAAGTCGAAGAATCTGCAATCCGATACGGGGCCAAAGGTCTCGTCGCCGGCGCACATCCGAGTCATGGACGTTCTGGACGAAGAGATATAGATCGCCGATCAGAATCTGATAAGATAAGAACACGTGGCTGTTTTAGATTGCCGGCACGTGCAGCATTCTGGTTTGCTCCCCATTGGCATTAATTTTTCAGAGTCGCCCTTTGGAATAACAGCTCCTTTGATTTCGAGAAAACTTATTGTTGAATGCTTTTCCTGCTTTTCCCTGCTTCCATGTATGACACCGCCCAGGCCCTTGAAACCCGTCGTACCCGGAACCATCTATTATGGGCGCTCATATTCGGTCCTTGATCCTGCCGCACTTGCGCCCTGCTAATTACCATCCTAGAACACCCACAACAGCTCCGCATGGCGCAGAAACTCATCCTGGTCGCCGGCGCCACAGGAAACCAAGGGCGAGCTCTCATCCACGCGCTAGCCCTGGGCGCCCCCGGGACCGACTTCCACGTGCTGGCCCTGACACGCACCCCGTCGTCCCCCGCCGCCGCCCGCCTGGCCGCGCAATACGCCCCGCACCTCACCGTCGTGCAGGGGAATCTAGATGCGCCGCAGGACGTGCGCCGACTATTCGCGGGGGGCGGAATCTGGGGTGTCTTCTGCGTCCTCGCGTTTCCGGGCCTTGGCGCGAATGCGGATGGGGAAGAGAGGCAGGGGAAGGTCCGGCACAGTGGATGTATTGCTCGCGGGACGAAATCCTAACGCAGCCTGTAGACCCTCGCCGATATTTCCGCCGAATATGGGGTCTCGTGTTTCGTTTACTCGTCCGTGGAGCGAGGCGGGGAATATCACGACGACCACGCCCAGCTCGACCGGCGTGCAAAGGTCCTAATAGAGCGCCACGTTCGGATGCTCGGGGAGGCGAAGGGACTTCCGTGGACGTGCGTTCTCATATATTCGGATACTGAATTCGCGTGACATGCCGCCTAGGATTTTGCGGCCCGGGTTCTTCATGGAGAACTACGATGGAATGGTTGGTTCAGTTGCTGTGGGCGTCCTTAAGAAAGGCCTCAGGCCCGAGACAACCAACCAGTTGGTGGTGCGTATTTATCGCCTCGGAACACCCCTGCCGTTCGCTGTATATATACTCAGGCGACAGAGGATATCGGACATGTTGCTGCCGCCATTTTCCAGGTACCACTACGTACCCTCATCTCAATTCCACCTGTCCTCACTGGCCGGCTTTTTCAGAGCCCCCAAAATTATTCTTCACAGATATTGGTCGTAGTCGGAGAAGGTATTACGTTTAATCTTCGAACCACAATACCTTCTGACCGGTCATCAGTCTCGACCATGGCGCAGCAGCTCGACGCCTACACGAGGGCGACAGGGAAGCAGCTCCCCTCCATCCCCGGCTTCCTCGCCCGCGCGCTGATAGGACTGAACTCCCACACAAAAGCCTTGTAAGTCAAGATACGAATTAAAATCACGCCAGCATTCCGTGCGCCCACCTCACGGCCGCAGAATCGCAGATATAGAGCGCGTGTGCGACGCGGGGAGGCGCGGACTGTGCCCGGAGGTGGCGGAGCAGAGCGCGGCAGCACGGCGGGCGTATCCGGAGATGAAATCTTTCCGGGAGTGGGCGGAGCGGCGCGCGGGGACGGGGACGGGCGGGGCGCAGAAGAAGGGCTGGAATCAGGTCTCGCTTGGTCGTCTGGCAGCGGGGAAGCAGTAGACAGTGCGTGTTCCCGGGTACACACGGTCGTCGGAACAAAGTGTGCTTCACCCAGCGTCTTAGATCTACGAGAAAATGCATATGGAAGCGGCCACGGTGCAGTTTGACGGGGCGTTCGCAGGGCTGGCGGGCCGAGGTTGTGCTTGTGGTGAAGACAATTTCTCGTCACTCGTGTGCCGTCCGCTGATATATGTGAACGGGGAATCGACCGTGCAGGGAGAGAGGCCGAGCTCAAGGCACTTCACAAGGGCGCGGACGCATTTTACGAGGCGAGCGATGTGCGTGGGTCAGTGTGTCGCAGTGAATTCGTGTTCGAATCTGTGTAATCTGGTGGCATACGAAATCCGCCACGGTACCGCGCTTTGGAAAACACTCCGCTCCGGGCTGATCCTGGGGCCTAGTTTTCAACGCCTATCAGCAGGCTGAATTTTCTCACCTGGAGGTGTGGATAGCGTGGCAAAAGAGGTGTACACGTGGGAACCCGAAGAAGTCTAGTTCGATAACAACGGACATTGTGGAAAGTGGCCGTTTCCCATTGGCAGCGGAGATTCAATTTTAACACAGTTGGGACGACGGGGAAGAGACCCTCAAGTACATGTCAGCTCAATACTTGGCTCCAGAGTACTGTTCTGTGCAGACCTGGACAGTAAGCCAGTAAGCTCGGAGTGAACCTGGCCAAGTGAATGGCTCGTAGACTTGGAAATAGAGAACGAGAACGACTCAGAAAGGACCTGCAGCAAGTCGAAAGCGGAATGTAAGCCGACCCACACTACTGCCTATTTGGGATGATCACGTGGAAACGGCCATCACACGGCACAGAACTGTTCACAAGCCTTCCTTTGACCACTACCACCCCCGTCATCCCATACCACCGTGTAATCACCCACGCTCTTCAAATCTGTCGATACCTCACGTTCAAAGACTCCTCTCCGGATCTGGACGCAAGCATCCCGAGTACTATGCCACCTTGATGCCACCTGAGTTCGCGTTCGTGAGTGGGCCACTAGAAATCGGCACCGGATGACCCTGCTGGACTAACGTTGTATACCACTTCATGGTAGATGATTACATTGCCCTCTTTTCCACTGTATCTCAGCAATGACTCGGACATGCCACCTTAGGCTTCATACTGGGTTTATCTCGCACGTCTTACATATATGTACACCAGTTTTCAATGTTCATTAGTAGCACAGATGGATGTATATTATCATTTGGTCCTCATTGAAATTCTTTACTTGCTTAGGTCTGAAGGCCTGAAGGACTTAATTTTTCGTGAAGTTCGGTCTCAGTGGCCGCGAAGGCCGCGTGATGGCCGTCTCATCCACGTGACCTCCCAATTAGGAAACATCGTGGGTCGGCCGTGTTTCCGTCGAAAGCCTGGAGGTATGTAGGAGAGTGAGGGGTGGAGGTGGGACCCCATTGGAATGAGAAAATGAGAAGCCCGGCGTGAGCCCGGATGGTCGACAGTCAACAAGTCCTGAGTATCGGTACCAGTTGTCGTCTACTGAATTGAACTGATGAAAGAAGCCGACTACGTCTCATTAATCATTACCTGAGGTCTGATTAGGACAGGAACGAAACGCAACACAGCAATTGACGCAGATAACATACACTCATCGGATCTTTACTGCTAATGCCGACGGAGCAACGAGGCTGATGATCATAGTAAGATAGATGAACACTGTTCAAAAATCAGGGAGACTATTTCTGTCGCTTGGAACCTCTTAAAATATGCTGACCGTGCGGTTATAAGGCTGGTTATAAGGCGGCCAATCTTTCGTTTCTTCTACAACCTGTTTCAGGGCCTCACAATGCTTCCACCCGAAATCCGCTTGAACAACATCAGAGCTGTCCTCAACCCCACTATTCGACTCCTCGATGAACTTAATGATGTATTTGGTACCCCCTTCATTTCAGCTATATCAAACACCTGTGTTTCATTGATTGCAACACTGGAGGTAATGTTCTTTTCTGTCAGAGTTCTTACCAACCCTGACACCATGTGATAGAATGTGAAGAAAAACAAAGATGAATGTTTGCAGATGATGGAAGATGTTCATTTGCTGCTCCACACAATTGTGAACCTGCATATGAAATCAGAGCCGGTTGGGAACCTCCCGCCTGCAATCCTGGATCACATTGGAGATTTTACAGAGTAGGTACACCATTCCTTCTATGGAAACACCCCTTGATATTGGTGCAGAACTTTGCATAGGATGTATACATTTTTCGAGATGCAACAAGACCGAAACAAGATAAAGCACTTCTTTCGCCAAAGCGAGATGAACACACTGCTCAAAGAGTGCCGCAGAGGATTGCAGAAGGCTATTGATGTTTTCAAGGTGCATATTCAATCATCTATGCAGTGGAACATACATTTGAGTACATCAGATTGGGACTAGTGTGACAACTATCACAAACATCACTGAGATGCAGAAGAAAACAGAGGAAACACACAAGGAACTTCTAGAATTGATTTCAGCTGTTTCAGATGACATAAACTCAGATGGGGCGTCCTCGGTGAATACATTCTTGACCCTGTTTAAACACAGTTTCTGACTTGCCAATCAGATTGGACATTGGTGGGGTAGCTCACAGAATAGGTGAGATTATTCTGTTACCGGATGTTGTATCTGACACATTTTCCAAAGCTCAAATTCATTTTCCATGCTGCCTGCCAAACCCAAAATATTTCATGGTCGTGACTCAGAACTCAAACAAATTGTGGAAGCTCTATGCAGGGAATCAGCCAGGATAGCCATTCTTGGTGCAGGTGGAATGGGGAAAACAAGTCTTGCCAAGACTGCTCTTCACCACCCTGATATTGTTGCCAAGTACCACCAGAGTTGTTTCTTCGTGGCCTGTGATTCTGCAACCACTAGCATTGAGCTGG
Source organism: Mycena maculata (assembly GCA_029448575.1). Lineage (NCBI taxonomy): Eukaryota > Fungi > Basidiomycota > Agaricomycetes > Agaricales > Mycenaceae > Mycena > Mycena maculata. The sequence goes on from JARJLG010000179.1 coordinate 183,873, forward strand.
CAGCCCTGATTGGGACCCAGGTCGGGTTGAAACCAGCCAGGGACCTCACAAAACCAGTTGTCCGCTACTTTTCTAATGGCACAGCCTGTCTGTTAATTTTGGATAATCTTGAAACTGTGTGGGAGCCAACAATGTTCCGGGGCGAAGTCGAAGAATTTTTATCTATCCTGACTGATATTGCACATCTAGCACTCATTGTGAGGATATCTTAGCTCTCCTTGGTCGCGGCTATATTGACATTCCACAGATCACAATGAGAGGTGCAGAAAGGCCAGCCAAAGTGCGCTGGACTCACCCATTCCTGCTTCCCTTGAAACCTTTATCAAATGATGCTGCTCGGGAGACATTTATTGACATTGCAGAGGATCACCATGACAATGAGGATATCAATCGGATCCTCTCTCACAGATAACCTGCCCCTGGCAGTGGATTTGATTGCTCATCTGGTGGACTCTGAGGGCTGTTCTGATGTCTTGGCTCGTTGGGAGATTGAAAAAACATCAACACTTTCTGATGGTCATGACAGGAGGTCCAATCTTGACATCTCGATTGGTGTCTCACTTTCAAGTCCCCGCATGACTCCTGCTGCTCAAGATTTATTGAGCCTTCTCTCAGTTCTCCCAGATGGCCTCTCAGATGTTGAACTCATGCAAAGTGATCTTCCTATAAAAAATATCCTGGGATGCAAGGCTGCATTGCTGCGCACCTCTTTGGCATATAATGACAACAAAAAACACATGAAAGCACTAGTGCCGATTCAGGAGCATATGCAGCAGTTTCATCCTGTGTCACAACTTTTGGTCCACAAATTACAAAAGCACTTTCATCTTCTCCTTGATCTATACCAGAAACATCATGGAACTCAACAGATAGGTGCAAGGATCAACCAAATAACTTCAAATCTAGGAAATGTACATCAAGTGCTACGCCAAGGACTGCGTCTGGACAGCCCTGATCTTTCAGAAACTATAAGCTGCATCATTTCGGTGAACTCCTTCAGTACAGTTACTGGCCGTGGTTCATATATACTGATGAAAGAGATTCCCACTATCCTTTCCTCAATCTCTGATGCTAGACTCGAAGCATTGTTCATTACAGAGACATTTATTTCACATGCATACCATCCCATTGCCAACCCCGAAGAATTGATTGCTCAGGTGATATCCCACTGGGATAATTTGAATGATCCTGTCCTCGAGAGTAAGTTTCACATAGTCTTCATTGATGTTCGCTGCTAATAAGGAGGCATAAATAGGCAAATTCAATCGTGCAGTTGGCTATTACTACTTTTTTACAAAGGACATATCTGCAGGAATGCAGTTCCTTGACAAGGCACTGACATTAGCAACATTGTGTGGAGACAAGAAGCAGCAATCCATTGTCTTGAATAGTATTGCCGAGATGAAGTGGATCACCGGCGATTATTGTGCACCCCGGACACAAGCCCACGAGGCACAACTGCTTTCCCAACTCTCTGCAGATTTGTATGGTGAAGCAAGAGCAATGAGGACTGAAGGTCTGTGCTTGCAAGCTCTTGGTGACTATAAAACCAGCATATCTCTGTATCATAAAGCACGAAAGCTTTTGGAGCTTTGTGGCCTGCATGGAGCCAATTTAGATCATTCTATTATGGCTAGTGTGGCTGAGGTTCATCTACTGAAATCAGAATATGCTGAAGCTCGCAGTATTCACGTAGGAAACGTTCATGAGACTTCCGCTGGTCAAGATGCATACATGTATGCTTTTGGCCTAATAAATATTGCAGAGAGTGATATCATGATTGGTGCAAGCGAGATTACCATTCTCCAGAACCTGGACAGAGCAAAAGGGGTACTGGAAGCTCTGGGAGCTCCGGGAGCTATCACTGCATGTGAATTATCTCGAGCCAGTCTGCACCTTAGAGAAGGTGAAACATTAATGGCCAAGACCCTGTACCAGAAATATCTGAATGTGGCATGGAAAAATCAGAATGAAGCTGTTCTCTATTCTCTCGAGAGGGTCGCTGATGTCTGTCAATGGCCTGATGATGACTTTGATTGGGCAGCAAGATGGGCAGTCGTATATCTAGGATATTCAGAGAAGACACATCACAAGTTGGCTCTTCACAAAGCACTTCAATTTCTGGGTGGTATATTCCTGATCCATGGAGACGAAGACACAGCACAGAGTCTTTTCATTGTCGCATTGGAAGGATTCACGTTTATGGATGTCCATCGCAGCCGTGCTCAGTGTTTGCTGGGTCTAGGGAATATTTCAAGAAAACAGGGTCATTTGGCCAGGGCGAGAGGCTACTGGACTGAAGCTCGGCCACTCTTTGAACGGTCACTGCAGGGAAAAGATGTGACCCGAATTGATAAAGACCTTGAAGAGCTCAAGCACAAAATGCTCAAGTTTGAAAATAGTAATGATTAAGGCGAGAATGGAGGGAAAGTATTCTAGTTGTTACAAGCTGGTGTGATTACTTGAACTCCGTCTCTTCTATATTTATGTAATGTCAGTTGAAATGTTACACGGTTCACTGGTGATCTCCACTCTCTGTCATGTTCTCCACTGGTACGTCATGTTAATTCTGATGTCAACGTTTCTCGTGGGTTTGAAAAGTTGCATGCATCTCTGTATCTTAAACTTGGGGTGTGGGCCGTGGCATAGCCCAGTAAAACTTGTACTTATTTTTATATAGTAGGGTATCAGGGACAGGCCGCAATCTCATCTACATCTTGACATCCAAGTTACACACTACTCTGCTCACCTACAAGCTGTCTGAATTTTGATTGAGAGCCAAATGAACATGGAAAATCCAAACTCATTGGCTTGGTTTTGAACATTCTGGTCATTGAATGCTTCTGCAGCAGGCAGCATAGAGAACACAATTATCAATGCTGCCATAGAGTGATATCCTTCTATTTCTTTCCTCTGCCTTCTACTCATGGGCATGACAGTGCAAATTCGTTTGAACTCTTTATTCAATCACAGAGGAAATGAACCTCTCCTGGGCTCCATTTAGGCCATATGTTTGATGCGGTGTGTTTCATGCACATTCACTTCTCACTGGAACCCATTTTTGTCCATGGCTACGACCTCTGGACTGAAGAAGGTCAGGAGTAAATTTGTCTTTTGTTTGATGTCCTTCAAAATCTAATCCAAGGCTATAAGCAAAATAGGTCAGTATATTCGTTGTCTTCCATAGATGCATATCCACTCACATCTCGCCAAGTCAAGGAGTTTCATGTGCAAATCTGTTTATCCTATCTCCATGTTGTGCACCTTAACAACTTGAAGATGGAATGCAACTCCAAACATGACCGGCATGAGAACATTGGGATGTAAGTACAGTACACAGTACTTGCTAACCAACAAATGGTGTAGTTTTGACAGCAGCAGGGATTGAATTGTTCTGGTAACCTGCTGTTGCAGCATAAAGCAGGACTCGGGCAGGGCTGGACGAGTATATTGACAAACCACAGGAGGCTGGCAGGACCCAAAGAATTGTTTTTTTTTCCATGAGACCCCTTGCAGCATTAGTGTTCATTAGAGGCAGTCAGAGCAGATGATTAAGGCCAATTCTGGAGCGATTATGCAGGCACTTATGGCCGCCGATTATGCACAATTATTGATGTTTAAATTGTAAATTAATCATTCCATAACTGTTGCATAATCACCTCCAGAGCTGATTGTACACAATTCTCAGCGATTCTAAGTATTTTGGATTTATGGTAATCATCCCACGATTAAAATCACTCATAATCGTGGTCCATAATGGTGCCCATAATCACTCCAGAATTGTCTACTCTGACTACCCCTATTATTGTACATGATTGGGTAGGGTTGGAACGTTTTGAGGTAACAACTACAACAGGGTCATTCACAGTAGCCCTTTTTCACTCCCTTTTTTCTCCCCTTTTTACATTCCCATCGCTTTTTGCCCTGGTTTCCCCCCCCCCCCTTTTCCAGTTTAGCTATGTAAAAAGGAGGGAAAAGGGGAAAAATATTGTGTCCAAGTGCACAAACCATCAAAAAGCACAAAAAAAGGCAAGCAAAAAGGGAAGAAAAAAGAGCTACTATGAAACCCCCCATCGTAACTCTGTTTTCCTTCCCTTTTTGTCTCCTTTTTCCCTCATAGGACACTGTAGCTTGCACAACAGGTCTACTAATGACTTTAAACATCTACATGGTCACAAGGAAGCCTGTGGGACTAGATTTTGAGCACCAGAAGGTTTTTATGCATAAACTCAAAAAAAAAGAGAAGGAGCAGAAAAAGGAACAGCAAAAGGAAGACAAAAAGAGACGGAGAAAGGAGAGCTGTGAACAAACCTAATGCTTCTTTGCCATGAGTATGATAGAAAAACAAAAGGCGAATAGAAAAGAAATGTACACTTGAGGTTCGATCTCAGGACCTTAGAAGTACGTTCGGCATTAGCCGTGAGCACAGCCACTATATAGTCACAAAAAAACTAATGGAATCTCTGAGAAGGTGTTATATACCAAGCTGGAAGGACCGGAGCGTCGGAGGGCCAGAGGGTCCGGAACATATACGAAGAGGGATCACAACACCACAGGGGGTTAAGGGTGAGTGTCTACCCTGGTCGGCAGGTATCCGATGGAAGAAGACAAGTCGGAGTACCGCAGGGGACCGGAGAGTACAGAGATGACTCAGTGCAAGGGATGTGAGCCAAGCAACATTAATTATCAATCTGATGTACAAGACATATTAAAGATGTATTTATACTAAGTAGCTAATTGTATTCCATAAAAGGAAGGAGAGTGGTTCTTAACAATAAGACAAGTCAGATGGACTGATGTTGAGTGATAGAACAATAAGTGAGAAGACGAGAAGACAGATAAACGGGAAACACTCAGTAATCCTTCATTGCATAAAAACCTGATGATACCGGATGGTCTGGAGGCTCTGGTAATCTACCGGAGCCTCGGAGCCTACCGGAAGTACTGGAAGGTAGATGAGAGGACTGGGTATGCTGCATGGATATAACAGAAGGCCTTCAACACCACCACTATTTTCCTTCTACTGGAAAAGTAGGACTGATGATTTGAGCAGCTCGCAAAACCCTCATGTAAACTTTTAGAAAGAACAAGAATTTATTACTAAGTACTCATAAAAATTTCAACTATCTTTATTTTATTTTATAAAGTCTGACTACGGGGGACTAGAACAGTGAGAAAGGAATGCAAGTCAGATGTGCCACGTCCCTGATAGAGTTATTGCGGAGAGATGGACTCCAGCACATCACTCGGGTGGTCCAAAAAAATCAGATTCTCTGTAATTCCAGCCAAGGTACAACATGGGAATCCTTCAATCCATTCCCTGAACTAACACATGATCAGAATGTCAAGTTTGAACTCGATGTTCAGCATGACTGTGATTCCGCAAAATGTGAACACTGTGATTCGGACTGCGGTGCTACCGCTGACAAGTCGGTTTGTTGCTTGGCAGACTCAGCAGTTCGTCCTATAGGAGGAAATTTGTGTGTCTGAAGTCTCTTGACGGCCGCGGAATTCATGTTTTATAAATGTGGTGGTGTACAAACTACTCCGTTTCGCAACGGAGGAATCCTAAGGTTGCTGATTCCTTCCCTGTGGGAGAGAAAAGCCTTCCAGTTAACGCTGATTTTCCGTTCTACACTTGAGAACGAGAGAGGTCGGCCCCGATGCGATGCAAAGGGAAGCGCTGGCGCTAGTCTGGGGTATGTTGGTCCTGTTTTTAAGTCTCCGCCGTCGTAATTCCCGACTTCGGAGTGTTACCAAACACATATGTAGGGCGGGTCCGTTGCAATTGTCGCTATTCCACACAATCCCTCTCTGCTTCGTTCCTTTCTTCTGCCTCTACGGAGAATTCCCTTTTTCCGTCAAAGAGTCCACTCCTTTGAAAGCTCTTGAATGGTGTGCTGTCGTTCTCCTGCTCTACTGTAGGACCAGGTGTCCCAACGGGGTTTCAACGGCTACACACAAATACGACAGAGTCGTCTGAAGCGTCGTTCGTAGTGGGAGTTCTGCTCCGCTTGGGCCTATGTGGCCACGGAGGAGGCGAATATTGAATATGGGTGGGGTATAAGTGTCTCTGCTGCGAGGAAACGGCAGCAGAATGAGGCGGAAGGGAAGGAAAGGTGTCCCCTCCAGTCTCGGTGACCTTAGGTTCTTTGCGTTGACTTTTCCCTTCCGTTCTAGAGCTGTTTTAAATGCCTAGATTGCAAGGGGAGAACTAGATACCATTACTACAAATTCTACTTCTTATTTATACCCCAGCGGAGCCCAGTGCACTGCCTTCCCAGGAGTAATGTTGAGCCTCCGTTGACTCCATTGTGCATGAAACAGTTTGGCGGAGCTGGTGGAACCAACTCTTTGGTTGCCAGCGGACCCTCGTGGTGGTAATTTGACACAGCCTACCTGTGTCATACTTCCGCCAGCGGAATTCCCTCTTTCTCATGGTGGAACACAAGCCCTCCACAGAATTGGACTCTCCTCAATGTTAACCTACGGTTATCAACCTGTTTAGGATATTGTGGTTCAGCCATCAGTTATTTTCCCGTTCAGGCAATTTCCGCTTTAGCGGAATCACATTCCGATGGTCCTGCCTTCTTCAATGGTGCCAGGTTCGAGATTCTGCCGCCGTAAATCCTGTCGGTCATCCGTTATTACTGGACGGGATTGCCATGTGTTCCCTCTCGGCGGAATTGACCCATGTGTGTGTTGTTTTAGTCAAAGGGGATTTATAATTTGAGGAATGATCCTCTGCTTCCGTCTCTGTATCGGTTCCGTAGTGTAAGGGTTAACGCACCGCGAACACCTGCCTCTTCTGAGATGAAGGATTTCTGCGGAGACTCCGGATTCGATTCCTGGCGGGGCCGTCTGTCTTGAACGATTCGGTTTTTATTCTTCCAGGTGACTTGTTTTCCACTGCAATTCTGGTGGTTGTTTCTCGTTCAGTATCGGCGGATAGGACTTTTCAGGTGACGGGATGGGTTTTCCAAGCAGCGGAAGGGCTGAATTGGCGACCTAACAGTGTTTCCATGCTTTTATCGTTGACAGAATGTGTCCTTCGAGACAACCTTTGTGCCCATCTGCATATTGGCACCGTAGCATAGGGTGTTGCACTGCGGTTTACTTGAGACATAACAGATTGTTTCACGGATGTCCCAGGTTCGACTCCCGGCGGCGCCATCTCTTTTTAACTTTTCAAAGTTCTGAGTATGCTCATTTTGTATGGGAATTTCCTCCTTCTCCGCTAGTCGTTTCCACCGTCGTTACGAGTTTCTGGAGTCGGCGTGTGGAGCCGGCTCACATCATGAACGCACTAGTGAACGACTGCAAATGCAAGAACATGTTGAATCATCTCAAATTTAAAAATTCTGTTGTCCATGAGGCTCTTGACCGCTATATCATGAAGTCCCATTTATTCCACAACACCCATCTCATCCATGCAACACTTCCTCATCTAACTGCCCTAATACCCCTGTTCCCCGACCAGGCAGCAATACACATTGAGATGTCACACTGGGGACAAGCAGCAATATACAGGGGCCGGATATTGCCAGTATATAGGTAGTATATTTCAAATATCCTCAGTATATACTGAGAATATCTAGGGGCTGGATATCTTCAGGATATTTGATATATCCTTACTAAATGCTCAAAATATCCGGGCCCCCGATATGCTCAGGATATTGTGACAATATACTTGCAATATCCTGAGTCCCAATATGGTAGCCATCAGACCTCCATATATTGTGATCATATTTGCAGCCAAACAGCCCATAAATAGCTTTCAACACCTTCTTCATATAGTAATAATCATCTCAGAGAAATGATAACCTCAGATACAGGATTATCAATAGACACCATGTAAATTAAACTTAAAACTGCTTGCAAGTTGAAGGTGGGAGTTTTATGATCATGTGATGTACTTCTGTTCTTGTTGTGGCTGTGGACACCGATGCATCTTCCCTTTCCTTCCCCTATCAAGCATAACCCCAGCTGAGGTGAGGATGTGGGGAAGGAAAACCTGACCAGATGGCCATCCTGTGGATGGGACTGTGATCGTAATGGAATGACATTCTGCATTTTTGCATAGGGTGTTGGCCAAATAATGAAGTGTGTGCCAGTTCAGGCTACACATGACAGCAGAATCACAGAATAGTAACAATATGATATGATATTGTGAGCTGGGCAGGTAGTACATAAAGCTGAATTTGAGTCTGAAGAAAGGTCTGTAAGAGTTACCCCAGGAGTGGATTTGGATCTGGATTTGATGCCTCACGTGTACTGTGTGATCTGTCTGTTCCCAAGCGTTCCGCACGGCGTGGGTTCAAAACTGTGTCATGGATAACAGGATTTCATAGTGTATTTTGAATATCCTTGTATATTACCATTCATAAATTCGCTTTTTGGATCTAGAGTGAAAGCACACTTCTAAGATATTATTCTCAATTAAATTTAGGAATTATGGATGGCATTGAAGTTCCTGAACGACTCAAACGTTGAGTGGGATCATAGTAATCAATATTTGATCGGAGATCAAATGTCATTAGAACGAGTCTCTCAACTCGTTCCTGCTCACACTAAGACACATTATACGTGTCTTTTCATATTCCTTACGTGTCAACCTTTATGGTTGATACATGGTCAATCTATGTAGGATATTTACTGTACAATACAGAATGTATGGAATATTCCCGGAACCTCAGAGAATATTCCAGAAGATTTCTAGAACATTCCTTATTGCTGTGTCTAAGAACATTCTAGTGCTACACAAGAATGTTCTAATGCTATGTAGAACCTTCTAGCATCCACACTCATTAGTATATATATGAGAGCCGCTCCTCATGTGACGGCACCACATCTTTACTTCAATCCATCATCAGTAGCCATTCCACTCTCAACTTCGAAGATGCTAGCCATAGTTGCCTATAGCCGATTCAAACTAAGTTCCTAGCCATAGTTGCCTAAGAAAATTAGGACCCTTGTATTCCCTTGTTAAGCGCTGGGACCTGGGACATGATTGTAGTGATTCTTGCTTGTTTGACTGATTTAAGTTTGAGGCACTCGCATTGAGGGTCTCCAGTATTTGAACCCTTTTAAATACTCTCTAACAATTTACGACTAACTTACTAAACTGCAAAAACATCACTCACGACTTCAGCTCTTGAATGCTGACTTACGCTCATAAAACGCTAAATCCTAACAAACTGACATGGTCAGCTTTTTTGGACATTTACATATATGTACGAACAAACAGGTCAGAAATTGATTTCTTGGTCCTGAAGCGTGAAATATGCGTGTGGGGTCTCAGAAAGTCCTTCAATAGCACGGATGGGCAAGAGGAGGTGCTCACAAAAAAAGTTACTTGTGTCAGGTTTGAACCCACTGTTATATCCATGCACGTTCCAACACTTTCTTCGCAGCTCCAGTTTTACGGAGCCTCCCAGAGGTTCCCATCACTTCCGGTCATGCCTCATTTCAAATGATTACTATGTCCATCATATCTGCTCCTTCCTTACAACCGTTCGGCCTTCCAGGACCATTGGTCATTTCTGCATAGCCATTCCGCTCATTTCCACCTTCCGCATTCTCAGGCATATCTGCATTCCATTCCCTTCTATTTCTGGCATCTCCAACACAGCCACTCCAGTCCGGTCTGGTCCTCCCTTCTGCGGAACCTCCATCATCATGCTCTTCAATCTGTTCCATTCCACCAAACCAGCTTGTCTTCTTCCGAGGACTCTCCAGGGATGTTCCCACGCTTCCAGTCACGCTCGTATGCTTGCACGCCTTGCGATGATTTGTTCCCATGCCTACGGAGCCTCTGGCCCTCCGGCCCTTTTCCGCAGTGGATCAGTTGGCCATCCATTTGAACACTTCCATCCTCTCAGCTCGTTTCCATGGCTGCGCCTCTGGTTCTGCTCAGAACTGATCGGACCCTCCGGCCCTCCGAACAGCCCTCCGGAAGTTTCCCATGATTGTCCATGTGTCTGCTGCCAAGCGGGTTTGCATCATATCATATTACTACATCTTTCCTTTTATCCGTCTTCTTCCTTATTGTCTCTTATAAATCTTTTCCATGCATTTCCTTTTTAGGACACTACTTATCGTTATGTTCCCAAGTCTCCTGACTTATCCATTTCTGGTATTACAATAAAGGACTTATCTATATAATCCCAGTAGATTACATCCTGTACTCTATCTGGAAAATTAATGTTATTCCATGGCTTCCTTCAATCTCGTCTTCATTCTGGAGTCTTCTCGACACCTCCGGATCTCATTCGTCTTTGTTATTCTTCCCTCCGGTCATCTGGATTCCTGGCCAAATCCCTTCCACTTCATCTGGTGCCTCTTTGGTTCCCTTCCGGGCATTCTTTGAGTCTCTCGCACTGTCACAGATCAGCCCCGGTTCCCACGCCCTCCTTCCAGACCGCTTCCGGTCACTCAGGTCCCATCAGGGATGTGTATCGCTTCCACAAAGTCTGTTACATTTGTGTCCGCTTCCACCAGTTTCCCTCCGGTTGCTTCCGGCATCCTCCGGATCACTCTGCACCCCTTCTGGTACCTGTCCGGGTCCATCGGGGTCACGTGGTTACCTCCGGAATCTTCTATTCTCATTCGTTCTCCGTCTTGTTTCGGCTCGATACACCACCATTTACACTGGTTGTCAGTGGGATGTTGATTGCCGGATGCCAGCCAGCATCCCATATGTTCCATAAGGGAGATCGGAACAGTGTCTGAGTGATCTCGGCTTAGCATCATCAGACTGAGAATTTCCTGGAATTCACAGCATATCTTTCAGATATCTGAGGGAGATCTGGCTCGGCCCCCTTCCCTTCTCGTTATCTATAAATATATTCCACCGCCAGTTGGTAGAAAAAAGCCCATGTTGTATCCTAATAGACATCTCTTTCATATTGAGAGATTTCATGCCATAAGGTTTTCGGCCAAATGCTGAAGATGCTTCGGCGTCATGCAAAAAATGATCAAGTCGTTTGAACTCCGCTGAACCAAACAATGCCCAACATGAAAAGTTGTCCCACTTTTCTCTTCTTCCTTCCACCCCCGCTCTTCCTGCCCGCACCCTGAGCTCTCCCAGGCCCCATTCAATTCCCGTCAAGTTCCATCCTCAAGGTGGCTCAAGCCTTCAAGACTGAATCTAAGTCACACAGCCCTGTTCTTGCAAAGTTCCAAGGCCACGCACTCAAGACTCGAGCACATCATCAAGCCCCTCCTTCAAGACCTTTGAAGACCACTGCAAACTAGGCCCATCAAGAGCTCTATTCTGTGCCGCTTAAAGTTCCCTGAACCATTCACCCTTGCTACTCCCCCTCTGTATATTAGTTTTTCCTCGAGCTCAAGTTCCTTCTTTACATTTCCTTGTTATGTAATAGTCTCCGATCTGAATCCAATTTTTTTTCCCAATCCCAGCTGTATTACAGAATAAAAATGAATTTATGTACTGTCGGACCTGGAAGTCTGACAAAGATGCCTATCTATACCTGATGGACGCCACACCAGATGTTGCTGGGATACCCTCTCGGAAGGTTAACAGGCGATTGTTGTTTTTTATGACCCTGTGACATCCCAGCCGATGTCCAGGACACCAAGGCCCAAAATGGCAGATGGGATCTCCGCCTGATGTCCCCACGAAATGGCAGTGTAGTCAGACAGTTCGCTCACCCTTCTGAGCTGTGGTGTTGCGAGAACAGCCGACAGGAGAACCTCCGGTCTTTCTTCCGGATGCTCCGGACTTGCGCCCACGTCCGGAGATCCCGGAGGTCTCTCTTTCCTCTTTTGGCTCGGTATATAACAGTCTGGCACAGTGGATGTATTGCGTAAGAGATGGAATCCTAATGCAGCCCATAGACCCTCACTGACAGGGATGTGTCAACAATGCCAGACCCAGACTCAGACTCATCGGCTAGAGTGACTGAGTTGCGCCAGAGTCAATCCAGTCTGGTGTTGGTGATCCCGGCAATCAATTAACAACAACTGTCGGCATGATTGTGTCATGTAGAATTCAAGTACTTTATAATTTACTACTAGGAAATGGGTTGCAAGAGTAAATTCACAAAATAATAATGCACTAGGCATTTTGGAGTGTACGCCAAGAGTACCGACCATTCAATGGCCCTCCCCTGCTCGCTGCGCTCGGGGGGTCCCCCGAACTGGGGCATCTCAGGTTGGCACGCTAAAGTCTCGTTGGCGCTTTCTCTATGAAATTAAACCTCTCCCCTGGTAGGCCAGGTGTGCACAAGTAATCCGAGGGATCAGTAGAATCAGTTTTCATGTTGATCCGAATCTGATCCATGCTAACCGACTCTGGCGCAACTCATTGACGAGTCTGGGTCTGGCACAATTGGTAGATCCCCCTCGCCAATATTTCCGCCGAATATGGGGTCTTGTGTTTCATTTACTCGTCTGTGGAGCGAAGCGGGGAATATCACGAGACAATGCCCAGCTCAACCAGCGTGCAAAGGTCCTGATAGAGCACCATGTCCGAATGCTCAGGGAGACAAAGGTGCTTCTGTGGATGTGCGTTCTCATATATTTGAATACTGAATCTGCATGAAATGCTGCCTAGGATTTTGCGGCCTGGGTTCTTGGGAGAACTACGATGGAACGGTGGCCAATTGCTGTGGGCGTCCTGAAGAAAGGCCTCCAGCCCGAGACAACCAACCAGTTGGTGGTGGGTATTCATCACCTCGGGACACCCTGCCTTTCGCTGATTATATGTCAGGCGACAGAGGATATCAGACATGTTGCTGACACCATCTTCCAGGTACCATTACCCTCATCTCAATTCCACCCATTCTCAATCGCCGGCTTTTTCAGAGCCCCCAACATTATTCTTCACAAATATTGGTCATAGTCGGAGAAGGTATTACATTTAATCTTCAATCCACAATATCTTTTGACTGGGTCATCAGTCTCAACCATGAAGCACACCTACACGCTGATAAGCCTGCAAATTGCCAACACATGAAATTTATCAATTTTAGTGTTCTTGTTATATATCTTGCCTATTAAGAGCCATAGTGAGGTCCAGGCTGTTGGCTAAAGGCACATCAAAGCAAGGAACATCATAAAGATCTATGAAGTCACCGATACCATGAGGGTCAACGGCTTATTAGGCTACGGTGGACTTTCTCGAAAGTACAAGTCTAACCATTTGATTGAATTGGGACGTGTATTGTGTGTCATAGACAAGGACATAATACACATTATCCATTCAAGCCATAAACACATCAAAGGACGTGTCAGGGAAACATTGGGAATCATATTTGCAGGAAACAGGCCAAGTGAGGCATTCGGAGATAGCCAACAGAGATTAGATACCGGAATTCTCCGTATCAACGCTTTGACCGCAGGACATGTTGGGTGACAAAGGTGTCATCAGGCAGAGATACAGGACAACCAGTCTATTAATGGCCATTGGTCTAAGCTGGTTGGCCTGGGCAATCTTTACCCTGCTCCCGATCTGGACCTTCCATATTGGGCTGGTCATGAGTTCGAACCTGGACTGTTACAACATTTTTTCTGTGTTGCGGGAGGCCCATGAATGACCTCTGGCATATAAATTGTATGAAATTTAACCACTGCTTTCACTGGCAATGGCCGGGATTGTGGAGCCAGAATCCAGTGACTGGCATTTCGGTTGCTCCTCCATGCTCTTCGATTCATTTCTTCTCTCTCTCTTCAATTGCGTTAAAAGAAATTATCCAATGGTCAGTGGCTATGTGAGATGATATGGATTTAGGCTGACCAAAACCACGGAATATCCTATGTGATATTCCTAGCCACGAAAGGCAGATGAATGATTCCACATATATCTGTGACACTGATAACAGTTCAATTCATCTTGAGTGAGGTGCAAAATTCCTCATCCACTTGACGTAGATTTGGTGAAAATCTATGGTAAGTCGGAGGACCACGCTTTGAAACAAGTGATGGTATCACCTGCCCATGCACTCATTCTGTTTGTTTCTAGTCAAATATGTGTACCACGCAACTAAAAACAACCTAAAGAATTGTCAGTCACTTTTCAATACGCTTCAAGTGACAGGAACTTTGAGAGGATTTTCTAACTCGACTTTTGGGAGTATTTGTGAGTACTTACAAAGAAGGGAAAGTGTAGTCATGGACACATTCGGTGGTTAAGAGTTTCCCACGTATTTGGAATGCTTCAGAATGTCCAGGACTCCATCCAGTACAATTTGCAAGGTGTCCGAGATGGCCGATATGCCCCAGCACATCAGAGTAGCATTAGGAATGTGAGCTTCTGTATCCCAATTTTTTGCTCCATTAGAATGTGCATATCCGACGAATCGAGTTCCCAGTGCTACATGGTATTCAGATATATTTACAAGGTTGAATAGTACCCAAGAGGGAGTATTGCATGGTTTATATTTCCTAGAGCTCGTGGGCTCAATACCGGAGTGTCCTCTAATGCGCCGAAATTGCAATAGAAGGATCCCAGCTTCGACATTCAACACAGTCAACAAAGAATTCTGAATAGTTGCCATAAACATGTGAGTCCCATAAGGGGAGTGGCAGGAAGTTCTCAGGCCCCAATATTCCGTATTCCTCAAATTCGGACCACGGCATTCACTGAAAACTCAAGGAAGGACCGTTGAGCAATGTCAAAACCTCCTGCCTCCCACCTTTAGACACCTGTCTTACATTTGCTTTGAGTAGTGTCTCAGACCAGCAGTTATATACTATGAATGAAGTCCTGGACCCTGGAAATCAAACTGTCCATGAAAATAGTAACTTTGACTTCAATCGTTCTCTCGACGGAAGGTCGGCCATCAAGCAGAAACTGATGCAAAGTTCTAGTGTTGCCGCGGCTCGGCTCGCCTGACAGGCTGGCTCCGACCATGGCTCGGCTTCCGCTGTGTTCCTATATATTTTTTGGGAAAATTCATGTTGTGACACTGGAGGCAAAAGCCAACTCATGTGGACTCCAGATGAGTTTCACTCATGTGGTCTGGAGGTAATGATCCCCCAAACAAAAGATGTGTGACATTCTGACAATGGTTCTTTACCAGACAAAGGATAGACAAAGGATGGACAAAGGGCAGGTCCGGATTCCCACCACCCAGGCTTTTGCCCCCAGTGTGAGGTACGTTTACAAGACGGTTAGCCTCATTTATTCTCATTTAACATATACTCTATCTATAAAATCTGGTGTGCTATGAGGCACAAGAAACTTTCGGCTCGGCGGCTCAAGCCGCCATTTGAGCCGTTTCGTATTAACCACCTCAAAGAACCTACAAGATGTTTCATGTAAAATTGAGTATATGGTATATTGACAAGTGGGTACTCAAACATCATCCCATACTCGCCTGGGTGGAATGCATCGTTGTCTTTGCATGGGAGCACAGATGGTAAGTTGTGACAGAGTGTGACAGCTTGAGCCGTGGCAACACAAATGCCAACACTCGTTTCAAAGCGTGTTCCGGCTTTCCATAAAAATCCAAGCTTAGGTTCGGGTCGTGGTCCCTCTACAGTTTAAACGCTACCGTGAGCCGGGCCATGCAAAGCCCGGATCCTGTGTTAGACTCGACAACCCGAATAACACCAACTCCATCACTGTTCGCGGTGAAACCAACGGCAGAATCCGCAGCGCGATTCAACGTGCATAGACGTGCATATACTTATATGTATGGGGAATTCTGACATCCATCTACACCCGGATCAACTCCGTCGATCAGTGAGGAATCCTCCTCCAACAAGAAATGAGTCACCGGCGTAACTGCCGGCTGGACAGCAAATTGAAGGCGCGCCGACATGGCTGTGAGAAAAATGATCACTTTAGCTGTGCAAACCACACTGTATCAACGTAGGCGTTTGACCATTCTGCATAGCGAATTGAGCTTCCGCCTCGCTTGAGAGCGGACCCAGCATGGATTGTACGAATGATATACCCTCAACGACGCCAACGGTCTGCTTACCAGGCTTACCTCGATGCATCCATGTTGAAATTAGCTCACCAAAGAGCAATGTCTCCCGCTGATGGAGCGTTCAAAGATATGCCGCTTGAACATGCTCGTAGTATATAACCGGTCAGCGGTTTTGCGAGTATTGAGATGTCTACTTCAACCCACCCCGGACAGATTCCTCAGCCAGGCCCAGCTCCGTTTAGGCAGCGCCAGGTAAACATTGCATGTTCAAATTGCAGGAAGCGCAAGATCAGGGTGGGTTGACGCGATTTCAATGTTGTCCCTCCAATTCTCTCCCAGTGTAGACCAGGCACGACTCCAGATGATCCATGCGCCCGCTGTACAGCCAAGGACCTACGCTGCAAATACGTTCCACGCGGCGGTAATGAGGACGAACATTGGGGTTCAGCAGACCAAAGCCCAGGCACTTCTGCGGCAGAGTTGCCTGACGTGGGCACACACTCCGCTCCTCCCTGGGTGGCATGGAACCCGTCCCTGGCCCCTAACAGTCGGGTTACAACAATACTCCCCCTCTTCCATACACTGCCCCTCCTCCCATAGGCCAACTCCCCCGCTATTCGGGCGGATATCCGGACCTATCTCTCGCTGATGCGAATATTAATGAAGATCCCAGTACCAATCCCCAACTGATGGATCCCCGCTGCTATAATCCTTCTCCCGGATCGGGTATTGATCCTCGTTATTTTCACCGCTCGTCAGCCTCCTCTCAGGAACAGAACCAGGCATATGATCCACACACCCAGCACTATCAGTCGCGACCAAGTTTAAGCCAACCTCCCCACCTACAGCAGCAGTTTCCGTCTGTGTCTGGCGAGCACCGCCCGGAATATGGTGGGTTTGGCGAGGACCCGAGCCAAGGACACGAGTGGGCCCAAAACTCTAGCTCAAGGTCAGAGCTACGGGTTTTTCCGTGAGTGATCATTCTCACCGGGTCCAGCAGCAGCGGGTACCCTTTCAACAACTCCCGCCATCACAGTTAATGCGGCCGGTCACTAGCAGATTCAGAAAGTTTATAGCTATGTTTTACTTTTCCACTTTTTTAAATTCGATTGCCGCCCCTGTTACGCGGTGAACCTTGTGTGAACCTTTGCGAAACAATGACATGTACGGCAGATCGAGGAGATGGCATTTGTGCTATGATGAGGGTAGGGTGATGGGTAGCACAATGTAAATGCCAATGGTCGTTGAGGACATAATCATATGGCGCACACAAGCATCTAGATGATCCGTCATCAGTGTCGTGAATTAAAATGATAAAATCACCGCCGAGATGGTCTTGCCGTCCTCTGCATATGGTGAACGAATGCTGACTTGGTGGATCCGGCTCCGGCTACGGGTGGCGCACGCGCGGCACGTACATCATAAAGGACTGGGGGACACCCCTCGGAACGCTGGACAGCAACTAGCTGCTACCTTACATCCGCCGGTCGCTGGACGGCGCGATCCGTAACAGGAGATCGCACAGAAAAAATCCCTGCGCGGCGGTGAACACACCGCCGTCTCGAGCATAATAGGGGCATGAACGATGCCATCAACATCGAACGGAACTTAAGCCAACTGGGGCAAGCCATTAGCGGCAACAAACCTCCTCACGTCCTCCACAGGACCTCTGAATATCCCTTTGGAGGCTAGGTCCGGGCACGGACAAAATTTTGGGATTTTGGACCTGAAACCTAGGTCCGGAACGGACAAAAATGGGCCTCGAGGCCAGCAAGCCCAGGTCAGGGTGCGGACAAAAATCACCAAGTTCGGTGGACTTGGTGGGCCAGAAACTCTATTCTGGACCCAGATACTTACGAAAATGCTGCCTCCATGCGAGGATAGTCCAAAAACACGCTAAAATCAGGCCGCGGAGGAAAATCGTGGGCCGGAAGCTGAAAATTACCCGATTTGGACGGACTTCCCACGGTCGGCTAGGTGCGGCGCGGACAAAAATGCCCACATCGTACCAAAATCTGCGTGGACAAAAATGAGTGGATCCAGGAATTTTTTGACCTAGCCTCCAAAGGGATATTCAGAGGTCCTTCCTCCACACAGCTCCGCGTCTCCCGCAATCCCACCGGCCGAACAGGCCTCTTCATGTCCCACCGTCCCACAGGAAGTCGCTCTTCGCCAAACCACTCATCCAGGGTCTCGGGTTCGATGGCACCGGCGGATTCGCGCATAACGAGCCAAGCAAGCGCGCACTCTCCCTGGGCTGCCCTCCGTGTGGAAGGCGCTCAGCGGGTGTGGGACGGCGCGCTTGTTCGCGGTGTAGAGGGATGTGAGGCCGTGTAGGGTCAGTCCGTGCGGGGCGGCGTCGAGGAGGGCCCTTGAGGAGCACAGGATCGAGCGCGGAGGAGGGGATGTTGGACGCGTGCACAAGAGAGGCGTCGTGCCCATTAATCTTGTTCCAACCGCTGAAACGCTGACTATCTGAACAAGCGTGAAATGTAGTAAAATGTAAATCAGCGCTTAGAGCACTAATAACACAAAACCAACACTGAACACAAATCCAAACAACAAACGGTGTGAGTACGGGGATCGGACCAAGTATTAGGTCTCTGGTTGTGCTAGATATAAGTAATAGCTATTTACGCGTAAATACTGATTTGATTCAATTAGCCGATCTAGTGACTCAGATGAGGTCTTGAAGGTGCCAAGAGGTGTTTTATCTCGTGGGGTGGGTGGATTAGTCCTTAGATGTTGTTATCCTTTCAGTGTTCTCGGTCCCTTATGATTCTGTTCCTTGTTCTATCAAGTCCGTTTGCCTAAATCCTTATGAAACCCTTGCGAAACCCTTATGAGACCCTTATGAGTCTGTTCCGTGTTCTGTTTCCTTAAGATCCTAGCGCGAGATGTGATCCAACAACCAACAATATATTGACCGAAATAACTAAAAGAACTTTACAAGTTCCAAGAGGTACTCCGAATGAATACAAGGCTTCCCAAGCGACAATACCAGCAGAGCTGAATACGTCTAGCAAGAAGGGGTGAATTCACTGCCTTCCCTCTCTGAACCTGTCTGTATTTATACAAACGAGTGACACAACATGCAGGACTAATAAAATATAAATAGTACATGAATAATTAGCAATGAGCACGCAATGAATACAAACAGATAAATAAACGGTTAAATAGATACTTTGTTCCGAGACCTATGTTCTGATTTGATTCTAATCCCAGAGATGGCATCATATTATGATGTGGATTTTACCCGTGTCTAGCCCTCTCTGCAGAATCACGGTTAAATGGTCATATAGTATGACTTGTGGTGCGGGAAAACGGATAAACTACTCCAGCACATGAATGATGGAGCTAGTGGATCAATCTTCCCTAGGCAACAACTGCGCTACCCAATCCAGACCTCGATCTGAGCGTTGAATATCAAACATGCCGTGGATTGATCCGTCGGCTACTGCCGGACTGTTCGGGCCGTGTTCCACTTTCAGCAAAGGTTCCTTTGTTCGTTGATGCCCAACTCCAGTAGTGTACTTTCTCAGGTGTAATTTGTAGTCAGAATGGATGGTGTGTGTATGTCCTTGGTATAACACTTTATCTCTGTCCCAATTCGATTGAATGGTTGGACTTTGAATTACGCGTAAATACACAGCAGCTCCCCAGGCCGTTGACCCTCGTGGTATCGGTGACCTGACAAGTCTTTACTATGTAACTAGAGGCGTAGTGCCTTTAGCCAACAGATCGGACCTCTCTATGGCTCTTTATGGGCAAGATATAGATAAGTTCTGGTTCCACTTATGTAAGTGGAACAAGGACGCAGAAATTGGTAAATTTCAGGCTTGGCCATTTTGCATGCTTATCATCTCCCCTTTTCATAAATGTTGACTGTCCCCAGTCAACCAACTCTTTTTCTGACCATTCCCAGTGCCTGTTCAGGCTCCATTAATTTTTCCCCG
>JARJLG010000180.1:0-203456 GCA_029448575.1 Mycena maculata
TCCGGCCTGCGGCTTATCGGGTGATCGCGCTGTCGCGGATCCGGTGTATAGGAGTAATAATTGTAGGTCCAGGCCTTGATCAGGTGACCCATCGCGTCGCGTCGGGTAAGCCAAAGTCGTGTAAACAACTAGGTGTTTCCCTCCCGAATAAGGTTCCCAGCGTGCCAATAAATGCCAGAGGTGGATAATATGATTCTCCCTTTGATAGTGAGCATTGCTTTTGCCTTCCCCCGTATAGAGGGTGTTTCAGGACTTTGATGTATGGGCTTTAAGCCTTAATCCGGATTCAACCCCCAAGTGTCCCAAGGGTGAAGTTTCCAGGAATAAGCTGTTATTGCCAGTTTAAGATGATAATGCAGTATGGCTCTGGGTTGCACGTTTGGAGCTCACGCCAACCTCTGGATGAGTGCTGAATGTCATGCATTCGTAAAATTTGAGGTTTTGCAAATTTCGCGGCTTATCACCGGCGTCGACGTGGCATGGAAGATTGCTAACCAATCCTCTTGACCTCACGAATCACCAAACGGCCAACTTGAATTCTATCGAAGTAGAAACGAGTTAAAAATTGATATGGAATGTAGACTGACCAGAGACTACATACATCGGGGATTCAAAGTTTTGCTGTTTCGCACTGAGATCTGGAGACTCAAGACCTCGGAAAGTCAATAGCTTGCCCTTGGACCCGCCTGGCAACGTTCCTTGCCCTTAGGGTCCGTCAAATGTACAGAGTCTCTGGGTTTGTGTGAGTCATAGGTGACGAAGAAGACCGCGATCTACCGCGATCCTTATTCAGCTAGATCTCGCAGATCTCCCGAGCGTGCGCAAGGCTGCGGATAATTTTCTGGCGCAGGAGTTATTTATTCCGTCCTGATTCCGTAGCGTTTTCGAGTCTGGACGGCAATCTGGCTTCGAGGGAGCAAAAACTGTTTCGTGTGTTTAAGCTATTTCGTGGACGTCAGACAAATGATCTTATTACTAATTGAGATTTTGGTCGTTCAAATGTTCATCTAACATTCAAAGCTGTAGGGGTTAAAAAAAACCAGGAAAAACTCACTGATCGCATGACGTGCCGAGCCAACTGCGTTCGGTTGTCAGATCATCATCGATGTTGAATCACTCTTGCCTTCTGCGACGTCCCACGCTTGGTGGAACGTCGTGCTCAAAGCGATGAGCCATCTGCGTTCCCGCGGCATTAGCGCGACTCGTGAGATTTATAATGCGGGGGCTCACAAAAATGATCTACAGACATTGCCACCCTCTTCCTCCCCACCGCCACTTCCACCACCCAGCACCCAGCAAAACCTCGAGCGCAAAACGGGAGCAACAATAACGTGCATATCTCCTCCCAAGTTTCTTCCCGAACGCGACATGCCGGAATAACGGGTGGGTTTCGAGTGTGATCGGATGCAAAAAGGCACAAAAGCACTGATCTCATGTTGACAGCGGTGTCATGAACTCGCCTTCAGATCTGCTTACCGCCCAGAAGTACGATCTTCGTGCACAAAAGAAATCAACTGTGTTTTGCCATTGTTGATTTGTTTTAGAATTTGGAACGAATGTCATCGGACATTTCTTTCTCACGGAACTCCTTGTACGCATGAATCTCCGTTGCGCCACGCAAATCCTGACGAGCAATGTGTAGATCCCCACGCTCACCAAATCCTACGAGGAGACCAAGGTCCCAGCCTGCATAATCAACACCTCGTCCTTCGGACACCGGTTCGCCCCCGGCGACGGCATAAACTTCATCAGCCTGGAAGGTGGGCCCAAGCGCGGCGCGTGGGTGGGTCCTTGGTGAGATTATCCTTCCGTGCATGCACACAGTACTCTAACTCCTCCTACACATCTCAGGCGGCTGTATGGCGAGAGCAAGACTGGTAACATCTACATCTCTAACTATTTCGCGAAGAAATACTCGGACGTGCTCGTTTCTTGTGCTGTCCACCCAGGGGAAACCAAGACCGATATCCAACGGTATGCCCGTTAATGCTCCTGATTTATCGATTCATTTGTGTACATCTCATGACACAGACATTCGGCTGGCTGGATGCAGGTCCCGAACACTCTCTTATCCCCTGCGCCGTGCGTCAAATTCGTGTGCAATTCGACATTGGCTCACTTACGTCTCGGGATTGGATTAGCATGGGTGCCTACGCACCGCTGTGGGGCGCGACGATCGCGACGCCCGCCCAGATCACTGGCCAGGTATGGTAATTCGGCCCGTATTCCTCCATTTCCTGAAGGCTGACGCCGGGTCCGCTAGTATCTGGTCCCATGGGGAAGGACTGTACCATTTCGACCGGATGTTCAGTCACTAGGTCACAGCTGGGCTGAACTGAACAATAACTTTACGTGTCCTGGGCCACCAATAGGACCATTTTCCCTCCGCCTAGGTGTCAAAACTCAAAATTTTCTCAGCCACCTACATTCCGGTGCTCCCAATACATCCCTCTTGCCAGTTCCTCAAACCAACTAACACGGGCGGCATGAAACAAGCCATTAATTATCTTTCTGTTGAAATGGCGGGGATCCACCTCTGGGTAGTAAATCACTCATCTGGGTTGAACAATTGGACTTTTGAACAATAATAATCGCTGTCACAGGTCGCAACCCCGGCTGAACACCTGGCGGATGAACTTTGAAGGTCACTGGTCACACCCACTGAACATCCAGTCGAAATGGTACAGGATTGGCAAGGCTGACAAGCGCGCGTCCAATACAAAGGTAGAGGACGCGGTGATCGCGTATCTCCAGGAGCAAGTCAAGGACTTTCAGATACATGTATGTAAGTCAAGTGTGTGGCTCTAGTCTGTAGTTAACCGCGCCACCCTGTATCGGTGGCCTACAAATCATCGGAGTTTTGAATATGTTCTGACGGCCTCTCAGGCCTCCCAGGTGTTCAATTCACTTCGCTTAAAACAGCAGATGTATTCTCAGTCGGATTTCGAAGGTATCTGCCAGTTCAAAATATATATTATTCGCTTCATTTTTCCGCCATCAATATTCCCCCCGCATCCGGATGTCGGCCCGGTGATGGCGCATCAATTTTCAAGCTGGGCGTTCTCGACTTTCACCCAATCGTTGGTGACAAAGTTTTGCTGGAGAATATGGTGCAGTAGAGTTTCTACACGTTAATATCCCGACAAATTATGGAAAAACACCATGCGGTACGTGTTTTGAACACTGCGAATTTTGAGATTACATGACGATCGCTGGCCGCGTTACTCATAACGCGGCCAGCGATCGTCGCATCACCCTTTGGGCCTTTTCAGCAGACTACAACATGTGAGGTACGAGCACCCATATTGTTGTAGTGTCTGTTTACAAGAGACTAGTGTGGCTCGGTGATGGGCCCGCGTGTTCTATGTCTATTATTATAGATTCATATTCGGCTTTTTTTGAATCCACCGCCAGGAGCCTGTGGGTAGCGTCCCATCAATATGGAGCAATTTTTCCATGAGAAACGTTCGTGTATGGATGGCTTGGCTCATGGATGCTCTTGTGGCGGTCCCAGTCGTTCAGGTGAACTTCCTCAAATTAGAGATCGCACGTGTCCTTGCGCTCGGTTTAACGTCTGTTCTTACCAGCTATTCTCAAACAGTAAACTTGACGGGCATATGAAGGCCTTAGGATTTCCGGAAGCGGATCCGGCTGTGGTTGTATCCGTCGAGTGTGCAGTTATCTCTAGAGCTCACACTATAGACCAACCTTCATGATCGGCAGAGTCAAGATCATCTGTTCGAGGTATTTCTGCTACCCTGCACCTGAAAGGACTTTGAATTTCGTAGGTCATGCGGAATGCAGAGGTCCAGAATCTTCTAGAAGGAGCCCAAGATTTTGGTTTTCACGAAGGAATTGGCACGTTTTCGGCAGATGTGGTTCCGAAGATCGACATCGCTGGCACGAAAGACCGTATTCACCTGGTCTGCGTCTCTCTGGTCCTTGCAGAAATTTCCGCACAGCAATTCGGTGAAAAGATCGAGTCAACGATAGACAAGCTCGCTGCCTTGCCTGTCGTACAACGGAACACCTTGAAATTCACAATGGTATGTCGAGGGTCTTCCTGAACTTGGCACACCTTCATTCGCATTTTAGTGGGTGCAGAATAATATCATAGAGGAACACATTCGGGCCCTCGCACTCCCCGTCCCTCAGCTCATGGTTGTCCTCCGTGTTGAGACCGAGGTACGCAAATCACTTTTTGTGTGCGGCACTGTTGACTGTTCTTTTTTGGCTAGAATTGGCGCCAGCTCATGGAGGTATCGGTCAACGTGTTCCCGTGTTGTGCTATCTCAACGAGGTTCTTAGCCAGCGGAAGATCCGGACTTTCAAAAAGTCCTCGCAGACGCGATGCAGGATTTTGCTTTCCATGTGGGAAGCACCTGCTTCTCTGCCATGTTGTCACTAAGATCGATGAGGACTGAGGCCTACGAGACCGCGAGGTCTATGTCACGAATATTGTTCATTCCCTCAGCCCTTGGACGGCAATTATGTTGTATTACGTATTCTGTATATCTCCATGAATCACGAAAAGGATTGCCCCGACTCGAATTTGGTTTCAAATCCTGTCCTTACTAAAGCCTGAGTGTGCGAAGATAATATAACTGTATGGGTCCAATGCGACCCAACGGAAAAAGGAAAATGCCAGGCCGGATTTAAACGCCAATTCGACGCCACCGGTATCAAAAGGGCATCATCTGAAGTCTTGGCCTGTAGGCTTCCCCGTCTGTCCAAATCACCAATGATAGACGAATACATTGACGTGCAGTGTAGTTCAACAGACCTTAATAACTACCTTACCGACATGGGCCTGGGACTCTAAATAAGGCAGGGCCTGCTTTGCCTCATCAAAGGCAAAGACTTTGTCAATAATTGGTCGAGTGGTCCCCGGATTCGCAGAGATGAGCTTGCACATCCCGACGCACTGTGCTGCAGACCCAATCCAGATACCTCGAGTGTTAAGTTCCTTGTGGATGGAGGGCATGATCACATCGGGAGGTGTGTGCTGTGCGAGAGTGGGATGAGCAGTTTCGAAATGGGGGCGCATTTGCGAAATTACGCACCGTTCCTCCCACGAAACCGGCGAGGTTGATGATTCCGCCTTTTTTGACGGCGACGAGGGATTGTTCCAGGTTCCAGGGTCGTATTTCCACCGACCTGGGGGTTCAGGTAATGATGGAGTATTATTGAGATGTGAGGGCATTACCTCAATGACCTGATCGACACCTGCGCCATTGGTGAGCTTCAAAACCTCTTCGCCCCAGTTCAGTGTCGTGCGATAGTTGATTACATGTTTGGCACCCAGTTTCGCGGCCGCTTTCAATTTTTCATCCGAAGAAGATGTGGCGATAACGGTCGCTCCAGTTGCAACGGCGAATTGGAGGCCAAAACTGCGGTGTGCTCTTCGTCATTGGTTGAATGGTTCAGGGAACAAGGATACTCGCATAGATACACCGCCAGTCCCTTGGACTAAAATGGTATCCCCTGCCTTTAGAGGTTCAATTCCACCCAAGAGAGCATTGTATGCTGTCAAGGCAGACGACCTACGTCAAATTCAGGTTGGCAAGTGCGACAAAAACGATGGGGCTCACGGGAGAGTTGACGCTTCTTCGTAGGAAAGATGGTCCGGCATCGCAAAGAGTGCCTGGAGCGGAGGAGGTCAATCGGTGGAATATGTTATGGAAAGACACTAGTCACATCGGCCGGAAAGATACGGTACTCGGTGGGAGCTCCGTTCTTGTTCAACACCTCCGGGACGATGGGAAGCAACAGACACGATCCCCCTTCTTCCACAACGTCACGTCTTGTCCAACAGCAACGACTTCCCCTGCCATGTCGGCAGTGGGAACGAGAGGGGAAGGTAAACTTTCCATCAAAATCAATGAGTATTGCACGGAATGCAGCAGATAATGCATACGGGGCTCGTTCGTATCGCCCGCTAGCCAGAATATATCAAGTGACTTAGTGGGGCTATGCGGTTACCTGTAAAGCTACAGCATGCGTCTTGACGAGGACCTCATTTACTTTGGGTGCGCCTACGGGAACTTCCTGGAGGGTTAGGTTCTGGAGGGAACCAAGCTGCGAGTCCACAAGTCAGAAGAAGAAACGCAACATTGGGAAACGGAACCTCTGGGAAACAGTACTGGCGCGTTGTGGGAAGGCTCATGTTGAATGGGAATGAATGGTCCCGTTCTATGTTACCAGGCTTTAATACGACCGCCACTTCGCGATCAAATTCGGGAAATGCTCCTTGAATCAGCATCGCTGATTCAACCAGGCCATTCAAAGAAGACGGAATGGAGGCGGAACAAAATGATGCGCGAACATTGATGCGATCAAGGGTGCTTGGTCGGAAAGGCGCTGGTCGGTCTGTTCCCGTGGTCAGCAAGCGTGCGGGTGGGATCCGAGGGCCCTACGCGGTTGCTACGCGATTGCTACGCGGCTGGGTGCGAGCTACCTGACTAACCTGAGCCTATCCACTGAGTCTCCCACCTACGAATGAATGGACAACGTTCGCCGCCATGGTGTGCATTACTGCCATGCTTGCGCATGCCGACCGGTCTCCGGGCCTTGGTACTAGGCCCACCACGGCGAGATACTCTCGGATGGGCGACGGTATTTACCTCGTCTGGGGAGCCAGCTGGCATGGTTTGCAAGTGCCAGAAACACCACAGGCGCGAGGATCTGATGCGCCGCGAGGTGGAATGAATTGGCGGTCTGGTGTCGGGGCCGTGAAATGACGACAAGACCACTGAGGATATGCCGTGGATATCACCGTGGACAGCTTAATGTGCCTCGGTGCACGATACCCAGTCGCGAGGCGGCGTGGATCGGCGCGAGTATCCGATGCGCCTCCGAGATCGAACGCCATCTGCGCAGCGACGGGGAGTCCTGTACGCTCCCTTCGTGATCTGGTACGCGTGGCGATTCATCGGGGGGCGAAAGACGTCGCGCCAAGTCGTGAGGCGGCGTGTATCGGCGACAGACATCCTGCTCACTCGCGAGGTGGAGTGAATAGCGGTCGGGTGTCGGGGCCGCGAGACGACGACGGGACCACTGATGCGGTTGACGTCCAGTGACAGCTTGGTGAACCTGGGTGGTCAACTCGAAATCGACGCCAGGTATGCATATGATAGGATGGATTCAGGCCACGCTGGCGGAAAGCAACTCCGAGAAAGGCGTTAATGTTACGGGAATGCCGACGCCAGACGGACGGGTTATATATATGTATGGCGTGTATTGCGGTGAGATCCAAAGGGCTGGATACGTGCCAGTGTGGATCGGAGATGAGAAAGCGGTACTTCAGCTGCTTACAGACAGGCCCCGGAAGGGAGCGCGTCAACAGCACAGAACAATGTTCACTAGTATCCGATAAACTCATGAAATTGGATTGTGATGTACATGTCAAGATTAACTGGACGACAGACATGAGCTGCGATTACATGGAATGGCAAAAGAGAATACCCACCTAAGTGCTCTCCCCCATCGTGACGCTTCGCATCGTCTCCAGTTCGGTCCATGGTGGCAGACCGTACATGGTCGGGAGGCGATCCCAAAATGCCTCAAGAGCCGCCGTGTGACTCGCCCTGCTTGCATTATGACACGGACTGCACATCTTGGTGCCCATTACACGCCACATGGCTTCGTCCCAAAATTCAAGGGGAAAGACGAGGCTTCCCAGATTGATCTGTTCGAAAAAGACATTGGATAGAACAAGGAATCGGAACTGGTTGCAGGCCTCTTCATGTTGACACTCCCCGGTGGACGGCATCGAGAGGAAGCGGGAAACCGAAACATTTCCCAGGATGAGGTCAGGAAGTGTCGTTCCACACTTGTGTACGCTGCGCCCCGAGTTTCCCGATTCAATCATGCCTCCCAGTGTATCGCTCCCGGTCACAGATGCGCAATAGTACGCGATGGGTAGTAACCAAAGCGCACCGACTTCCGTGGCAGCTTCAATGAGAGATAGATGGTCGAGAGTGCGGTTGTCGGAGTTGTACAGAATATTGGCCATTGTACGTGCGCGATACTGCTCCACAGACGTGAAATAGTATCCGGGCGAGAGATGACTCAGAGCTCGCCGACGGAGGTATTCGATGTCGTATTTATGCGAGAGTCGGAGTATGCCCAGAACGACATCGAGACGGACGCATTCTGGGGGTGGCATGAAGTAACTAGGAATACTATCAGCAATCGAGGATGACGGACAGTTGCCGCGGGCGTACCTGGAGTCAAAGATGGCTCTGAGGAGGAATTCGACATCCGCCGCGGAGTTGTGGAGCGAAACAACCGGACTACCGTCGATGAGCTCGGTGTCGGCAGATGGCTGAGGAAATGCGACCATGTCCCGGAATACGGAGGATCGGGCAGCTAGTAGCGATTTCGATACGCGAAAGAGTTTTTTTTCAGCCCTGATCACTAGAGTGTCGTTGGAGAACCATAGATCCTCTACACGGGTTTCCTGTTGGTCCATGGTTTTGTGAGGGTATCAGATAGATAGTGGTTCACGGAGGATGGCGCCGAGGAATGCCTTTGTGGCAAGTGGCAAGTCGGGTGCACTCGGAGATCGGGATTATTCGGCAAACCGAATCGATTCCTCCCACGCTGTCCCGCTTGCTTGTCCCCAACTCTTGCCCCACTCACGACCACGACGCTCAGCCATGGCGGCAGATTCTGTGCGCAGGTACGGTACGGAAGTCCCTCGATGAGAAACCACCAACCTGGCTCTGCCAGGTCAATTCAAGAAATCCGAATTTTCACCCTAGGTATTCGGGCCACAAGATGCTGGTAGCGGATGGACCACACAAGATAGAGAGTGCTCGTCAATGCTATACAGGAATCACTGGCTCAAATGCATCCCAGGCCGTGATGTGTTGAGTCTGCGTCCGTTTTTTTTCCCTCTGCTCTTGCCAACATTCATTTTGCCTCTCTGTTTCTCTGACTGAGTATCTTGAATCTCTGGACCGACGTCCTTGATTCTTGGGGTGGTGAGTTCCATTTTGACCACCGCACTTATCCATGCCCCACAATATTATCAGAAAGCCCCATAGTGTATGGTCTGGTCTGCACTTGCATTCAATTAGGAACGAGAACTCCAGACTTCTGCAACAACCACTCGTTCGATTCGAGCCTGGGCCATGATGGACTTATTGTGCACGCCTCTTCTTTCGGTGCTCAGAGAAATTTATTCCTCCACCCCATTATCCTGGCTATCAAGGATAAGGCCTAACTGTGTTCAATATCTGCTAATATCCGTAATGCGCTCAATTTCTGTAAATACTCGTGTGGATGTGGTTTTCGTTTTGCACTGAACAGAGGCGAGACCACTTATTTCTCGTCCATCCCCATACAGGCTCATAAGATTAGAAAAAAGGCCCGGTAGCCGTGGTTCGCACTTGCACTCAGTGGTCCTTCAAAATGTGTTTCTGTAGGAACGCGAGCATGCTCGACAGCAGTGGTCTGCACACGATAAATGGGCTTTCAATTTATGCACTTGGGGTGTGGGGCCGTGGCATAGCCCGGCAGGAACTTCGTACTTATGTCTTTTTCCATGTGCGAATACCAGTAACTTTACTCAGAGGAGACTGTAAAAACGGTACAAGTGAGCAGAGTGGACGGGCAGATAATATATTCACTACGGACATGATTAATGGACTCATAAGTCATTCAACCGGTTCTGTGAATGTTGGCTGGTTCGCAGATTTTCCCTGGGCAGGTCCCATACTGGTTCTAGTCTTCAACCCTCCATCCGCGCATATATTAAGCCGACGGCTGTTCTAACACTATCATCCCTGACACAGGTACTCAAAAACTCTGGGTTCTCCAGATGAATAGACGTTTCTGCCTCACCAACATTTCCGGTCTCTATTCCGTCATGATACCACACATCACCATTTTGTTTCAACATCCGTGAGGTGAAATGATTTCCTCCGCTGTATACCACACCCCTAAGTGCATATCTGTAGCGCACAGAACCTACACTTAGACTAACAGCAGTATCAATCAATATTGTCGTGTCTGACAGTGACAAATAGAAGCAGGATGGTGCATCAATCAATTTGGTCACATAAACCAAACCGTTCCCACAGTTGCACCTTTGTCTCGATTTTTTCATTTTCTGATCTGTAAGCCAATGAGATATACAGTAATGTCTCCCATGCCTTGATCGAAGCTTTGAATCAGTGGTTATGGTCTGGTGCCCTGGAAATCCGGTAGTCGATTCATACTCTTGCTCACACTTAGTACATTTCAGAATTTCCACGCCCCAATCAATGGATCCAAATATCTTGAGTGCCAGATCATCAATTCCGGTAAGAATTCGCCCTTTTGGGAACAGATCGGGAAAATGGGCATGGAGAAGACCTCTAACTTGGTCCCTGGAATCCTCTAACTTACTTGCGCCAGTACGGTACAGTTGGAAATATTTTCCCAGTATGTTGGTGTATTCATTTAGCACACTGAATAATTCTGACCACCGCGGGCCATTTTCCTGCCAGATATCGTGCATGGTGAATATCGCATCGTATGCACAGCTATAATTGATGTGATCCCATGTCATGCCAACTGGCGGCGGAATCATAGTCCTTTGCTTCTTGGTTCTGGGCTGTTTCGGAGGTCCCGTAGTAGATTTCCGCTTGCTACCAGTTTCCGTGTTGTCACCTCTTTTAGGTTTCTTGTTATCTTTAGGCTTGTCCGAACCCACGAGCTCCCATTTTCCCTGAATGATCTCGGCCGGCATTAAGGGATCATCACCAGCTCGCCATCGCACCGCTTCGTGCAAGTCCGATGGCTCATATGAGCCACCTTTCCACTGTTGGAAAGCTCGGAGCACTTCCCGCCTATTTATTCCTTTGACGGATGATGGTAGAGTGTTTTGGTACCGCAATTCCGTTACTTCATTCAGTAATTCCAATTCTCTGAATTCTTGTCTTAGCCAACCGTGGATCCCACTGGTGATTTTCTTCTCGGTCATACCCTGCAAGATAAGTGTTCCAGCTGAGGTCGTTCCGCGTGATAGAGCAGTGTAATATGAGAAATGAGTCCTGCAGTTATTGACGTTGTCATCCCGTGATTTCCCTTGGGAAGAGTAATCTGTCATAGCAAAATTAGGCAGGATCAGAACTTGATCTCTGGTTATTTGGATTAGTCGATCGTCCTTCAGCGCACACCATAATTTCTTCGGGACTCTAGACAGAGCAACTACATTGGGTGGGAGTCCTGGAATGGTTATGTCCTTGGGTGGATTCACCAACTCTGCAAACAAAGTGTCCAATATTTGTTGACCATGATTTCCAACACCGGCCTGCCAGCCAACCACCACAGCTTCTTGCCCTTTCGTTATACATAGTTCTGTGGCATCATTATTCCTTATCAAGATCGGGAGGCCCAAGCACAGGCTCAGTTTTCCGGGGATATGGTCTGTCGTTGAACTAGGCCAAGCAGCCCATAACTCATCCTGCGTTTTTTCTGGTATACCATTCGTAGCTTTAAATGCCCGTTTCTTCCTGGCGGATTTAACTCTCCGGTTTTCTCCGCCCGTGCACAACACATCATCCGAATAAAAATGAGTCAATGTTTGCTTAGTTTCTTCGGCAAATTTTTCGCATCCCAACGGATTGATTTTATCCTTCTGAGAGTTCAGCCCCGTTATTACGGACACATTTCGGAATCTGACATCAGTGAAGTTTGGCCTCCCTTTTCGTCGACTCACAGTTCGACTTTCTAAATATTCTAGATCTTTCTTTGTGCAGGCACCATAGCGCATATTTGCCAAGGCTGTTCTCAACTTGATGTCGTCTTCTGTCATCGCTTTTTGTCTCATATTTTTCTTCAAGATGACCACTGTCGTAACCTGCTGCCAAATGAGCTTCCCGATGATGTTCTGCTGTTGCAGTACATCTGCTCTGGCATTCTTCACAGATGGAACCTTTTCTTCCCCCGTGTATAACACATTTGCTTTCACCGGAGGGAGTTGTGCAAAATCCCCAGCAAAAATCATATTCATTCCGCCAAAAGCCTCATTGGGTTCATTCAAGGCCAAGGCCAACTTCGCACTTATTTTATACATAGCTGAACAGGAAACCATTGACACTTCATCCAAGAAAATATATTCAACACCACGTAACCTCTCTTGAACCTTCCTGATCGACACTCCTTCAGATCTCTCACCCTCTGCTCCGTCAATGATGCCCAACACCGAATGATATGTACTTCCATTCAACAATGCTGCCGCCGTACCTGTTGGAGCAAGTATCAAAAATCGATGAGCTTCACCTCTGTCTATGAAGAACCTTTCCAATGCCTTGATCACTTGAGATTTTCCGGTACCACCCACACCCCCAAGATACATTCTCAGTGGCGGTGGGTTTTCTGCTATTGCGTGATTGGCAACGATTTTAAAAGCACGCTCTTGTTCCTCATTTAATTCAAATCTGGTGCATATTGTCTGGACAACCTTCTGTGCTTTTTTGTTCTTAGCCTTGAAGTATTTTGTGAAGAAATAAGAGTCCAACACGGAGACATCATCAATATACTCCGGGTGTTTTGTAATTCGTCTTTGCTTAATCTGCGGGGGCGCATATTTATACTTTGCATCCAAGAATGCGGATCTTGCTTCTGCTATCTTCAATTTCCACTGATTTCCGCTCAGTCTTTTCTTTGGTACAACTTGTTTCGGGATCTCGGCTACATCCCCGATCCGATTTATCCAGCCAGTAGAGGTTACTATTTCTTCAGCTGCCTTCATCAAGTTTTCCCTTGCAAGCCATTTTGGTCCCGGTCCATTATTCTTCATCTCTTCAGCAACAAGTAAACCATCTTCTCCGTATTCAGCATTTTCTTCTCCATCCGAATCATCATCATTGTCCACATGTGATCGTCCGAAGCCTGGCATGGCCCTCCGTTTCTGTTTATCCTGTGATGCATAGTCATCGCGTGCATCGTTGCATTCATACTTCACATTGAAATTTTTCATCAATCTCTGTGCCTTTTCGCTGAACTTGGTATCCATAAATGTTTCGTGCCAATTATCAACATCATTCTTCAAATCTTTTCCAGATCTCCAATTCTTGAATAGAGTCAACATAGTACAGCAATAATACTCTCGGTCACCCTGATCCATTCTCGGAAGCGAACCGCCCACAAAATTTGGCACTGCTTCTTCCAGATTCCGACGATCACATCTAATATAGTGTGTTTTGTATAAGGGATGCCCCGGGCTAAATGGATGCATGGATACTGCGTCTGATCTGTCGCCCACTGTCTCCTCGTTCACTTCATCACCGAGATCATCGTCAAGCCAATCATCATCATCCGGAGTCGGCTCATCGGGTTCAGCCATCTGAATATCTCCATCGGCATCTTTCTCTTCGAGACTTCCCATAAATTCTGCGCATTGCTTCTTCGTTCTTTTCTTCCGAGATGTCATCTGAAAATAGTCATATAAATTCGTTTCCGCAAATACAGCAGGTCTGTGGACATAGTCATCTACGTTGGAAACACCCATATATGTAGAGTTACTTTTCATCAGGAGGAGACGGTCTGTTTCATCGTTGGGATCATCATCCGGCTCATCACCATCCAAAGACGATTCTACAGGCACCCCCGGAGAATTTATATTTGTTGGCCAACTCTTCTTTACTTCAAGTATATAAGACCTCCACCAGAATGGTTTAAACTGCTTGTTCGTGTAATGATCCGGGTTACCAAGTAGATAAAGGGATGCCATCGGACTTCCTATTTGTAGTTTGGACGTTAGAGAGTTTACCATCTGCATTACCATTACTCTCGTGTTCTCCCTGCTTTTCGGGGTCCCTCCTACTCCGACTGTATTGCGATTCAAGATCATTCCCACCGTGTCGAATATGTGATACAGCTTCAGTGTTGCCTTGGTCACATAATCTGAAATGTATGCGACAACTGCCTTGATAGACGTCCCCGACAGCAGGCTAGTCACATCAGTATTGCATCTCAAACAATATGTCACGTCTGGTGTTACACAATTTAACATCGGTTCTAATTTCTTCATCGTTATGGCACCATCTTCTGGATCCACTGTAGTCTTCGCATATAGATCTCTCGGGAACCTCGACGCACAAGTGTTATCTTTGCGCAGACAACCTCTAACTTCTGTTCTCAACCTGGTTCCTGGCTGGACGGGTTTGGATAGATCTGTCCCTGTCACCGGACGGCGACAAGTATGAACATTGGATCTCAATATCAAGTCATCAACTGTTTCCTCATATTCTGACCACCAATTATCCAGTTCTTCGCAGTTTTTACACAGGTCTTCAGAGCAGTTCGGGCACAATGGCGGTGGCGGTTTCGGCAGTGTTTGTGTAGGGTCCTCATATCTAAGTGGAACGGGGGTCCGTACCTCGTCAAAGATCACATCGTGTAACCCCTTCCTCTCCTTCTTTTGATATGGTACCTCGGCCTGAACCTCATTCAATGTTCCGGTCAAGAATTCACCAATGTGTGTAGATTCCAGGTAAGTAATCATATCCCTTTGAAAGGTACCGTCCGGCTCTAATAACCTTTCACGTATTTCCTGGGGAGACAATGCCCCCTTGATCCAAATTAACATGTGCATGTGTAATGTCAATCGTCCCTGTTGTTCTACTGTACCGTAGTAGGCATCAGTTTCCCCATAAAGTCCCGGTTCGCTGGACCCAACACTTAGTACATTTTTGATGAAGGACCGAGACATATGATGGAAGGAAGAACCTAGCGGCAGCGACCGGATTTTTAGCAATTAATCGGAGCCGCTCATCTGAACTCCGAAGTCGAGGCGAAAATTCTATCTTGTTATCAGCATAATAGAGACACAGCGGATGGTTATTATCAACTGGAGAGAACGTTATGAACCACGTGGGGGCTCCTTTGAACGATATGAGAGACCAAACTTCGTTCCGCTGATATTTTTTGGACGTGAGTGAACCCTGAACTTTACCTCCCACATGCTCTAAATCGTTCAAGAGGTCAAAGCATAATTGCTCGTCGGCTGTTTTATTTTTGATATGTTCCCCCTTTTCCATGCGAGAGGCCAAATCTGCCAACACAGCGGTGTCGATATTGACAAGGCGTTCTGCGACTGATTTGAAGTTCTTGGTTTTTGCAAGTAAATGGCTCCCAGTTGAACCGGCCTTAATCTGCGAGTCATTGAAGGCAATCATGGGAAAGAAAAAATCGGTTTTATCATGGTACATTAACAGCTGTCGTTTATGGCGATCCTCAGAGATCCGACGCTTGTGGGCCGGATGCCCTATGCCACCTTTCCCGTAAGGAAACAGCCACGGAAACATTTGGGGATACAACTGTAAGTTGTGATATAAGGATTGGGGCTCTTCGGACTGGCCAACTCCCAAGACTCCACCACGCCGTTTGAGATGATCGAGAGCTTTAATCTTCAACGTTTTTATATCTGCACGCCCGCATTCTTCACCCGTAAGACCAGCTACAGCAAAGGAACATGGCCCATCAGATGTTCCCTCCTCTTCTCCATCGTTGTGTACACTCATGGCAGCGGCAATGTTATTTGTCTCTCCTTCTTCCGTTTGCTTCCAATCTACACCACAAGGTATACCAGACTCAGGCAAGTCATTCAGGTTATCCTGGGATATATCTAACTCTGCATAATCTGAATGGTTCAATTTTAACCAGTCCAATGCATCCTTGACGCGCTTCCTGCGGACCAACATTGGTGTACGAACATATTCTTGATCAGTGGGTTTGGCCGGTCCCAGAAATACAAATGCTAATACTTCGCTAATCTCATCCTTCGAAGGCGGTAGGATATTATATATTTTCACAATTGGGGTAGCGAACATGACAGCATTGGCGCTCATTTTGCCTCGTCCAGAAGCGACTCTGATAACACACCTATTGTGTCGAACTTTGGCAACAAGCATCTTTTCAGCAAAGGAAAGGTCCTGTAACTGCCACGGAATCTTGCCAATCCAAATATGGTTGGCCAAGCTGAATAATGGAAGTATACCTGCACGAAGTCTGGCCTCACAGTCTGCACAGACACTGTCACATTCATCGGCCAAGATGGGACCCTCTAACTCCTCGATTGGATCATCAACCGATAATCGTTCTCTACGAGTCACACCATTTTCCGCTAATAGGCCCCAGTTCAGATCTAAATCAATCATTTTGGTGAGCTCAATATTGGGAGTCAACTGAGCGCACACAGCACATCCCGATTCCTGTATAGTTTTTGGATTTACATCATCGCACATGCCAGGAGTGATTCGATGTCGGTTGTCCTTAGACGGAGGCCTAGGTGGAAAAATAGGATTGCTCGAGGGATTGTTTTTCGGCTTTTCCGCATTCTTCGCGCGAATTTTCCTTCGCTTGTTCGTCAATGCTTCACTACATTTGCTCCTCTTTGCAATGCTGGCCGCTTTCGCTCGCTGATCAGCCCGATGTCCGGCCTTGAGTTCTCGCCGTCTTTTAAGCTTCTCTGCTGTATCATCTGGCAACAGGTCAAAAATTGACACAGATGGTTCACATTCATGCTCTTGACAATTGTGGTT
Source organism: Mycena maculata (assembly GCA_029448575.1). Classification (NCBI taxonomy): domain Eukaryota; kingdom Fungi; phylum Basidiomycota; class Agaricomycetes; order Agaricales; family Mycenaceae; genus Mycena; species Mycena maculata. The sequence goes on from JARJLG010000180.1 coordinate 16,539, forward strand.
CTCAACAAGATCATGTAACTCTGTGCCGGAAGCATGGCTGCGGTGTTCAATTTTATGTACACGACATACGAGTTTTAACTGAGCTTTTGTCAGAGCTGGGCTTAACAACAAGAAGGGAATCTTGGCTGCAAATTTAACAGTATCCACATCAAATCTGAGCTGCAAGTCCTTGACCAAAGAATGATCTATGAAAACAAGCCTGTCATTGTTGTGCAAAAATTTTGTCTGACCATGCAAGAACGGGCTTAAATCTGAACCTACAAACTTCTTTTGGCCAGAACCACCTCTCCTCGATACACACTTCACGGTTCCCTCATACTTCTTGTCGTAAATATCTGACATGGTGGGATGAACAACGATTTGAAGAATTACTGCAGATGTAATAACAATCAAATTGAATCGCATCAGATAACTGGAAACTAAATTACAATTATTGAACCTGTGGCTCCGGTCAAACCGAAGTTTGTAGAGCAGATTCCCAAGCAGTGCATGCCAATCATGACGTCTGATCATAAATCGGCACATAAAATGTGCCAAAACTTTACTGCGCATTGTAGTCAACAGACTCGAGTCAGAGCAGTACACACTTATCATCAACCATTGCATGTTGATCCAGACAACATATGTATAGTATCTCAGCCAACTAGAGGTAGTGTTGCATTTGAATCCGTAATTCAATGGCGTTGATGTAATTCCGTATCTGTATGGGCCGGGTCCAAATACGTGGCACGGGCCTGAAGGGGAACAACGCTTGGACACTGAAATGTTTTCATACTCGAAATTGGATTGTTCGGAGGCAGACATGCGTCCCAAAGGGCAACACCCGAAAATCAACGGCACCGAATTGTTATATTCGGAATAGCATCCCGAAGGGGAACACCCCTGCACCAAGGTGCTTTCAACATTCGTATAAGGCTCAAAGGCAACAATGTTTAGGTACGGCCAGATGGCAAACTCGGAACAGCATCCCGAAGGGGAACACCCCTTTGCAACAAACGAGTCTGACTCAGAATGTGCTTTTGTATGTTGTGTGTTTGGAATCCAGGTGAGCCATAGAAGCCACAGCCCGAGAAGTGTGTGCATGCAGACATAGGATAGTCTCATCGTGGTGGTAAGAAGAAAGAGACGATAAGGGTTACTACCCCTGTCGAGCTGAAACTGGATCGATCGGATGGTCCATCACCGGAATTCAATGCCGAGGAAAAATCGGGCCGCAAGTTTGAGGATAAAGGATGAGGAGAACGGATAAATAAATGCGCAGAATATTAGCCTGATGATCGAGTTCTAGGAGTAAGAGACACACAGGGGTTGGTAGCTGGACACGGCAATTGTTTTCCTAGACTTTCCGCAACTTGTAGCTCCTGGAGGAGGAGGAGGAGGAGGGGTGTATTGGGCCAGGCCGATTCATTCATTGAATATTTGCAGTTTAATTTTGACACTCCAAGTATTCCGAGAAAGGGCAGATGTCAATCGTTGAACCGCATTCAGGGTTAGCCGTAGCCCCTTTATGTTGAGAGCAATGGATCATTTCCCCTGGCCCGGAAAAATGGCCATAGGAACTAAGTGATCCTTCATTTGCCAAGTGCACCAAGGCAGGTACCCAGTACCAGTCCAAGCGCGGAATGGGCACGGGCGGATGTATCCAAGATGATATGCACATACCACAGGTCACACCAAATGGTCTCAGGGAGCAGCTAAAAACTTCAGTTAACGGAGGTGTTTCGAGGATCCGATGACACGACTAGCCCGGAATGAACCGGATACAGCCACTGAACTATCACAAAATTTGAAGGGTGATTCATGGGAAACACTTCAACACAGCCACTATTAGGGCTTGATCAGTTGATTTGGGACTGACTTGTTTGGAGGTCATCAAATTTGGCGCCCTGAGTTTCTTAAATGAACGATCACTTACTTACATAAGTACTCGTAACAAATCACCGGTTTGAATCCAGCCCAGGCTACATATGACTCGGTTCTTTGTTCGGCGCGAGTTATTCTGCCCCGGGCTCTCAACAATACAGTTCTCTGTGCTCTGTATCTGCTCTGTTCTCCATTCTGCGGAGCTCCTGGTCATATCGATATCCGATTATTATACTTTGACGGGGTGAGGCTTATTGTCGCTTCCGTATCTATTCAAACTCACAAGTTTTGGGAGAAGGCCTGTTGCGACGGTCTGAACCTGCGCAAAATAATGTAGAATCCTAGTTGTCTGGACCAACCGCTGGTTTGAATCGAGCATGGATCATATTTTCCTCGCCGCGATTCGCAAAATTTCATCTCTCTTGAGACGACAGCTTGGGAAAAACCCCGGCCGCGGACGCTTGCGCTCGTACGTACGAGGTGAGTCTCAGTCTTCTTCTTCTTCGAGTCCTGCATTTTTTTCCTTTTTGTTCGTTTTCGTTCCGCAACATACATGTTGTGCATTGCACTGTCCGTTCTCTGTCTTAGATCTCCACGTTAGAATTGAAGAAAATTCATGGATGGCATCCGAGTTACGTGCATATCGTACGTCAACTAAACGTAACAAGCGGATTGCCTTCTGACTCGGTCTCGAACCGGGTTTTGCCTCTTTCCTTCCTCCCCTTCCCTCACAATGACTCGTATGAAAAGTTTGGCTCACTTGCCCTTGACAATGGCTCGTAACGCCTGGGATTTCGCTCGAGGAGTGGTGGGAAAGACGTATGTCTCCTCCACTGGTCATCGTTTCCTGTTCCTGACGTTGACCAAGGCTGAATGGCGTGCAAAACGTGACGCGCAAGGCTTCGGATTCGGTGGGCGAGATGTATGTCTCTTCCGCTGGCCATCGTTTCGTGTCCCTGACTTCTTTGCTCAAGGCTGGTTCATCTGATAGGCTGGGTCTTCCTGCCCATGAAATTGGCCCGTAAGGCTTGGAATTTTGTACAAGGGCAGAGGTACGTCTCTTCCACTGGTCATCGTTTCGTGTTCTAACTTTGCTCAAGGCCATTTGACAAGCTGCTAACGGAAACGGAGAAGGCGAAAAAAGATCTTGAGCGGGCATTGGACGCCATGACGCAGGATTACCCGCCGACTCAGGATGAGCAGTGAATTTCCCATCTCAGAGTCGCCGATACCGTACCGTCTGCTAATACGACACCTAACAGATTGTTAATAGCAAAGCTATGTTTGCTCGCAAGTCGTTGTGTGTATCTTCAGTACGTCTTAGCCGTCGTTCTCGCCAACCTCGCTCTGACGTATACTCAGAAACGCCCCGCTTCCAAGGGACGCTCAAGGCTGTGAAATGTTCCCCGACGTTCGTATCCCCAATATAACTGGAGACTATGGCGCGGCGATCGCGAAACTTGCGAGCCGTTGGGGTATGTCTTATTTTCCTATTACTGGAGCCGAAGTGCGTACATCTCTATCTTCTGTCAAGCGCCGAAAGGTCCTCACTGCTTGCAGGGCACAACCGGCCTCGACATTCCCTATCTTGGCGTCTTCTACCGCTTCAAAACTGATAAGCAAAAACCTCTTTTGATCTTCGCATTTCGGGTGGGTTTGTTTTTTGGTCAATTTTCTCCGATTGAGACTCGCACAGGGCACCGTCACTGAGAAAGAATGGTATGTGATTCCGAGTAACATCTACCTGAACTGACACTTGGGCAGGATTCGCAACTATCGAGCCCTCCCGAAGCTATCGTACGATTACTGGTTCGGCTCTGAGATCCATAGCGTAAGTTCGGAGGTATGCATATTCTCAAGCTCACCGCGGAACAGGGATTTTCTACTGGCTTGGTCGAAGCTATGCGTTCGTGTCGAGAACTTCATACGCCGATCACATACTCACCAACCAACTTACGTAGCCTGGATCCGTAACTTCGTGCGCGCATTCGCGAACAAGGATCCCAACACCCCCGTCTATTTCACTGGTCATAGTCTCGGCGGTGCTTATGCAACTCTCCTTGGTGCGCAGTCCTTCTCCTTCATAACAGGCCGTGTCTTACCTGCACAGCCGCTAATCTTCTCGTCGACCCAAACCTCGGTGAAAGACGTGCCGACACACCTGCCATCAATTTCCAAGGCTTGTACACATTCGGGTCTCCTAGAGTCGGAAACAGGATATTCAAGAGGGCGTTCGATGCCGCAAGGGCGGAGTATCCGACTGGCAAGCCGGACGTACTGCGATTCGTCAATGGTGACGATATCGTGACCAAAGTGCCGCCTCTATTTTTGGGCTACAGGCATGTGGGCTTGAGAGTTCCCATTTCGAGGGCGCCTCCCGCTGGCTTCCTCCAGAAAATCATTTTCCACATGTTTAAGTTTTACATCACCGATCACTGTGGGTTCCATTTTATTTTTTTGCTTCTGCTCGTTTGACGGTTTGTCTAGTCGACTCGTCCTACTGGAAAGCCCTTCAAGACATTATTGCGACGCGACCGTAGAAACAAGCCTTCCAGCGAGTCGTTCTTCTGCGGCGTTCTGGTCATCAGTAACCTCTTCGCTCAGTCCACCATCCGCTCGAACTCTCATAGATGAATTCCCGTTTTGCCACCTTTCGTATCTCGAACTTCTTGGACAGATTTCCCCGTCTTGTACTCTCAGATACGTAGTCGTTTCTAACTCAGATACATAGTCGTTCCTCGCTCTTACAGCCGCGCTAAACGAATCAATAAATCATTTCTTGAAGCCAACTTGAAGCACTGAAAAATGCGACAGACCTCATGACACAGATGTTGCACTTCAACCAGATGTGGCGTAGACCCAGATGATTTTTTCTCCGCGATGTTGTACAGTTCCATTATAATTTATATCCGACAAAATAGATCCTGAGCAGCCGCTAACGAATCATAACCATTGTGAGATGTACACCTACTATTTTCGACCCCGTACTTGGCCACCTAAGCATTCATGACTCAGTATCAACCTGTGGTATCGTTCCACATGGGTAAGACAATGTCAGATGAAAAGCAGACATCTTACGAAGAGTTTAAGCCTACTACCACCCAAATATATGAAGATTTGTCCTGGCAGTGAATTTTCTTCGGACGGCGGTTCAACAGGGCCAAATAACAGGGTAGTTGGCCACCTCCCCAAATCATGCTTTGAAGCTGGAACTCGGCGACCGGAGCCATCGGGAATCGCACCTAGGGGATATATTCACAATTAGAACACATATTAATCTTTATGCGGCCGAATATGCGGGGTGTAAATAACTGCTCCTCCGACAGGGAAAAAGCCCGAACTCAGGCCGCTTGAGCAATGCTGTGTCTAGTTGAAGATGGAATCTTGCTGGGCCCCAAATTGGGCTTCAAACAGCATAAGGGAAAGGTATACAACATATTTGCATTAATAACTTTGTACCAAGGTGCTTGGAGCACACCAAAAAAATCCCATTGTTGACACAATTAAAACTGTGTTGTTTGCAGCAAAGCATTACCCTGAGAAAGGAGCTGAGCAAATAAAATTTCGAAGTACATCCTAAATTGAAGTATTAGATTCCAAAAACTCTCGTGCCAAATTCCAGATGTGTAGCCCCACAGTGTCGTCCTATACGACATCGGCCAATATGAGCCACCCAAAAAAAGCAGCTGTACCTTCAAGGGAGGATAGCAAAGGAATTTCTCACATAACCACAGCATGAATCGTGGCAGATGATCCGCTAAGACCAGGGGAACAGAATGAGCCTACGAAGTCTCGGAATGGCGAAGAATTGGTTGAAAGGGAGCTGAGATAAGAAAGCCGTGCCGCGTTGCATATAAGAAAGTGATGTTCACACGCTTCGGAGCCCGATCCGACATGTCGTAACTTTTCATCAACTCATCACTTTGACTCCAAATTCGGTTCAGGCATGTGTCATGGGTCCTACTACCATTCCTCATTATGCCAGGTTATAAATGGCAAGGCTCGGAATGCTAGCTACCAAATGGCCAACTAGGGGGGGTGGCCAACTACGGGGTCCAAAATAGTATGGAAGATGTTCGTAGGGCCCAAGGGGATCAAACTTTGTGAATCTCGGAACATAGGCTGGACTTTTTTTTTCGGGGTCAAGGGGGAACCAACCAACCACGTCATACCACGTGATGTCCAAATAAGGTAATTAATTGGCATACCTCTCACTCCAGGCAGCGAAACGGCTCAGAAATCATTCCCCAATGGGATTCCAAAATTAAAAGTCAACATGCTGGAATGAACAAATAGCATATGAGTTCTTCTATGATTTTTTCCGGACTTGTACAGCACCAAATCATTACAACACAGTAATGTACCTACCATGGCACACCCCGACAGTGCTTCATTCTATGGCAGCAGATGGGCAAGCTTCACAGACCCAATTGTCTGGAACATTCCCTAGTTTCAAGCAGGAAAGATGTTACTGAAATAAATCAGATACAGAACAAACAAAGTGGTGGTTTTACCCATTTCGTTTCACAGGACTCATTTTTGCAGCACACCGAGTTTGGATAATCAGAAGGATCAGTTGGTGCTGCAGAGTTCCCACAGAGTTGGAGAGAGGTCCCCCAGATCTTCACACTCCTTGCATTTACGGGTAGAATGTCTCGTGTTCATTGAAATCGTGGTCACAGAGACTGGATGAATGTGAGCATGATCGTCCTGGCATGTTGGTCTGAAGCTTGTGGGTTTCATAGTTCTGTTAAAAGTCAGAAAAATTATTACAGCTAATGGCAGTACCGAAGGCGCGAACCTGTTTGGGGCAGATTTTGATCCCCGCGACCGATTTGCTTATATCTCGGTGAGTTCTGCACGGATCGGGATTAAACCTAGCTAGATAATTCAGAGTAATTCGTACGCAATTAGTGATGGAATAAAAAAATTTCAAAAATACTTTACAGCTGATTGAAGTACCGAAGGCACGAACTAAAAATTTCCGTTTCGGGATATTTTCAAAAAAATTCCCGATATCTCAGTCATTTCTTCACCGATTCACATAAAAACTAGATGTATCTGCTCAGCTAATTCACACGCAATTAGTGACAGAAAGGAATTTGTGAAAATATTATGTATTAGGTATTTCCTGGTTCCAGGCTGTTTTCGCCATCTAGCATGCCGAGAACATATCCCAGCGGCCTAATATTTTAGGACGGACAACATTTATAGCTGCAGAAACATGTTTCAGAGCCTGGAACATGGATAAATTACTTCAGCCCTAACTCCCTCAGATACATCTGCCAGTTTTGCCATTGAGAGATATTGTAAAGATTAGGGTTATCTAGGAATTTCATGTATTTCTAGCTCTATCACATGCTCCCTCAGCTATACCTGTTGTCTATTCTAAGATATCCGGCCGCTGGGACATGTTCTTTGCATGCTACACAACTGTCGGTGCCAAAACAGCCCGGAACGAGCAAATACCTAATACATGATATTTTCACAAATTCCTTTCTATCACTGATTGTGTGTTAATTAGCTGATTAGATCCATCTGGTTTTTATGTGAATCGGTGAAGAAATGACTGGGATATCGGGAATTTTTTGAAAATATCCCAAAACAGAAATTTTTAGGTCGAGCCTTCGGTACTGCAATTAGCTGTAAAGTATTTTTGAAATTTTTTTATTCCATCACTAATTGCGTACGAATTACTCTGAATTATCTAGCTAGGTCTAATCCCGATCCGTGCAGAACTCACCGAGATATAAGCAAATCGGTCGCGGGGATCACAGTCCAATACCAGACGGATTTTGGGGCCCAGCGGCATTTTAGGTGCATTTCAGGTCCCTGAATCCATTTCCAGTGTGCTTGGGCCCATGTCATCTGCCGTTCCCTCACGGATTTAAAAAAGGGTGATTTTTCGGATTTTAAATCCGTGAGGCAACGGTGGGTGGCATGGACCTAAGCACACCGTAAATGGATGCAGGGACCTGAAATGGACCTAAAATGCCGCTGGGCCCCAAAATCCGTCTGGGATTGGACGCACCGCGGGCCAAGTACTCATTAAAACAGCCATTTTGCTTGATTTTCAGCTCGGATTTCAAATCTGTGAGGGAATGGTGGGTGGCATGGACCCAAGTACACCAGAAATGAATGCAGGGGTTAAAACACATCTAAAATGCCACTGGGACCCAAAATACAATGTACTAAACAGAATTTGAATTTTTTACCAATTTTTCCGTCAAAAAACTTGAATTGCTTCAACAGTGAAAGGCAGACAATAGACAAAGGACGGACAAAGGACAAAGGACAAAGGACAAAGGACAAAGGACACAGGGCAAAGGGGCACAGGATTTCCAAGCTCCTTTGTCTGTCCTTTGTCTATTCTTTGTGTGTATTTTGTCTAGCAAAGAACAATTGGTGGACTGTGATATCGGCTTTGTTTAGCTGCCAACCATCTTCGGACCACATGAGTGAAACACGTGTGAATTCTGGGTGAGTTGGCTTTTGCCTCCGGTGCTTGTTTTGCATTTTTTACTTCTATTTCTAGTGAAACAACTGGTCAAAAAACTGTTCATTTTTCCACCTTTGTTTTTACCTTGAAATGTGTATGAATTAATGGTATTACTAGTTTGAAGAAAAACATGAGGTTTGTTTCACATTTTTCACTTTGATTTCAACTCACAAAAGTGGTGAAAAATGTTTTAAAATTTTCACTTCTTTTTGCAGTGTAAAAATGCCAATAAATTGAATGACATTTTTATCAATTTTTTCATTCAAAAATTTGGAGGAGGAGGAGGACCGAGCGACGACGACGACGACAGAGGATGAGTGCTGGGGGCAGAGATGGAGTGCGGGACCACGACGTTAAAGGTCAAACATTTTGTCTGTGAAGACTCATCAGGTGGCGTCTATTCCCTTTTAAGTACCACGGCGGTGTTTGTTCTGTAAACAGACAAACGGGCCGAATCGGGTCCGCGGAATCTTTTTTAGAGACTCGACGCTTGCTCCGATCCTCCTCAGCTCACCATCTAAATCTGCACCCCGCGGGCCCAGCGCGCCACAGGATGTTTTTACAAAGTAGGTGGAACAATTTTATGGCCTGAACAAGGGGATTTTTCTGTGCAACAGCCTTGGGCGTCCGGTCAAGGGCGTGGAGAGCAGGTCTGAAGTACGGCAGACATTCTCAAAGCCCGGTCAAGGGCTGTAAATAGAGGTATGTTCTGCATTCCCCAGCGTCTTTGTCCAGAACTCGTTAGAGCTCAACAGAATAACACGGCTAGGTCAAATCAATTTTATTGCTGAGTGGAGAATGGCTTTTTTTAAAAAAACCCTACTTTTTTTCGAAATCCGAAGGCGCGCGTCGCCGCAGTGTGCGACCCGTAGGGGAGCACGCGGCACGCGTCGAGGATTGAGAAAAAAGAGTGTTAAACATTCTCCGCTAGCCGCCTGTGATACGCTTCGAGTGTGTCACGGTTAACAGAATTAAGTCGGTCACCCAGCGAGGTTGGTTTTTTGAACGATGCGAGGAATCTGAATTTGGGGTAGCCTGCCCCAAGTTCGCTCCAGGCATCATCCAGCTCTCGCCAAATTGGTTGGAGATCAACTCCGTCCCAAGTTGGATTGTGGGTGAGCTTGAGGACGTGCAAATCACAGTCATCGTCTGAATTCTTAAGTTCGGCCGAGTTCAGCGCCCTTGGGCGCTTGACTTTGTATTTGATTTCCTCAAAGACAGATCGAAGCCATTTCCCTGGGTAACCGCGGTCACGTAGACGTTGCGTGAAGTCCGTGCGGATTTTCAAGAAATCCGTCTCACTGGAGCATAGTCGTACGTAGCGGATCAGCTCGCCTTTAGCCCAAGCACGCTTGGAATCAAGGGAGTGGCATGAACGCCAGGGCATGTATAGGTAGGCATTTAAAGCCTTTTGATATACGTTCGTCGTAATCCGCTGACGCGGGCAGAACGCTGGTGAAGCTGGGTCAAAAACCAGCGACACTTGTACATCAAGGAAGGGTAGGCGTTGCTGAGACACCATCCACTCCATCTTCATGCTAGGATGGAGTGACCCAAAACAGTCCTGGAACCGTTGGACGTCCTCTCGAGTGCCTTTGATGAGGGCAAATGTATCATCAACGAAGCGCTTATAGAAGAGGATGATGTCCTTCAGCTTGTGGAGCGCACCGTCTTCGTACTTGGCGAGAAAGAGGTTGGCGTAGGTTGGAGCCGTTGCCGTACCCATCGCAGTGCCAATAACTTGACAGTAAGTTACATCAGCGAATTGGACATAGTTGAACTTCAGGACGAGTCGTAGCAGCAGAACAATCAGCTGTTTCCGACTGGTGAAGTTCAGGCTCGAGGCCTCGTCGCATGAGTTGAATCTCATTTCAGAGGTATGGAGGATCAAGGCGATGTTCGCAATCCCATCATCCATAGGGATGTTGGGGTACATTGCAACGACGTCTCCAGTTACGAGCCAAATGTCTTCCCCAGGAGGTAGCATCACCCCCAGGATGTCCCGACAGAATGTTTTCGAGTCAGGGAGGATCCAGGGGAACTCCTTGAGGAGGGGTTTCAATTGGTAGTCGACCCACACTGAGGCGTTCGATAGCAGGGTGTCGAACGTCGGGACGATGGGGCGTCCAGACAGTGGGAACTTGTGAATCTTTGGGATGACTTTCAGAACCGGTACTTTATCGCGTTTCTCACGGATAGGTTGCATTAGCCACTTGTATTGTTGTTTTGTAACGTAGGGTTCTGCCTTTTGGACGATATCCCGTAGCGTTGCAATAAGGGCAATGTGGAACGGTTCTTCCTCCACGTAGGAGTCATTTTGAAGCAGCTTTAGGCCGGCGTTGTGGTACCACTCGGAGGTGACAAGGCAGAGACCCAGGTTTTTATCGACAGGAACAGCGAGGACACTGTTGTCTGCCAATTGCTGGAGTAGGATCTCGAGTTCCTTGTGGTCAACGTTGGGGCGTATGTGAATAGCCTGTTTATTAAGTACTTCGAGTTCAATTCGGTCTCGCATGTTGGACAGTGCGGACTCGACAACTTCGATTAAAGTGTTCCCTTTGGCGTCGGGATGTGGGATGTGGAAGCGCGGGACAAAGCGTGGTTGTCCGCGTTCTCGATATTCCCCGCTAAGCATCTTATCAATGGGCGTGAAGGTCTTCTTCTTGTTTACTTCCTTATCCTTGCTGTCCTTCTCTACGCGGAGGCGAAGGCGACGGCTAAAGTCGTCGACAGCGTCGAGCGCAGACTCGACCTCGGTTGGCCGGGGTCGAGGCGTGAACTTAGGATTGAGGGCAAGTAACAATGATTGCTCAGGTGTGAGCGTTACGTCTGTTAAATTGTGAAAAGCGCGATTTCTGACGCGCGTGTCATAATAGAGCGGGGTCATTGTACAGATTATAAACTTTATGCGCGAGTAATCGGTAGTTGTAGCGTCAAAGAACAGGTCTGGGTAAGAGTCAGGACGATGGTAATTAAACCGTCTATCCGAACGACTCACCCAAGAAGAAACATCGAGCGATGGTGGATCAGCGGTGTCAGCATCTAGGTGGCGTCGCTGTCCGGCGACTACTCCGTGGCCTTGCCCTTCCCCTTCCCCTTGTTCGATGGTTCTGCCTGCTTTGCGCCGCCTCCGTTTGCGCGGTTTCTGCCCTGTTTCGCCTTGGGATTCGAATCGGTACCCTTGGCCGCCTGGGCGGTCTTGGGCTTCGGTTTCAGGTCCTTGCTTCTGCGATCCGTCTTCTTCGCCGTGGACGACGATGAAGGGTTCTTGGATGCGGGGGCAGCGGCGTGGGCGGGGACACTTTTCTTCAGCGTATCGATTAGCACGGGAACTAATGGTGATCACGGGGAAGTAAGTGTGGGTTACGGTGGGTACGAGGGGAGAGGGAGGCGTACGCTGGGCAGCGAACAGTCTCTTGACTTCATCTCCGACCGTATCCGTAACCGGCTTCGTGGCGTCTGTCATCACGGCGTCCGCACGGGCGTTGGCGAGGGTGACGGCTTTCGCTTCCTTCAGCGCGCTAGACTTGATAAGTTTTGCGGTGAAGTCAATGGCGAGGTCCTCGAGTTCGCGGGTGAAGGCAGACTTGAGGAGGTCGACGGTGTGCATATAGCGATCACGGTCTTCGAAGCCAGACATCTGCACAATATTCCTGCTGTACGCCGTGAGGTCCGCTGCGAAGCGGTCTGCACAGGCGCCGACGTTGATCTGTTGACGGCAATGCTCCATCTGGACGGTGTAAACCGTCGAGAGGAGCGTGGTTGCAGCGTCGTGGACGGCGGAGAGGGTTTCGTTGGCAGTCTTCAGCATCTCCGTAACCCGCAGGTCGCTGTCCACGCCAGGCGCGGACTTGACGAGCTGGTACGTAGGGAGCTTGAGGTGGTTGGTGACAACCGGGGGAGGACCCCCGCTAGAGCTCAGGTTAAAACCGTTGCTCATCGCGGTTGCCCTCTGCAGCGAGCTCTGCGCACCCTTGTAGTCGTTAAGACTCTTCAGGTGAATGTCCGCAAAGTTCGCCACCATATTCGGCGACGGGATGGCGTGTTTGCCGGTGACGAGTTCCTTGTAGATGTTCTGCCACACGGCGCCATACTGGTCGGTGGAGACGGCCTTGGGAGCAGCGGAGGAGTTGTTGGCAGCAGTGCTGACCGTGAACGTGGCGCTGGGCGTAGGGCCATCCAAGTAGAAGGTGCTGGTGGGGATGCTACCACCGGCGGTGTTCTCGCGTCTTATTTTTGCGGCCGGGCCGGTACTGGAGCCAGCGTTCGAGGACATGATGTGCGGAGACTGAGCGGGTGCGTTCACAGAAAAGGCGAGCGAGCGGGCGAGCGAGAGTGGTGACGTGGCAGAGAAGACGCAGTAGCAACGAATTGTGGGCGCGGGAGAAGCAGGGTTGCGATGGGCGACGTCGTAGAACCTAGTAAAGACCAGGGAGGGACGGCGAGGTGGGAATTGTCAAAGACTGGTGCTCGTAAACGGAGAGAAACCAGGAGGATGAGTGCTGGGGGCAGAGATGGAGTGCGGGACCACGACGTTAAAGGTCAAACGTTTTGTCTGTGAAGACTCATCAGGTGGCGTCTATTCCCTTTTAAGTACCACGGCGGTGTTTGTTCTGTAAACAGACAAATGGGCCGAATCGGGTCCGCGGAATCTTTTTTAGAGACTCAACGCTTGCTCCGATCCTCCTCAGCTCACCATCTAAATCTGCACCCCGCAGGCCCAGCGCGCCACAGGATGTTTTTACGAAGTAGGTGGAACAATTTTATGGCCTGAACAAGGGGATTTTTCTGTGCAACAGCCTTGGGCGTCCGGTCAAGGGCATGGAGAGCAGGTCTGAAGTACGGCAGACATTCTCAAAGCCCGGTCAAGGGCTGTAAATAGAGGTATGTTCTGCATTCCCCAGCGTCTTTGTCCGGAACTCGTTAGAGCTCAACAGAATAACACGGTTAGGTCAAATCAATTTTATTGCTGAGTGGAGAATGGCTTTTTTAAAAAAAACCCTACTTTTTTTCTCAATCCTCGACGCGCGCCGTGTGCTCCCTGTGGATTGAAGAAGATTTGGTCGAGATTGAGCCGTTGCGGTCGCCCAGTTGGCGGTCGCGCTAAGAAAATGATGGTCACACGCCTCGGACCGCGATCCGATTTGCCATAATTTCTGATCAAGCCATCACTTTGGCCCGAAATTTGGCATGGATGATCGTCAATGGTACATTCTTTCCTACAATACACAGGTCGAGTGGTAATCTCTTTGGGGATCCTAGATTTCACAACTGGCCAACTGCCTAGTCCGGCCAACTACCCAGTCCGAAATAGTAACATTTTTTATGAATTTTTTCACTCAAAAAATTGAAATGTTCAACAAGTGATATTTCGCATTTTTCACCTTGAGTTTCAGTCAAAAATGTGAAACAAACATCTTAACAATATGACCAACTTTGTTTCACATTTTTCACTTTGATTTCTGCTGAAAAAATTAGTGAAAAAACTTTTGATTTTTTCACCATCATTTTCACCTTGAGTTCAGTCAAAAAATGCAAAAGAAACATCTTCACAACATCACAAAATTTGTTTCACATTTTTCACTTTGATTTCAAGTCAAAAAAGTGGTGAAAATATGTTTTAAATTTTTCACTTCTGTTTTCGGTGAAAAATGGCTATAAATTGAACGACATTTTTTATCAATTTTTTCACTCAAAAATGTGAAATGTTCAACCAGTCTCTGTTGTCTGCGGTGATCCGTAAATTTTCCTTTGTGATTTGTCAGTGATTTGCGTCTGATATGATCTGTCCCAATATGGAAGTCTTGTCGATCTCTAGGACGTTGTATTTGGCCTACTAGAGGTTTTACAACAGTTCATAAGGTATAAAAGACATTTAAGGTGCCCCCACACAATCTGGACCACTTCATAACCCAAAAATCTTTCAGTAGGGGAAAAAAAATTTTGACCTCCATGGCCGGACCAACCAACCAGCCCCCGGTCCGGGATTCACGGGCCGGCACCCCCTTGGTAGGGCCGCGGGGGGTGGTTCCAGATATCGTCCTAAACTTGGAAATGGCACCCGGCTCATTTAATATATCGTCGGAGTCTGCAATGGTGCCAGCCATGGTTTAAAAGGGTATCACATAGATAGTGGTTCCCGGAGGATGGCGTCGTCAAGTGGCGAGCCGGGTGTACTCGGAGATCGGGATTATCCGGACTTGTCGACTCCTCCCACGCTGTCTCGCTTGCAGCTTGTCCGACGACGCTCGACCATGGCGGCGGATTCTGTGCCGCAGTCCGCAGGTGCGGTACTGGATGTGTCTCGGCCAGGTCCATTCAAGAACTCCGAACTTTCACCCTAGGTATTCGGGCCCACAAGATGTTGGATGACTCATGAGGCGCTTGGTAAATGGTAGCGGATGGACCTCACTGCACAAGATAGACAGTGCTCGCCAAAGTTCTGCAGGAATCGCTGGTTCAAATCCAGCCCAGGCCATGATCGTTGAATCTGCACCCGTTTTTTTCACCTTTGCTCTCGCCGACATTCATTTTGCCTAGTGGGCTGGAGTCTGAGTCATTATTTCTGACCGAGTATCTTGAATCTCTGGAAGAACTGCCGATGTCTTTGATTCTTCGGGCGGTGAATTTCATTCTGAC
This sequence comes from Mycena maculata, assembly GCA_029448575.1. Taxonomy (NCBI): domain Eukaryota; kingdom Fungi; phylum Basidiomycota; class Agaricomycetes; order Agaricales; family Mycenaceae; genus Mycena; species Mycena maculata. Next base: position 31,540 of record JARJLG010000180.1, read on the forward strand.
CACCGCGCTTATCCATGCCCCGCAAGATGATAAAAATGCCCCATAGCGAATGGTCTGCACCTGCATTCAATTAGGACCAGACTTCTGCAGGGACCGCTCGTTCAATTTGAGCCTGGGCCATGATAGATGTAATGCATGCTTCTTTTTTGGGAGGATATACATGAACGTTTCTCGGTGCTCGGAGAAATTTCTTCCTCGACCCATTTATCCTGACTATCATTGACAGGGATAGGGCCTAACTGTGTTCTCAACAGAGGCGAGTCCACTTTTTTCTCGTCCATACCCATACAAGCTCACAACATTAGGGAACAGGCCCGGTAGCGGTGGTCCGCGCCTGCACTCAGTAGTCCCTTCTAAATGTGCTCGTTCGATTGGAGTCCGGGCCATTGTTTGTTGTGGATAGAGTTTTTTTTTGGCGCTCGGTGAGTCCGTATCTGCCTCATGTATTCGGGCTCACAAATATCGGGATAAGGCCCCTTTGCGACAGTCCAAACGTCGACAAGATTCAGAAGTCACACCAGAGTTCACAGTGTTCTGTCATATTTCTCCAAACACCTGTCTTTCACCTTTCCGCTGGGTAAGAGTACATTTGGGTCGACATCAGGTTCTCAAGGTTGGGGGAGAGCCCCGGACGTGGATGCTTCTTATCCGTACTCTAGGACGAATCAATCACTTTACAGGAAGCGCTCGTTCTAATCGAGTCTGAGCCATGTTCTAGTGTCCCCATTTCTTTTTCCTTTGCGTTCCGTGACACATGCTCAACACACTGCATACCAGTTTTGCACTCTCTCTCCCGGATTTTCACGCTACGATTAAGGCCAATTCATGGTATGTTGGTATGTCACTGATCGTGCATCCGAGTTACGTGCAGACTGCACGTCGACTAGACATCTAAACGTAACAAGCGGATGTCGCCTTCTGGCTCGGTCCCGAACCGGGTTTTGCCTATCGTTCCTTCTTTCCTTCCTCCCATTCCCTCACAATGACTCGTCTGACAAGTTTGGCCCAGAGTATGGCTCGCAGCGCTTGGGGTCTCGCTCGAGGAGCGGCGGGCAATATGCATGTATCTCCAGCTGGGCGTCGTTCCGTGGGTCTGACTTTGATCAAGGCTGAGTAGCGCAAAAAACGTGGCACTCCATCCCCTCAAAATGACGCGCAAGGCTTGGAATTTTGCACGGGGGGCAGGGAGCAAGACGTATGTCTCCTCCGCTGGTCATCGTTTCGCGTCACTGACTTCTTTGCTCAAGGCTGAATCGTCTGAAAGGTGCGGCCCTCGGGCTCATGAAAATGACTCGCAAGGCTTGGGATTCTGCGCAAGGGCAGGGGTATGTCTCGCAGTAGTCATCGTTTCGTGTTCTGACTTTTCTCAAGGCCGTTTGACAAGTTGCTAAAGGAAACGGAGGAGGCGAAAGAAGATATTGAGCGGGCTTTGGACGCCATGACGCAGGTCGACCCGCCAACTCAGGATGACCAGTGGGTTTCCATCTCAGAGTTGGCCAGTCCGTGCCGTCTGTTAATACGACACTTCATAGACTGTTGATAGCAAAGTTATGTTTGCTCGCAAGTCGTTGTGTGTATCTGCAGTATGTCGTCGTCGATCTCCCCAACCTCGCTCTAAAGTATACTCAGAAACGCCCCGCTCCCAAAGGACGCTCAAGACTGTGAAATGTTCCCCGACGTTCGTATCCCCAATATAATTGGAGACTATGGCGGTGCGATCGCGAAAATTGCGAGCCGTTGGGGTATGTCTTATTTTCCTATCACTGGAGCCGAAGTGCGTGCATCTATCTACGGTAAAGCACCGAACTGTCCTCACCGCTAGCAGGGCAAAACCGGCCTCGACATTCCGTATATTGGCCTCTTCTACCGCTTCAAAACTGATGAGCAAAAGCCTCTTCTGATCTTCGCATTTCGGGTGAGTTCGTTCCTTCGTCGATTCCCCCCATTGAGACTCGCACAGGGCACTGTCACTGAGAAAGAATGGTGTGTTATGCACAGCATTATGTACAAGAGCTGACTCTTGAACAGGATTCGCGACTACCGAATCCTCCCGAAGCTATCGTACGATTACTGGTTCGGCTCTGAAGTCCATAGTGTAAGTTTGGGGCATGCATATTCTCAGGCTCACCGCGTAACAGGGCTTTTCTACTGGCTTGGTCGAAGCTATGCGTGCGTGTCGAGAACTTCATGCGTTGATCATATGCTCACCAACCAACTTATGTAGCCTGGATCCGTAACTTCGTGCGCGCATTCGCGAATAAGGATCCCAACACCCCCGTCTACTTCACTGGTCATAGTCTCGGTGGTGCTTATGCTACTCTCCTTGGTGCGCACTCCCTCTCCCTCGTGGCAGTCTGCATCTTACCCCGCACAGCCGCTAATCTTCTCGTCAACCCAAAACTCCCCGAAGGACCCAAGCGCAAACTCCCCGCCGGGGCTCCCGCCATCACTTTCAAAGGCCTGTATACATTCGGTTCTCCTAGGGTCGGGAACAGGATATTTTCAAAGTCGTTCGAGGACGCGAGGGCGGAGTATCCGACTGGTAAACCGGACATACTGCGATTCGTCGATGGTGACGATATCGTGACCAAGATGCCGCCTGCATCTTTGGGCTACAGGCATGTGGGCCTGCGAGTTCCTATTTCAAAGGCCCCTCCCGCGAACATCCTCAAGAGAATCTATAAACGTGTGTCTAAGTTGAATTACATCACGGATCACTGTGAGTTTCGTTTTGTTTTCTCCTTTTTTTGCTCGTTGTTCCCCACTGACTGTGTCTTAGTCGACGCATCCTACTGGCAGGCCCTTGAAGACACAATAAGCGGGAGGAAGTGAACGTGGCTACAACCTTCCAAGTGAGTCACGTTTCGCTGTGGCGTTCTGGGCGTCAGTAACTTCTTCGCTCAGCCCACCATCAGCTCGCTAACTCTCATAGACGAATTCCACCTTTTGTATCGCCTCGCTCGCAGAAACCTTTTGGACAGATTTCCCCGTCTTGTACTCTCAAATACGTACTGGTCGTTCCTAGCTCTTACAGCCCAGCTAGATCAATATCTTGACCAATTCTTGAAGGACTGAAAAAGGAATGCGACAGAATGTTGTATCTCTATAGCTCAAGTACTGCCAAGATAACATTTGTTCGGGGTCGGGAGTTATTCACGATCCCATTGTTATTCAACTTCAGCAGTTAACACTGAGAGAAATCGAATTTTCGTCCCTGACTCCCCAGATTTACGACAACGCCTGGAGGATGGTCCGCACTTGGCTCAATACGGTGATCTTCTCTTTCAGTGACCGCTCGTTCGATTCGATCCCGGGCCGTGGGTTGGATTGATTCCATGCATGTGCATGTTTTTTTTTTTTTTTTTTTTTTTTTGATATTTCGCTGATCCGCACCTGCAGAGACAGTTGCGCATTAAGAATGCTACGCGTGAACCGCTGAGGTGAATCCGGCCCGCGCTTCTCACTTTCTCCATCCATTCATTGTCTTCGAGCCATTAACACAAGCTCCTTTGATTCTCCCTTTTTTTCACGCTCAATAGGGGAAGTCAGAGTACTCGATTCTGGATCGATTCTGGCTCGATTCGGACGTCGATTCTGATTCGATTCTGAGTCGAGAATCGATCCAGAATCGACCGCAAACTTTGACCGCCCCGATTCTCCTTTCGATTCCCTGTCGATTCTCCCGGTGCCTATGCTCACTTAATTATTTGCTGGCGGCACTTATATCAAATTATACGCCCCCTCGAGCTCTCACTGTGCACGCCCGCCCTCATGCCTCGCCTGTCATCGCGCCAGATGAGGACACAACATATCCTTCAGGCCTATTTGAGTTTCCATTCTACACGACTCAGGACCAGGGAGCAGCAGAGTAGGATGTGGTACGCAGGAATGAGGAGATAAAATACTACGAAGAATGAATACTTATGTAATAATATATGAATCAAGGGGCATAAACAAAGTCGATTCTCAAGTCGATTCTGAAGTCGATTCTGAGGTGTTCCGACTCCAGAGTCGGAACATCGATTCTGTGGAATCGATTCTGGGATCGATTCTGGGTTCGATTCTTGATCAGAATCGACTTCCGAATCGAGCCCAGAATCGATCCGGAATCGAGTACTCTGACTTCCCCTAATGCCCGTCGTTTCGAAGAAACTTGGAACAGAACGTCTCTAGGGTATCGTTGCCACTCCGCTCGGAATCCAGGAGCTTGTGGACCACTGTATCGTCCTCCTTCGCACTTCGGAGCCATTTCTTCCTGGCCCATACAGCCCAAAGAGATGGTGTTGATTTCTGAAGTCTGGCTGCGTCGGATAAAACCCCGATGGTTAGAAAGGTAGCAACTAATTGTGCGTATGTAAATTGATCGGGTTTATCAGAGGCGCGCAAGAGAGGATCGGGCTGGTGTCATCTTGGCTTTTTTCATATTTTCCACCCCTCGCAGTTGCTCCAACGCGGACTGATGGAACGCGAGTCGTACGCGACGTCCGCACTTCCGAGTTACGGTTTAGACAAAGAACAGGTGCCGGCGACCCTTATGCATATGCATTGCTCTCGCAAAGGCGTCCTTTCAGAAGTTGTCTAGCAGTACAAACTAAGTGTGTGCGCAGGACCTGCGTGGAATACACCTTCGACCGGAGGTGCGTTGTGCGTCGATGAGGTGCGAAGGCGTCAGAGGTCACAGCCAATCGACCGTGCTGTGTGAACTACACCGCCTGGTAATTAAATGCTGAATCGAGCTACAAGTATGTGAGCGCTCGAATTCGGCTAGAGCTGTTGAACCGCCACAAATATACCACCGGGGACTTCGGACCGTGCAGGAAAATACTGACCTCGATGATGGAGGCTGTAGGAGACCTGTTGCAGATCGAAGCTCCCTCGTCTTGTGAACAAGCAGAAAGACTTCGCACACCCCATGCGCAGACCACATCCCTCAGATGACATGTCGCAACAGGCAATCTAGTTACAAGGGGGGGCATATCCGAGTCGTTCTAGTCAGTAATCCGATTGTATATGGCCGCATGCTCTTCCACCATTTCATGCCTCCCGTATCCCTGCCAATTTTACGGATTTCAGATCATGCGTACAAGAAGCTAGCAACTCAAATGTACATGACTCATTTTCCTGGTTGCGTGGAGTTCCTAGATAGACGATCTGCGCCGACGACAGTGGTTCCAACACGCCACGAATGAGAGAAACAAGACGGCCACGATTGAGGTGACCACTCCGCCCGTGAGGCCTGGACGATTCCCGGCGGAGTCCAGAAACGTGTCCTACACACAAAAGTCTCCAGTCAGCGGCATGACTTTCGGTGGCCCTGATAGGCGAATGAATACCTCGAAGCTGGCATCGAATCGCACATCAGCTCGTCCGCCTAGCCTGAGAATCGGCATTGTATGAGCCCAGAGTGGTGGGAGACCAATCAGGAGAACGGCGAGTACCCGTTCACTTGCTGGATTATGGGGAAGCTGAGCAGAAGTCGCCGTTAGCTGAATATATAGGCTGGAACGGTGATCAAAGGCTGGACCTGCTGAATAACCAGTGCTCCCATGATCATTCACAAATCACGACATTAGCAGATAGCCGCCAATTCTGGAGTGCTCAAGCTTAAAATTCTACAGCATTGGTACCGGAAGGAGGGTTCCTGATCTGTAGGAGCTGTAATGGTAGTAAGATGAACTGCGCATCCTTATCTTTATCGCGAATGAGAATGTGGAGGCGGCACACACTCCTGCAGCAATAGAAACGAGACTTTAGGTAGAGAAACATCTAATAATTGATATCCTCACGATCCGATTTCCTGATTGGCCGTCGGCGAAGGAAGTCGTAGTATTCGGAATGCCGCAGGTTTCGACCTCATCAGGGGAGCCACAGCTCTGAGATGACCCGAAGCAGCCCACGAATCGTGGTGTGAGATACACAGCCCGTCATGACATCCCAAGTGGGACCCGTCATGAGGGTCTGGGCCTAAAGAGCTGGACATGTGCGTCTTGATTTTTAACTTTTTTTGAGGTCCTGTTTGAGCACTTTCCGATCCCATGTCGGACTATGAGAGGGAGTTTGAATATGAATCATTCAAAAGGCTCTAAATATTTTCGGATTTACCTCCAGATTATGGCGTAGTATGCATCTCGTAATTTTGGGGTTCCTGGCTTTGGCTGTGAAGGCGGGCGTATGACCCAAATTGGGATGTCATGAGGAGCTGTGTAGAGGACTAAACATGGACGTGTGCTGACGATGAACGAGAAGCAAAAGCAGTGCCGATCGTGATTCCCGGGTCTGATGCGACCTGCCTAATTAGGAAACCGCCTGAACCAAAGAAGATGAAACGAACAAAAACATATGACCCCTGCCCGGATCGAACGGACGGCCTTCGCGATACTGAGAAGAAACTGGAATGCGACGCTCTACCACTGAGCCAAGGGGTCGGCGTCTCTCCACACAATCGAACTCATTCGATCCAGCGGTACAGACACAGTGCTTACCCACCTCCGGAGATGTGGATCAAAAAGTCCGTAGAAGGGCGAAATAATTAGTACTTGAATAATCAATAAAAAGAGTGGCTCTGGGTCCTGGTTCAAGGGGGGATTATATGGTGGTTGTCGGCATTGACAGTTGAAATGGTCCTCAACCGAATGTTGGCAAAATAAGTTGTCAGCTGTTGTTGAAAAAAAAGAAAGATGTCAACCAAAACCCTGTTTCCCGGCCAAAGTTGTAACGCGGTTGTAACGAATTAATTTTTCATATGTGTATGGCATATATACTGTGCAAAAATTATTTGATGGTAACATCTGGAAACAGGGTTTTTGGTCGCATCTCAATCCATTCTGCAAAATGCTTACAAGTTCACCAAATTGTTGCAACTGATTTTACAGAGGTTGCAACCCATGGGTTTTGCACCTCTCTGACTTCGCAACCATAAACATGCCGAACCTCATCAGAACTGATGGGAGCCTAGAATTCAAACTCCGACGCCATCCATAAAAGGAATTTTGCCGCTGTAGAGAAATTGGTTGGTTGAACGGATGTTATGCCCCTCAACCACTCAACTGAGTTACAGTGCTTGAACTACGCTATAATCAATTAGTAAATGGGTGAGACAATCTAACCCATTACACACATTGAAGATCAATGATTCGGAGTTTTGGGCCCCACCAATCCATGATTTCATGCCGGAGCAAGCCCAACTGTATTTTCACCTGTAAAATGTCTCTTGGAACCATACTGGGGCCACTAGCGGCAGAGGAAGGATGTGAACACAGAATGTTTTGATATCATTCAAGCCAAGCTGATGCCGAGCATCCGGCAATCAGTCCTGATTTGTGAGATGTGAGCTACACCCAGAAGATGCAACCAATTCAAGGTGGTTGCAACCTGGTTGAAGATGTAAGGTGTTTCCAAGTTGTCACCCAACACGGTAGATGGATGTAAGTTGCGAGCAAAAAACCTGCAAAAACAAGCTAATTTTTGCAATATATCGCCCATATATGTGTATGGGCGTATGGCACATATACTGTGCAAAAATCATCTGGCTAACATCACCGTGGAAACAGGGTGTTTTGCCAGTGTTTTGCCTTACATCTTTGAAATGGCAACAGGGTTTTTGCTTGCATCTTCCAAACATAGTTGTGTTCTTTGTAGAGCTTCATAGTTCACTTAGCTGCACTCAGCTGCTTGGAGTGTCTTTGATCTTTTCTGACTCCAAGTAGTCCCTGGGGCAGCGTAACTGATTGGATTGATCGAAACGATGATCCGAATGTTCCGTTGGGATATCAAGAAGGATATTTTATGGTTTTTGAGCCTCAGAGAGCAGAAAACCCTAAATTTGCGCAGTCAAACTACGGTAAATTCCCTTCAGTTTTTACTTGAACCTTGCTGGTAGGTGCTCTAAATGAGTTTTCCAATGATACTGTACCTAGATTATGATGTCCGCGAGACTTCAGCTGAGGCAGAAATGTAAAGCGGCCGACAGAGTACGAATTGATCCCGGGTCGGTGGTTGGGATCTGATCCCAACATTTTGGTGATCAACCCCAAGCTTGCCGAGATGCCACCCACTCACTAAGATGTAAGCCGTTTGAAAATATTGCATCTGAATTGAAGATGTAAACTTTCTGTGAGTTGCCAACCAAGCTAATCTATTGATATGTAAGCTGTCATCAGAAACCCTGTAAACTTGAGCTAATTTTTGCACAGTATATCTATGGGCGATATACTGTCCAAAAATTAGCACTTTTTTACAGGGTTTTTGGAAGCAACTTACAACTGAACCATTGCTTTGGTTGCAACCTCCAGATAGATTACATCTTTGACCTGGGTTGCAACTCACTAGAAAGGGTTGCATCTTCTTTGGAATCGGTCGCATCTCGGCAAACTGTCATTGATTGCAGCATATCACCATCAGACCGGCTGGCGCCAATATCGGTGTTGCCATCAGTGCTGCCATCAATTACTCAGAGCAACAAGACAATTGAAAGTTGGCAAGCAGTTGTAATCTGGGGCCAAAGGTGTTGTAATCATTAGGGTGTAACCCATATGCCGAAGGTGCCAACCACCTGAAAAGAGGTGTAGATGTATTCAGAAAACACTGTTTCCATGTAGAGGTCACCATTTGGGAATTTTTGGACAGTATATGTGCCATATATATCGCCCATATGGGTGTATGGGCGATATACTGTCCAAAAATATGACTTTTCTACAGGGTTTTTACGAGCAACTTACAACCAGTATGATTGGTTGGGTCACAACCGGCGAATAGGATGCATCTTCGAGTTAGGTTACAGCTGAGGTGAAAATGGTTGCATCTCCCTCGAATGGATCACGTCTCGGCAAGACAGAATTGATTGCCAGAGACTGGCATGAAGCCAGCATGCGTGCCATCTCATCAATCTATGTTTGTGCCTCTCCTGTTGCTCTCCTGTGTCCCTCCGTAGAATTCATGTCCTAAGAAAGATGTATTGGTATTCAGGTGGCCTTATGAATGCCTTTAGATATTATTCAGGCATGATCCACCTCAGGACTCCGTGAATGGCCAATATTCAACCATTCAATGCTATGAGGTCTCCTCGCCAGATTGTTCTGACTCCCCATCTCTTTGGGAGCCGTATATAGGTTGTGTCACCGATGATTAAGCAACGAAAGGTCCTGCACTCTTATCTGGCACTCATGAACTGCAGAATGGCTGGCCTTCCATTTCTCAATTCTGTCGGAGTTTCAATATTAGTGTTGGCATCAATTTGAGCCGCGGGACTCAGTGCAACGAGAAACTGTTGAAGTGTGACCCAGCGGTGCACCCATATGTAACCAAATGCCGAGGTGTTTGTGATCTTGGTTGCACAGTTGTCAGCTCACTGAAAGTGGTGTACTTGTACTCGAAAAACACTGTTTCTATGTAGATGTCACCATTCAAGAATTTTTGGACAGTATATGTGCCATATATGTGCATAACAACGCTTTCAGACATTTGATGCTCATGTTGAACACACGGATAACATGTCCCAGGCAATACTGCAAGGTGAGAATGTACACAGATGGAGAAAACTGTATGTATATATCAGGGTTGGTTAGATACTAGACTGGTAGAAAGTGCAAAGGACTCCGGTCACCAACGTCACACAAACCACCAAATCATCACTATTCTCCACCGTTGCATTGCTTAACTCGACAAGAGTCCCATCGAGGCGCACTGCCGCGGCATTTATGAGCCCCACGGTGATTGTCTCCCGCACGTCCCCGGCCTCCCAGAACTCAATGCCCCAGATCACATCGGACTGGCAGAGAGGGGGGTCCCGGTTGAAATAGTGCCCGACGTAATAGGGTACCGCCAGGTTCACAATCATTGTCTCGGTGATGGCTTGCGCGATAAGGCTGATGGTATCTCCGGGGGAGAAGGCGAGCTCCACGTAGTTCTCGACCGTGTACGTGTTTCCCTCCTCGCTGGGGAGGTACTCGTCCCATGCTGCACACAAATTAATACTCAACTGATGGTGGTCGCATGGAAGAACACACCAGTGTACTGTACTATTTCAACCAAGTGTTCACAGCATGTCACCCGTCACCTAAAGTGTTCATATTTTTGGGTGTTCATTCCTCGGCAATCATGGGAAACTTACCATAAATGGTAATCCGGCAAATGCCGGACCGGAAAATTTCACAGTTTTTAGCCTACTTGGGCCGCAAAATCTCGCCGTCACCACATCAAAAGTGTTCAATTCACGACCCTCTGTCACCCGTCACCTGAACACTTGGTTGAAATAGTACAGTACGTGGTCATGCCGTTTTTTATCTCAATGTCCAGGCCCACCTTGAGGGTCACGCTTGTGCATGTGTAGCCGTCAACGGCGACCCAGACGAAAATGAATGCCTCGTTTTCCATCTGTTTTCCCTCGGAATTGACCGCCGGCCGGTGAGGGCCGGTGCTTTATCCTAGTTATCTTACCTCTGTACAATTAATTTTGCCCGCCGAGGCTACCATATCAATTCGGGATTGCTAAGATTAGAGACGGCGATCAGGCGGACGGGGCTTAGTCGTGTCTCCCACACGACCGAAAACCGTTTTATTTCCTTCCGCACAGCTGCAGTAGACGTGCCCCATGGTCGTGCCTATCTTTCCGCCCGATCTGGAGCGTGAGGTATTCGAGACCGCGGCAATACTTCACTTTCGGACAATCCCCACTCTCCTGCTAGTCGCCCACCGCATCTTCATATGGTGATTGCATTCATCTCTGCATGTTTCCTGACCCTGATCGCGAAGCACTGGCAGGATCGAGCCTCTCCTGTACAGAGTTCTTGAACCATCCTCATCTAAACGCCATCCCTCATCGCAATCCATGGACGATATCGTCCGCCGCTTACTGCGTACAAAGCCGGCCAGTTTCTTCGAAACCGGTGTCCGGGATATATTTCTGGGACTGCACTCTGATCTTTCAGAGGAGGAAGTTCACACCTTACTTCGGTCCTGCACGAAAATCGAGTCCTTCGGGGCCATGCGATTGTCGACTCCTGCGTTGCTCCCAATCATGCGACAAATGACTCGACTGCGTAAGCTATCTATCTGTCTCAAAGATCTCTTCGGAGGTTACGACGCAACAAATCTGAAATGCACATTCTTCCGTTCCGTAACACATCTACAATTATTCGACACCACGCAGATATACGCCGCAAAGGGCATATTCTTCGACCTCGAATCACTCCCCGCCCTCACGCACATTTGTTTGGCCGCGCGAGTGCCAGAGGAGTTACTCTGCTGCATTCTAGAACGTTGCCCCCAACTGCAGGTACTGGGCAACCTCTGGACTCAGCAATTCAACCCTTGGCAAGGAGCCTATGAACCCACCGCCGCGTCGGTGGTTGCTCATTACCCCCCGCTTGGTGACTCGCGCTTCGTCGTGGTTGATGTACCCTTCAACTATTGGAAGGTTGGGACGCGTCAAGAAATGCACATCTGGGGCAAAGTGGATTCATTGATGGAACGGAGGCGCCTGGGTCACTGTGACGGTACGTGGTTGACCCCCTCTTTACTCCATATCTTCGACCTTTTGCACACAGCGTCATGGAATATTTGCTGAGGTATTGCCAGTGGGACAACATTTCCGGACAGATATTTGCTATTTATGTCACCCCGATTTGTTGACGTATTTCCATTCCATGTGTCTTTATTCATCTTCCACCTCTCCAGGAGAGTACCCCCGCATCATATCCAACGAGAATAAACTGTCTGGGGCTAACCTCGACGCGTTTCATCCCAAAAGAAATATCGACCCTGGGTCCACTCCTGAGGAAGATTGCAAAAGAATTAGAAAATCCAAACATACCTTCGGAAGGGAATCAATCCTCACTGCTGAATGATCCACGACTCAGCACATGTCATAAAGTTTGATAATCACCGTAATCAACGAGGGCTCTATGCGGGGGTCAATGTGGTTACTGTCCTCTCGTATTGTACTTAATTCGGTGCATCTTGGAGTTTCTGAACATTGGCGAGAGGAAGACGGTATCACGCGGACATTTCTAGGGAGTCCTCTCGAAGGTTTAGAAATCAAAGAGTTGAAGCGGCCTGCAGGAACATTTCAGAACGTAAATGTGTAGTGAGATAAAGGCTTCACCACAGGTACAGAGGTCGCTGACGGGGGAATTCCCACGAAACCAGTGACCTACCATCGGAGGCTTCTCCATATTCGCATGAGATCGGGTGATACCGAAAGCTACAAAAGCAATGCGATAGCCGGTGAGGTCGGTGAAAATTAACTGAGGGGACGTGTAACATTTTAAGCGTTAGACCGGTCGGTTTACTTTCTCCTCGGTTAATTGGAATGAATTCAAAGCACACTGTGACGATACATTGATTGGGTTCCACATGCTAAATCATTAAGTAGGTCTGTATCAATACTTCCTATATCCTAGCTCCCTGAGATCGCTTTCCGCGATCGGTGTCCACTGCCCGGCTAGCAACCGCCACGCACTTCCATCTGCAAGGGGGGTGAATCAAGGTATTCCACGTGTATCTTAGTGACCTACGGAAGCAGCACTCGCGAAGCGACGGGCAGCTGCGGCCCCACTTCTCGACCGTCTGCTTGTCCACGGTGTACTCCTCCGCTGCCGCGTCCATGGGGTCACGGACAGGGTCCAACAGTGCGAGGAACTCGAGCGCGAGGTAGCGCAGCGCCGTGAAGCGCCCGAGGCTCTTCACCACCGCATCAATGTACTCCTGCGCAGCATGAACTCGGCGAAGCGCAGACAGCGAGTGCACGCACCGGCTCGAGACGGCGCGTTTTGTTCTCCACGGAGCGCAGCTGGATGCATTCCGTGTGCGGTAGGTACTGCGCAAGGGCTGTAAAAATCGCGCCGGCGGGGTCGCGGATGTACAGGCTGCTGAAAGTGAGCTGCGTGCCGTGCTCCGTGAGCGGGGCGAGCTTCACAAAAGCCCCGTCGATGTCGGGCTGATCCAACGTCCACAGGAGGAGGATCTGGTTGATCCCTGACGGGAAGAAGTCCATAAATGACGTTGGGCCGACGTAGTAGCGCAGTTTTGACAGAGGAGCGAACCGCGCAGGTGTGGTGGCGGGTGTGTCCAGACCCCCTATTATGAGTCGGGAAATGTTATGATGGCGTCCGAGGAAGGACTCGATGATGGGCCGCGTCGATATAGGTGCAATATACTTGAAGTCCGAGAGCCGGGGGAAGGTGCAATGGCGCAGAATTTCCATGTATCGGGTGTCAAAGGGCGATACCTCGAATTCCAAGATCTCCAGACGGTCCATGGTACTGAATATATTATAATCCAGCCGCTCCGCATATTCATTTGTCGCACTTGAGTTGAATGAGCTGGCGAACGGCTCTTGAGAAGAGGAATAATACACACAGGTCTCCAATTGTGTCTGTCACCGTAAAAATACGGACAGAGCGAGCCCGAGTGGAATTTTCCGACAAGGACTCCCAGAACTGATGCAGCTGTTTATAGGACTGCAGCATCACGACGCGGTAGAGCGAGATGGCTGCGAGTTCGTGGAAAAGCTTCGACACGCGACAGAGCGAAAGCTTCGCTGCGGGCGAGGAAAAGGAGATTATCTCGGACAAAAGTTCGTTCGGGAGCCATCTGAGAATGGATCCACTGACGCGTCGCGTCAGAATCATCCGTACTGAGTTTGATGATGGTGGGTCGGTGGCAGGTCGGTAGGAGGTCCGCACGTGTGTTTGTTGTTTCCAGAGGCCGATGGTGTTGTGGAACAAACAGAAGGATCATCCATCAGGACCGTGACGACCAAGTGACGACATCACCTTCTGTCTAAACGTCTTTGGGTTCGGGTTCTTCGTCCCTTGTCAGCTGGCCCAAACGGGCGATTCCTATCTAGATCTACCCCCTGACCTCGGCAACCTCTTTTATCCGAATTTTCGTGGAATATTCTACCAGGCCTTCGGGAAGAAAATAATGTGTTCTGAGCACTGTGAGGATTTGTTGGGGGCACGCTCGCCATATTCCTTATTTCCAACGTCTAACTAGACTCGTCACCAGTCTGCCCTAAAGACGGAAATACTAAGTGGCGAGCACTTTGCCGTAGGCAGACTGGTACTTCTCGGCTCGATCACTTGGGCTGGGCCTGAGTTTGAAAATTTTCCTTCTTGCCTATACCGGACTCAAATCTTAGTATTTTATCTTCGTCCAAGTGTAAGATCTAGACAAATCATCCACAGCTACATTTCTGTCTCTTCAGAATTTCTAATTGTTGCCTTGAGAAACGAGATACCTATGCCTGGATTAATTGAGAAAGTTAATCACCGGACCGAAGGAACCGATGCCGATCATCGGCACCCGCCAAATATTTCAAACTCAGGCCCAGGCCAATTGCTTGATCCGAGATGTACCAGTCTGCCTACGGCAAAGTGCTCGCCACTTAGAATTGCCGGGGCAGACTGGTAACGAGTCTAACGTCTAACAATCTTCGAGGATTTCTGCAAGCCCTGCATTTCTATCCGACTCTGACCTGGCCTCGTTTCTGGCTTCTCATGCTTTATCCGAATTTTCATACGTGTACGTATTGAATCGTATGACAGGTGTGCTCCCATTCGCACGGCCATCAAAACGCTCACTGAATGGAATGTCCTCAACAGGTCCGGTCCTGGGCCGCATGGAATTAACGAAAGAAGAGGCTTGAATGGTCTTCACAGCCAGTTCAAACGCCGCGTATCGCCCGAATGGCCGGCGTCTCGCTGCGTCCAGGGTGTCTGCTACCCATGTCAGATTTCCGTGGACTGCATCATTGCGGCATGTCGTGCACACACTTATGCGTCTCAACGGCGAACAGGTCTTGAATATATTGCCGGCTCCAAAAATACACACCAGGCACATTTTCGGGCATTTCACGGTCGCGATCCTAGATCTAATTGACGCTATTCAAGACAGGCGAAAGCAACAGAGCCATAAAAAATAGGTGGTTCGTTGTCACGGCTGCTGCCTTGATGTCCCACAACTGAATTTTCTCGCCGGTTTCTTAGTGGTTCATGATTTCAGATTGTTGGCGAGCAAACAGGAAATCAACTCGAGGGCATACGGCCCGTTGACAGATAATATTTGAGTCATCCTGCCTTCTTTTGCCGTGGAGTTGCGGAACGTTGTACTCGGGCAAAGAATAAGTGCCCGAGACTCAGGAGATATAAGGAAGTAGCACTCGGCTCACAAATTTCCACCGTCTTCCAACTCCCACAACGCCCACCCACCAACGAAACCGCAAGAGCAGGATGGGATCCACAATAGCGCGCCTATTTCCCCCGGAGTTTCTTCCGAGCGCGACATGCCGGACCTCTCCGGCAAGGTAATGCATGCCAGGATCACTCATGTCTATGTCCCACTGACCCCACTCACAGGTCACCTTTGTAACCGGATGAAATACCGGCATTGGATACGAAACCGCGAAGCAACTGCTCTTGAAGAACGCGACGGTGTATCTTGCTGCCCGCTCACCAGACAAGGCCGCGGCCGCTATCGAGAGACTCAGAAGGGAGACAAACAAGTCTGCCATCTTTATTCAGCTGGATCTCGTAGATTTGCGGAGTGTGCTCAAGGCTGCCGAGGCTTTCCTCGCGCAAGAGGCAAAGCTGGACATTCTGTTCAATAATGGGTAAGTCGCGAGTTTTATGCGATGAGCAAAGGTACTCATCTCAAATTGACAGCGGTGTCATGACTTGTCCCACAGATCTGCTCACTGCGCAGAATCACGATCTTTTATTTCCTTAAGTTGATTTCTTCTAGAATTTGGCACGAATGTCATTGGGCACTTTTTCCTCACGGAACTCCTCGTACGCACATGAAATTCAATAGGTTATACGATTTGCTGAAAACGATAGATACCCGCACTCGCCAAATCCTACGAAGAGACTGGAGTCCGTGCCCGAATAATCAACACCTCTTCCTCTGGACACCAGTTTGCCCCGGGCGACGGCATGGAATTTGTGAGTCTCCAAGGCGGACCAGAGCGCGACGCCTGGGTGAAGAAAGGCGGAGGCTTCAGGAGTCGCTGGTGCGTATATCCGCTCCTCTGTGCCTACATACTCTAAATATTCTTGTGAATTTCAGGCGGCTGTACGGCGAGAGCAAGATTGGCAACATCTACATCTCGAACTACTTCGCGAAGAAATATGCGGACGTGCTCGTCTCGTGTGCTCTCCACCCCGGGGGCATCAAGACCGAGTTGCAACGGTACGTCTGCCAGCGGGCCCGCAGATAGTCCAGATTTGCATACTGATATCTTATCGCACGTAGGAATTCGGGGGCCTGGATGCAAGCTGTCGGACAGGCTCTTTTATATCCCGCGCCGTGCGTGCTTCTTTTCCTTTCAATCAGACACCGACTGACATCTCAGGATTGGATTAGCATGGGCGCCTATACTCAGCTGTGGGGTGCGACGATCGCGACACCCGCCGAAATCACTGGCCAGGTATGCCTCGCGTATTCCATGCGCTGTTTTTCTCAAAACTGACGCTACTTCCCCAGTATCTGGTCCCATGGGGTAAAGTCGGCAAGGCCGACAAGCGCGCGTCAGATACGAAGGTACAGGACGCGGTCATCGCGTATCTCAAGGAACAGATTAAGAACTTTTGACCAAGTGGGATATTTGGATGAATATCGCGACCTGATAATGAGGTAATGAGGGACCATCTTGTCTTGTGATATAGTCATATGATCCCTTCGATTCCTTTCTAAAAGACGGCTCACAAAATCCCTGAAGCGGGGTCCTTCGAAAACAGTGGTAGACGTTCAAACTTCAGCCTTTCAAGTGGACGAAACTCCGTCAACGGATTAAACTCGGCCCGTCGCTATTCCTGTACCTTCCGACTCCCGATCTACAGGGCTGTTCTTCTGAATTTTCGGTGTTTGGCAGCCAGCTGGCTGAGGTTCTCCGTCGTAGTGGCTCTCTTTGGGCGCTCGACTTGCTGCTGTTTGATAAAGGAATCCGCACTTCCGTATCTCACCTGGACCACGAGACTTGAAGGATAGTTGACAGGCCACAGCTTGGATGTCACCCGGGCTGTACACTGTATAGACTTCGTGTCAGCCATCTTAACATGATCGAATCCCGTGGATAAGGTATCCCGTGGATAAGGTATCACATACACTGACGGCAGCGGAAGAAATTATCCAGACAGAGGGTGATATATGATCTTGCGAGATAAAGGCATCCAGCTGTGACGTCTTTCTGCAAGCGAACACAGGTATGACCACAACAGAGGCCCTTTCACTGACCCAGTACGTTGTTCTGAATGCCTATCGCATCAGCCTAACCTTTTGTAGACCATCTCGTACCGAATTCTTCCGCAACTCCCAGAACTTTGTCGTCACCGGTGGCCAGTTCATTAGCAATGTAAGCCCTACACACAACAAGGATTCCGTATCTTCGGGTAACGAAACATCTCTCCAAGACCATCGCAGAGTTCCTGTTGGTCCAGGCTTTCGAACGATACCAATGGGCGACCTTCATCTTCTTAACGAGAAAAGACTCAATGATCCGTCTCTGGAGGTCAGCTGGCATTGGAGGCGTGGATTTTTGACACGGATTCACGTACTCTGCTCGAATAGAAGGCTGTAAGTCGGACATGACTAGCACCGTGTATAGGCAAAATGCCGAAGAAGTGAGTACAATCTGTCTACGTTTCAGTTAAGGTTCAACGCAACGTAGGAATGGCGACGAGACGTGAGCAAATATTCCGGCGTGCGGTGAGTTACACTACGTGTATGGTACCGCACCAATTGTTCATTTAAAATGGGTGGACCGAAGGCATCGGCATTCGACTCTGGCGATAGCATACCTTGATGCGTACCTTGCATGCCAAGGACCTATTTAAACCCAGCGCATGGGCCTAATATTGAAACAGGTGTCGAGTTGTGGGTAAGCGGCCAAATTCCTGCCGGCTAACCTACGAACATTATTATAGGTGCACGAGGCATACATTCATTCGCTCTCCGGTACACTACGGGTGAGCTATCTCTCCTATTCTCTGTCCTGTGTCATGGAGGTCTGTCGCATTGATTCAGTGCTTCAAGAATTGATTTATTGATTGGCCTAGCTGGGCTGTAAGAGCTAGAAACGACTGATTATCTGAGTGCAAGACAGGGACATCTGGCCAGAAAGTTTGTGCGAGTGATGCGATACAAAAGGTGACACAACGGGAATACATCTATAAGAGTTCGCGAGCGGATGGTGGACTGAGCGAAGGATTTAATGACGACCAGAACGCGCCGGCAGAGCGACTTACTGGAAGGCTTGGTTCTATTTTCGCGTCTTGATAGTGTCTTTCAGGGCTTGCCAGTAGGACGAGTCGACTAGTAAACGGTCAAACGACCCAAAATAAATAGAATAAAATGGAACCCACAATGATCGGTGATGTAAAACTTAAACATGTGGAAAATGATTTTCTTGAGGAAGCCAGTGGGATGCGCCTTCGAAATGGGAACCTTCAAGCCCACATGCCGGTAGCCCATGCTTAGAGGTGGCATCTTGGTCACGATATCGTCACCATCGACGAATCGCAGTACGTCCGGTTTGCCAGTCGGATACTCCGCCCTCGCGGCCTCGAAAGCCTTCATAAATATCTTGTTTCCGACCCTAGGAGACCCGAATGTATACAAGCCTTTGAAAGCGACGGCAGGTGCCTTGGCGCGTTTTTCACCGAGGGTTGAGTTAACGAGAAGATTAGCGGCTGTGAGGGGTAAGACGCGGCCTGTTACGAGGGAGCAGGATTACGCACCAAGGAGAGTTGCATAAGCGCCGCCGAGACTATGACCAGTGTAATAGACTGGCGTGTTGGGATCCTTGTTCGGCATTGCGTGCACGAAGTCACGGATCCAGGCTACGTAAGTTGGTTGGTGAGTATGTGATCGGCGTATGAAGTTGTTGACACGAACGCATAGCTTCGAGCAGGCCGGTACAAAAGCCCTGTTACGCGGTGAGCCTGGAAATATGCATACCTCCGAACTTACGCTATGGATCTCAGAGCCGAACCAGTAATCGTACGATAGCTTTGGGAGGACTCGGTAGTCGCGAATCCTGCTCAACTATCAGTTCGCGTAGATGTTGCTGGGAGTCACAAACCATTCTTTCTCAGTGACGGTGCCCTGTGCGAGTCTCAATGCGAGAAAAATTAAACAAACAACAAACTCACCCGAAATGCGAAGATCAAAAGAGGTTTTTGCTCATTAGTTTTGTAGCGGTAGAAGAGGCCGAGATAGGGAATGTCGAGGCCGGTTGTGCCCTGAGAACGGTGAGGACCATTCGGGGCTTGACAAGAAATGGAAATGTACGCACTTCGGGTCCAGTAATAGGAAAATAAGACATACCCCAACGGCTCGCAAGTTTCGCGATCGCCACGCCATAGTCTCCAGTTATACCTGGGATACGAACGTCGGGGAACATTTCGTGGCCTTGAGCGTCCTTCGGGCACGGCGCGTTTCTGAGTACACATTAGAGCGAGGTTGGCGAGAACGACGGTGAAGACGTACTGAAGGTACACACAACGACTTGCGAGCAAACATAACTTTGCTATTAACAATCTATAAAGTGCCGTATTAACAGACGGCACGGCATCGCCGACTCTGAGATGGAGACTCACTGTTCATCCTGAGTTGGCGGGTGGGCCTGCGTCATGACGTCCAAAGCCCGCTCAAGATCTTTTTTCGCCTCCTCCGTTTCCTTTAGCAAGTCGTCAAACGGCCTTGATCAAAGTCAGAACACGAAACGACGACCACTGGAAGAGGTACTTCTGCCCTTGTTCAAATTTCCAAGCCGCACGGGCCAATTTCATGGGCAGGAAGGCCAAGTCTATCAGACTATCCAGCCTTGAGAGAAGAAGTCAGGGACACAAAACGATGACCAGCGGAAGAGATGTACATCTTGCCCACCGAATCCAAAGACTTGCGCGTTACGTTTTGCACGCCATTCAGCCTTGGTCATCAAAGTCAGACACACGAAACGACGACCAGTGGAGAAGACATACGCCTTGCCCACCGCTCCTCGAGCAAAATCCCAGGTGTCACGAGCCATTGTCAAGGGCAAGTGAGCCAAACTTTTCATACGAGTCATTGTGAGAGAAGGGGAGGAAGGAAAGAAAGAAAGATCGGCAAAATCCGGTTCGGGACCGAGCGAGAAGGCATTCCGCTTGTTATGTTTAGTTGACGTACACTATGCACGTAACTCGGATGCCATCCAGGCACAACTTTTCAGCGACATACCGTGCATTTTCTTTGATCGTGGCGTAAAAATCTGAGTGAGAGACTCGGAGAATGCAATGCACAACGTGTATCTTGCCGAAAGAAAAGAAAATATGCAGCACTCGAAGAAGAACAAGACTCGGACTCACTTCGAGCCTACGAGCGCAAGCGTCCGCGGCCGGGGCTTTTCCCAACCGGTCGTCAAAGGAGAGATATGAAATTTGACGAATCGCCATCAAGCTTTTTCTCTCTCCATATTTTCAAAAAAAAATCTTGGGTATACTAGGGAGACTAACACTACTCGCCATCGCGGATTTCTGATCTAAAGAATATGCATTTTTGCTGGAACACCGGGAATGTATATAATGACCAGTTCGAGACGTACGTGGAAAAAAGGTCCCAGGCCCTCACGCCGCCGCTGGGACGATGGGAAGTTGTAAACAATTGCCCGAGGAAGAAGCTTATCTTACCAGTTTCAGCAGCCGGTCGAAGTAAAAATATTCCGGCTCATGCGAAGAAACTTGCTCTCATACCTTTGAGGCGCATGCGGACCGTTCGCTACCGATTCTGTATCGAGTCTATTCAAGCTTGGATGGGACAAAGAATAAATTTGACGTGAATTGGAATACTTGAGACTTGGGTGAGGATTTTGCCAGCATCCGGAATATCAGTGCAACGAGCCTAATGATTTAGCTCGGACAAGGTAAACAAGAATATAAAATGTGGGTAATCGGGCCCATGACCGGGATACGTAAGAAGATTTGAGAGGTGATATGACAGGAGGCCCGAATCGAACAGGCGATTCCGACTGTAATTTGGCCAGCATGTGATGCCAGGTCGGTGCTCTTGTTCCCTGGAACCTAAATTAACGATAAAGAGATGGTGAAGACCGACGAGGTCACCTGTTTGTTATCATGAGTCGCAAATAATCGATACTTGACCCGATCCCAGGTAGCAGGAAAATGGATTTACGGCGAGGGGAGAAAAGGTAGAACTAGTTCTCGCTTGCTGTTTATGTTAACTTGAGGGGCTTGATATGCTCCAGCGGCGGGCGCAGCAGAAATGAAAGCCGTAACCACGGACAGGCCCGGACTCAAATCATAATCTAGTCCTGCAAGGTCGCGCGGGGATGGGGCCATTAGACCTACACCTCAAACATAGGCGCCTCGGACGATCCGCTGTGAAATTTCGCATGGCCGACTGAGAAAAGGGCGTGTATTAGCGTGGCCGTTCATCCTAGAAGTACCATGCCGCTCGATTATCGATCACAGAAGAACTTGGTGGGAATCGGACTCGATGTTGCCATGGAGCGCCGGCGACAATTGGTATCTCGCGGCAGATGACGAGCCGTAGAAGAGCTACACACCAGAGACGAAGCCAGTGCACAGAAAATTTGATTCCTTCGCCGCGATCTCTGAAGACGAAAAATCAGGCTCAGGGCGAACTATCGCCTATCCTCAGAGCTTTCAGGCAGGCCAAATGGATAGCGTAGATGGAGAGTAAGTGCAGACCAAATCCACTCAGCATGGCAATGAGAATCGCAAGACTAGAGTAGCCGATTCCACAGCGCAGAGAATTCATGGTAGGATAGAGACTCTCTGAGAGCCTGAGGCATTTGATCGGATCGAATCTCGGAACTGTGAAATCCGAGTCGGAGCCGTCGGCCGAATCCACTGACTTTGCTCTCACTCCCGTCTCTTCAAGTTGCATATCTGCTCAAGTAGTACCTTTCCCGTCGACAGTGATCCGCCGATGCCGCTCTATATGTACGCACGGATCAAGACGCTGATCGTGGCGCTTGTGTTCCGGTTCGCAGTGGGCAGTATTTTCACGAGCCACGTACCTACCGGGTACTGCGCAATGGAAGGCCCTGTCGCGTGCGTACAAGACAGCACGCGCCTTAGAGTGCGTTTTGTTCTTGTCGAGAGTCATCAATCGCGAAGGTGTCCTGACAATATTCCCAGTCGATGGTATTGGGCGTGAACGACCAAGCAAAACGCGAGGCAGAGTGAAATGGTGTATCCGCCATTTTCTAAAGTGCGCCGAACTAACTATGGAGGATATCAAATTTAACGACCAGAATCCCCTTCACGGTGCGCGACAAGATGAATCGGAAACCATGCCCGAGTCGTTGGGGATTCGTTCATGCAACTCTGGCCTGACAAGTGGGGACGACGTGGGGTTCGGAATTTCGCCGTCTGTGCAGCACGGATGGTGGTTCTGGTGGGCTCAGCGTAAGGAGCGGCGCGAACGGAAGATCAGTAGTGTACGGTCAAGATGGAAAGGGTTTTTATTGAGGCTGGCTCCATTGCAGACTCCGAAGATATATTAAATGGGCCGGGTGCCATCACAAGTTTGGGACAACATCTCGCAATGACTATGATTCGTTAGCGGCTGCACAGAATCGATCTTGGGGGATATAAATTATAATGGGACTGTACAACATCGCGGAGAAAAAACCATCTGGGACTAGGCTAGTTCATCTGGTTGAAGTGCAACATCTGTGTCATGGAGCTGTCGCATTTTTCAGTGCTTCAAGTTGGCTTCAAGAAATGATTTATTGATTCGTTTAGCGGGGCTGTAAGAGCGAGGAACGACTATGTATCTGAGCTAGAAACGACTACGCATCTGACAGTGCAAGACGGGGAAATCTGTCCAAGAAGTTTGCGATACGAAAGGTGACACAACAGTAATTCATCTCTGAGAGTTCGCGAGCGGATGGTGGACTGAGCGAAGAGGTTACTGACGAACGCCGCAGCAGAACGACTCACTGGAAGGCTTGTTTCTACGGTCGCGTCGCAATGGTGTCCTTTAGGGCTTGCCAGTAGGACGAGTCGACTAGTAAACGGTCAAACGAGCAAAAGTAAATAAAATAAAATGGAACCCACAATGATCGGTGATGTAAAACCTAAATGTGTGGAAAATGATTTTCCTGAGGAAGCCAGTGGGAGGCGCCCTCGAAATAGGAACTCTCGAGCGGCCCTGATCACTCCAGGGCACATATCCCACATGCCTGTAGCCCATGCATAGAGGCGGCACTTTGGTCACGATATCGTCACCATTGACGAATCGCAGTACGTCCGGCTTGCCAGTCGGATACTTCGCCCTCGCGTCCTCAAACGCCTTCGTAAATGCCCTGTTCCCTACCCTAGGAGCCCCGAACGTGTACAAGCCTTTGAAATTGATGGCAGGTGTGTCGACGCGTTCTTTTTTTTCACCGGTTGGGTTAACGAGAAGCCTAGCGGCTGTGAGGGGTAAGACGCGGCCTGTTTCGAGAGAGCAGGAAAGCGCACCAAGGAGAGTTGCATAAGCGCCGCCGAGACTATGACCAGTGTAGTAGACTGGCGTGTTGGGATCCTTCAAGATCTTGAGTTCGCGCACTAAGCTGCGGATCGAGGCTAGATTAGATAGTCGGTGAGTGTTTGATCGGCGCATGATGTTGTCGAACACGAACGCATAGCTCGGTTGAAGCCAGTATAAAAGCCCTATTCCGCGGTGAGCTTGAGAATATGCGTACCCCCGAACTTACGGTATGGATCGCAGAGCCGAACCAGTAATTTAACGATATAATCGGGAGGGCTAGATAGTTGCGAATCCTGCAAAGTGTTAGTTCGGGTAGATGTTGTTGGGAATCGCATACCATTCTTTCTCAGTGACGGTGCCCTGCGCGAGTCTCAATCGGAGAAAATCGACCAAAGAACAAACTCACCCGAAATGCGAGGATCAAAAGTGGTTTTTGCTCATCAGTTTTCAAGCGGTAGAAGACGCCGAGATAGGGAATGTCGGTGCCCTGCAAGCGGTGAGGACCTTTCGGCGCTTGACAGGAGATAGACATGTACGCACTTCGGCTCCAGTAATAGGAAAATAAGACATACCCAAACGGCTCGCAAGTTTCGCGATTGCCGCGCCATAGTCTCCAGTTTTACCCGGGATACGAACGTCGGGGAACATCTCATGGCCTTCAGCGTCCCTTGGGAGCGGGGCGTTTCTGAGTATACGTTAGAGCGAGGTTGGCGAGAAGACGGCGAAGATGTACTGAAGATACACACAACGACTTGCGAGCAAACATAGCTTTGCTATTAACAATCTGTTAGGTGTCGTATTAGCAGACGGTACGGTATCGACGACTCTGAGAGGGAAAATTCACTGGTCATCCGGAGTTGGCGGGTCGGCCTGCGTCATGGCGTCCAATGCCCGCTCGAGATCTTTTTTCGCCTCCTCCGTTTCCTTTAGCAACTTGTCAAACGGCCTGGAGCAAAGTCAGAACATGAAACGATGATCAGTGGAAGAGATATACCTCTGCCCTTGTACAAAATCCCAAGCCTGACGGGCCAGTTTCATGGGCAGGAGGGCCAAGTCTATCAGACCATCCAGCCTCGAGCAAAGAAGTCAGAGACACGAAACGATGACCAGCGGAAGAGACATACATTTTGCCCACCGCTCCTCGAGCGAAATCGCGGGCGTTACGAGCCATTGTCAAGGGCAAGTGAGCCAAACTTTTCATACGAGTCATTGTGAGGGAAGGGGAGGAAGGAAAGAAAGAAAGATAAGCAAAACCCGGTTCGGGACCGAGCCAGAAGGCAATCCGCTTGTTACGTTTAGATGTTTAGTTGCTGTACGATTTACACGTTTAGTTGCCGTACGATTTACACGTAACTCGGATTCCGTCCATGAATTTTCTTCAATTCTAACCTCGACACCTGAGACAGAGACGCGGACAGTGCAATGCACAACATGTATGTCGCGGAACGAAAACGAAAATAAAAAATAAAAAACAGAAAAAAATGCAGCACTCGAATAACGGACTCATTTCGTACGTACAAGAGTAAGTCCGCGGCCGGGGCATTTCCCAGCCTGTCAAAGGAGAGAGATGAAATTTTGCGAATCGCGGCGTTTACGAAAATATGATCGACTTTCGATTCGAGCCAGCGGTTCGTCCAGACAACTGGGATTCGGAATTATTTTGCGTAGGCTGGGCCAGGCCTTCTCCCAATATTTGTGAGTCTGAATAGATACGGAAGCAACAATAATACTCACCCCGGTAGGTATAATAATCGGATATCGATCTGACCAGGAGCGCTGCAGAATCGAGAACAGAGCAGATACAGAGCACAATGTTGAATATTTCGTATCTGTAATTTTGAGAGCCCGGGCAGAATGACTCGCGTCGAACAAAGAATCGAGTCATAGCCCGGGCTGGATTCAAACCGGTGATTTGTGTGTATTGAAAGCCCATTTATCGTGTGCAGACCACTACTGTCGGGCATTCTCGCAATAGTTGTGAGCCTGAATACACGAGGCAGAAATTGACCCACCGCACGCAAAAAACTCATCCACAAATTATTTCCCGGACTCGAATCGAACAAGCGGTTCCTACAGAAGCCCATTTTGAAGGACCACTGGGTGCAGGTGCGGACCAACGCTACCGGGCCTTTTCCCTAATGTTGTGAGCCTGTATGGGTATATACGAGAAAAACAGTCGGCTCGCCTCTGTTGAGTGCAAAATGAAAACCCACATCCATACCAGTATTTGCAGAAATTGAGCGCATTACGGATACTAGCAGATATTGAACACAGTCAGGCCCTATCCTTGATAGCCTGGATAAGACGGATTTCACAAGGGTGTGGGTGTGAGGAAATGTAATTTTCTATGCAATTTTCGATACAAGCTGCTGCGAATATACATAAATAGAATCACGACGCATACAGGGCTGATTCGGGTTGAGGGCGAAGTGGCATACGCAAACCCGAGCCGGAAAAACAAGATATGGGCCTGTGCACCAGCGAGCAAAGGGTATAGGTGGTCGATGATTTTCGCGGGAAACAGGCGAAATTCGCGGGGAATACGCGTCGGACGCGCGCCGTGGACGACATATGCAAACGGCGAGACCACGCCACCTGTAAGGTGTCGGACAGCAGGTGGCTGGGATGGGGGCGGCCAAGATTCTGCCTCCAGCAATGGTGGAGGATGTCTACGACAGGAAGCGATGCGTGGGGAATGAACCGGGGATGGCATGGTCGTGGTGATAAGAAAGGAAGCGATGGGTAACGTGTAACGCCCTAGACTCGTAACCAGTCTGCTATTGCGGCATTTCTTAGTGCAAGCACTTTGCCGCAGGCAGACTGGTACAACTCGGGTCAAACAATTGGACTGAGCGAGGAGTTTGAAATTTTGAGTGAGGCCGATCACGGCCATCAAATCACTTTCGCGGGTGCCATCAATTCCCAAGTAAATTTGAAGGTTTTTTACATTGTCCTGAGAAGCCTAGTGGAAATTCTAAAGAGACAGATTGTAAGTCACTGGCTATCAGATTCTTTCTACCTTTTTGAGTCCAGACATTTGACGTAAATTGAGGTCAGAACAGGCCAGAAGGAAAAAATTCAAACTCCGTGCGCAGGCCAATTGATCATTCCGAGGTGTATGTACCAGTCTGCCTACGGCAGACTGCTTGCAGTACCTCAAATGCCGTAGAGCAGACTGGTGACGAGTCTAGTAACGCCCAGCGGAGATCAAACAGCCGTCTGAGATGGCCGAACGGCAGGAAACGTGACTTGCCTAGTAAGGGAATGCTTAGGTAAGAACCCAAGGGCGAAGACTGACGCCATCCTCCGTGGACCACTATCTGTCTGATACCCTTCCAAACCATGGACCAACAGGAAACCCGTGTCGAGGATCTATGGTTCTCCCACGACATAGTAATCAGAGCTGAAAAAAAGCTCTTTCGCGTGTCGAAATCGCTACTAGCTGCCTGATCCTCCGTATTCCGGGACATAGTCGCATTTCCTCAGCCATCTGCCGACACCGAGCTCATCGACGGTAGTCCAGTTGTTTCGCTGCACGACTCCGCGGCGGATGTCGAAGTCCTCCTCAGAGCCATCTTTGACTCCAGGTACGCTTGTCCGTCGTCCTCGATTGCTAATAGTATTCCTAGTTACTTCATGCCGCCCCCAGAACGGGTTTGTCTCGATGTCATCTTGGGCATCCTCCGTCTCTCACATAAATACGACATCGAATACCTCCATCGGCGAGCTCTGAGTCATCTCTCGCTCGAATACTATTTCACGTCTGTGGACCAGTATCGCCCACGTCCCACTTCCGGGCATATTTTGTTTGACAGTGACGACGGCATTCTCGACCATATATCCCTCATTGAAGCTGCTACGGAAGTCGGCGCGCTCTGGTTACTACCCATCGCCTACTATTACGCATCCGTGCCCGGGCGCGGTGCACTGCGGGACACGATCCCAACGGGAGCATCAGAAAGTATTCTGCAAAAGTGCATAACCGCGTTCGCAGACCTCATCCTGGGAAATGTTTCGGTTTCCCGCTTCCTCTCGGTGCCGTCCACTGCGGAATGCCAGCTTGAAGAGCACTGCGACCAATTTCGATTCCGTCTTCTCTCCGATGTTTTTTTCAAGCAGGGAAGTCTAGTCTGTCCCCTTGAACTTTGGGACGAAGAGTCGCGGCGTTCGCAGACCTCATCCTGGGAAATGGTTCGGTTTCCCGCTTCCTCTCGGTGCCGTCCACTGCGGAATGGCAACTTGAAGAGCACTGCGACCAATTCCCATTCCGTCTTCTCTCCGATGTCTTTTTCAAGCAGACCAATCAGGGAAGTCTAGTCTGTCCCCTTGAACTTTGGGACGAAGAGTCGCGGCGTTCGCAGACCTCATCCTGGGAAATGGTTCGGTTTCCCGCTTCCTCTCGGTGCCGTCCACTGCGGAATGGCAACTTGAAGAGCACTGTGACCAATTCCCATTCCGTCTTCTCTCCGATGTCTTTTTCAAGCAGACCAATCAGGGAAGTCTAGTCTGTCCCCTTGAACTTTGGGACGAAGAGTCGTGGCGTATGATTCGCACCAATGATATCTGGTGTGACCCATGTTATACCGCGAGCAGGGCTCTTCAAACGGCCGCCCTCGAGGCCTTTTGCGACGGCCTCCCGAACATATACGATCTCCCACCATGGATCGAATTGCATGCGATGCGAAGCGTCGCGATGAGGGAGAGCATCTAGGTGGGTATTTTCTTTTGCCGTTCCATGTAATCACAGCTCATGTCTGTCGTCCAGTTAATCTTGACATGTACATCACAATTCAATTTCATGAGTTTTGACACGCTCCTTCCGGGCCTCTCTGTGAGCGGCTGAAGGACCGCTTTCTCATCTCCGATCCACACTGGCACGTCTCCAGCCCTTTGAATCTCACCGCAATACACGCCATACATATATAACCGTTCGCTTTGCGCCGGCATTCCCGTAGCATTAACGCCTTTCTCCGAGCTGCTGGCCTGTGCATACCTGGCGTCGATTTCGAGTCGACGGCCCAGGCTCACCAAGCTTTCACTGGACGTCGACCGCATCAATGGTTATTATGCGTCCCGTTCTGGAGTTGACTTGGGCTATCTCGATATAACTAGAACAAGAGAATTATTGATCACTTGAGGAATTGCAACGAAGAAGACTCACCTGTTTCGGTTCTTTACGGGTTTATTGAAGGGATGGGTCCGTTTACAGAGTATTAGGGTTAGCAGATTTACCTCCCTACGTCTCCTCCGTGGCAAATGCAAGAAGCGATTCCTCGTCCGGGGGGTGCTTCCCAATCAACTTATGCTTCGCAACGTCCCAGCACTCGAGGAAATCGCCTTTAGTAACAGCGCATAACCGCCACTGGGATGGAACTGTGCTCCAGAATCCTCGTCCCGGCGGTTTTAAAGGGTGAAAGTCGGATGAAGCGACCTCGAGTACGGCGCCATTGTCTGGACACCACCAGCGAGGAGACGCTTGACCAGCTTTATCAACTCCTCGGTCGAGAAATCTTTCAGCGTGCTTGGGGAAACGATATTGGAATGCACAAATGTCCTCAACTGAAGATCTGCGACAAGAGCAATCCAGACATTCTTGTCGAACGCGAGAAAATGGAGAAACCTGCAGGTCTAGGTGAAGGCAAGGTGAAGGTGAGTTCATTCAAGTTCGAGATCATGTATGATGCAATGTCACAGCAGGTGAAGATTGAAAAGACTGCGTCGGGGGCAGATCCGAGAAACGTAGCCCCTGCCTGCATAGCCTGAGGCACGGCTCTCCCCGCAAACTTGGGTTGGATGCAAGGGCGTGTGGGCGCTTAGAAAAACGCTAGATCACTGATCCGCAGATCGGAACCGTAGTAAACCTTTCTCCCGTCATTTCGTTACTTGTCGTCCACGTCACTCATTTCCAAGCCACTCACTCATTCCTGTCTCTCCTCTGGACGAAAGCAAGCCCTCTGTCTAGCAGCGCTCACGCTCCAAGATCACCCGCTCGACTCTGTTTCATCTAGTTCCTTTCTGATTCCACTTCCATGGTATCGACATCGGTGCTTTGTGCTTGTGGACTGGTCCTCCTGCACGTTCAGCGTTTACATTAGGGGCAGTCAGAGTCGATGAATTTCGACGATTCTGAGGCGATTCTGAGAGGCGATTCTGAGATTAATTCTGATTTATTTAAGCGTGGGAGAATCACCGAGAATCAGAATCGCCTGAGAATCGCCTCGATTTGCAGAATCTCCTCCAGAGGAGATTCTACATCGATTCTCAGGTGATTCTGCTCGCAATAAATACAATGTCGATTCTCGAAGTACTTAACTACAAATTATTTTGTGACTAGTACTATAGCTGCTGACAAATCTGATTCCGTCCTCCTTGTCGCAAAACTCGCACATCTTCGACAGTCTTGCCATGTCGAGGAGGGCTGCTACTACCACCGCCAAGGCCAAGGCAACCCAGGCTCTGGCCGCCGAGGAGGCCCGCGAGGAAGCCGAGAAACCTATCAAAAGACCGCGAGGGCGCCCCAAGAAGGTCATACAGGCGCCAGTGCCAGTAGCGGAAGTCCAAGCCATAGAAAAAAAAGTGCAGGTGGAGGATGCTTCCAAGGAATAGGATTCCATCGTAATAGAGTGCGTCCCCATGATGTCTTTATGGTTGACCACTCACACTTCAATTAGCTGGAACGGAGATCTTGCCCTCACCTGGACTTTGACTTGGGGTGTGGGCCGTGGCATAG
Organism: Mycena maculata; assembly: GCA_029448575.1. Taxonomy (NCBI): domain Eukaryota; kingdom Fungi; phylum Basidiomycota; class Agaricomycetes; order Agaricales; family Mycenaceae; genus Mycena; species Mycena maculata. The sequence goes on from JARJLG010000180.1 coordinate 61,766, forward strand.
CCCGGCAAAACTCGTACTTATTTTTTTATATAGTAGGGTATCAGGGACAGGCCGCAATCTCACCTACATCTTGACGTCCAAGTTACACACTACTCTGCTCACCTACAAGCTGTCTGAATTTCGATTGAGAGCCAAATGAACATGGAAAATTCAAACTCATTGGCTTGGTTTTGAACATTCTGGTCATTGAATGTTTCTGCAACAGGCAGCATAGAGAACACAATTATCAATGCTGCCATAGAGTGATATCTTTCTATTTCTTTCCTCTGCCTTCTACTCATGGGCATGACAGTGCAAATTCGTTTGAACTCTTTATTCAATCACAGAGGAAATGAACCTCTCATGGGCTCATAGTCACAACCATATCAACCTTCAAGCACGGATTGAGCAGGTTATGACCCAGGGCATATCTTGCCACATGGCAGATACTTGGTTAACCTTGATAATCTGGAAGGTCAGCTTTTACTTTGCCAGAATTGGATGCACAACTGAGTTCTGCTGCAACAAAAAAAAGATGCCCAAGGTCATACATACAACTGCTTCTTTGGATGACTCAAAACCAAGGTTGATATAATTGTACGCCCTCACTCAGCCAACTCACTGAAAACATTTAGGCCATCTGTTTGATGTGGTGTGTTTCCTGCACATTCACTTCTCACCGGAACCCATTTTTGTCCATGGCTACGACCTCCGGACTGAAGAAGGTCAGCAGTAGAATTGCTTTTTGTTTGATGTCCTTCAAAATCTAATCCAAGGCTATAAGCAAAATAGGTCGGTATATTCGTTGTCTTCCATAGATGCATATCCACTCACATCTCGCCAAGTCATGGAGTTTCATGTGTAAATCTGTTTATCCTACCTCCATGTTGTGCACCTTAACAACTTGAAGATGGAATGCAACTCCAAACATGACTGGCACGAGAACATTGGGATGTAAGTACAGTACGCAGTACTTGCTAAACAACAAACAGTGCAGTTTTGACAGCAGCAGGGATTCAATTGTGCTGGTAACCTGTTGTTGCAGCATAAAGCAGGACTTGGGGGCAGGGCTGGATGAGTGGACCGTCAATCCACAGGAGGCTGACAAGACCCAGATATTTTTTCTTCCATGAGACCCCTTGCACCTTTGGTGTTCATTAGGGGCAGTCAGAGTAGATGATCAAGGCCAATTCTGGAGCAATTATGCAGGCACTTATGGCCACCAATTATGCACAATTGTTGACATTTAAATTATAAATGAATCATTCCATAACTGTTGCATAATCACCTCCAGAGCTGATTGTACAAAATTCTCAGTGATTCTGAGTATTTTGGATTTATGGTAATCATCCCACGATTAAAATCACTCATAATTGTGTTCCATAATGGTGCCCATAATCACTCCAGAATTGTCTACTCTGACTACCCCTATTATTGTACATGATTGGGTAGGGTTGGAACATGTTAAGGTAACAACTACAATAGGTTCATTCACAGTAGCCCTTTTTCACTCCCTTTTTTCTGCCCTTTTTACATTCCCATCATTTTTTGCCCTGTTTCCCCCCCCCCCCCTTTTCCAGTTTAGCTATGTAAAAAGGAGTGAAAAGGGCAAAAATATCGTGTCTAAGTGCACAAACCATTGAAAAGCACAAAAAAGGCAAGCAAAAAGGGAAGAAAAAAGAGCTACTATGAAACCCCCATCGTAACTCCCTTTTTCTTCCCTTTTTCTTCCCTTTTTCATCTCCTTTTTCCCTCATAGGACACTATAGCTTGCACAACAGGTCTACTAATGACTTTCAACATCTACATGGTCACAAGGAAGCCTGTGGGACTATATTTTGAGCGCCAGAAAGTTTTTATGCATAAACTTGAAAAAAAGAAAAGGAATAGAAAGAGGAACAGCAAAAGGAAGACAAAAAGAAACAAAGGAGAGCTGCCAACAAGTCTAATGCTTCTTGCCATGAGCATGATAGAAAAAGCGAATAGAAAAAAAAATGTACACATCGAGGTTCGATCTCAGGACCTTAGAAGTACGCTCGGCATTAGCCGTGAGCACAGCCACTATATAGTCACAAAAAAACTAATGGAATCACTGAAAAGGGCTTCAACACAGCCACTATATTCCTTCTACTGGAAAAGTAGGACTGATGATTTGAGCAGCTCGCAAAACCCTCATGTAAACTTTTAGAAAAGAACGAGAACTTATTACATAAGTACTCGTAATCACCAGCATCGAGGCGAGCACAGAGATCTCAGCAGGCCTTTTCCCAGGTGTCGGTGCTGTCAAACTGTCTGCCGGGAAGAGCGGGAAGCCCAAGACCCACTATTACCATCTCCTCGCCGTAGACTGCTTTGAGAAACACGAAAAATACAAGGATGCATTTGCCTATGCACTTGCTGTTGTTGCCACCAAACCCAACCTCCTGAAGGCGTGGCGCACCAAAATCAAGAACAGGATTAAAACGTGAGGGCTCCTAGTCTTCTTCCATAGACGATGGGCTGATCCATATTGCGGGTAGATTGGTTGATAGGACACGAGACTACATTACAGAAATGGGTCAAACAGGTGCTGGTCTCGGGGATGAAGATGAGATTCTTGCGGGAACCAAGCTAGCGACGAGATGGGGTAAGTCGTTGTTTTTCTGGGTATCCACTTCTTGACACTCGACAGATGTCATCAAGGCGGAATTCCCTTGGTTCTACCACGTCCGTACCTTGATCGCATCGCGCCCGAACCTCCAGCCCGTGGGCCTGGGAAATAACAACACAGACTTCGACGTCTCTCTTTTGATTCCCACTCGCGACGACGACACCTCTAGTGCACCAGACGACACAACCAGTGCGCCAGATGACGCACCAGATGACACCCCGGATCCACCTGAGCACCCCTCTGAGCCTGGGCTCTCGCCGACAGTGGACATCGTCACGTCAGACAGTGATAACGATCTCCTCGATACACCCACGCTCGCCAATGCCACTGTACCCGTCAAAAGAAAGCGTGGGGTCTCGGACAGCACTGAAGCACCACCACCCAAGCCACAACAGACGAGGCCGAAGAAGAAGACCAAGCCACAGCCTGCTGTGTCGATCCCCGCTCCCCCTGCGGCTGCACCTGCCAAGAAGACAACATCCAAAGATCGGTTTTCGGCTACCATCTTGGCGGAAGAGGAGACGGCACAGCGACAGATGGACCTGAGGAAGGAGAAGAACGATGCACGTAAGGAGGTAGCACTCAAGAAGATCTCGATGGAAGGGGAAATACGGTTGGCGAAGGCGGAAGCTAAGCGGGAGGAAAAGGCAAAGAAGTTGGAGTTGGCCCGCTTGAGGATGGAACAGGAGCACCAGTTCCGGATGGCACAGCTTCAGAATCGCGCGCCAGAGCCCAGTACCTCAAGCACATTCTCGGGGATCTTTGACGACCTGCCCAGGCTTCCCTCTGCGGATAGTGCGGGCCCATCGACCTACTTTGACAACTACTAGTATTTTACGGGCCCCGGATACTAGCTTCGTAACTATTTTATTCAGTGCAGTTATGCTACGATACCCCTTGTCAAGTGGTGTGTAGATATAACATCGAATTCTACACAAGTCGCCGTTCCTCTGCCCGCTGTGCCCTCCGCTTTTGCTTGGACCTAAATAACTTGGCCTTCAGCACCTCCCGGAAGCGTTTACCAGCGGTATTGCGACCACGCATAGGGCCCTCATCAATATTGAGGACGGCATCTGAATCATCGTCAGAGGATAACCCTTCGGCGATGAACGGATCGGGATTGTCGGAGTCAGGATCTCCGCCACGCTCCTCCTCCTCGCAGTCCATAGCAAAGGAGTGGATGCCCAGGCATGCTGAGATCCAGTATGTCGCGATCTTGTGGCTGGCTTCGTCCTGGATATTCACTCGAAGATGCTTCAAGGAGTGAAACCGGCCTTTTAAAAAGCCAATTGCATGCTCAGACCGGATGCGAAGCATAGAGACGTGGTTATTGAAGGTTTCCTTCTCTGGCTGCAAGCTCTCGGGCTTCTTGTACGGTGCAGTAAGCCAATCCTCAAGCTGGTAAGCGGTAAGTAAAGTGTTAAATAAGATAAGAGGAGAGCTGACTGCGTACGCAGAGTCTGCCCAAATCCACTCGCCATCTGGGAACAGGTCTGCACACTGCTGGAAGGTGCTCGTGTCCTTGAAGGCCAGAGAATCATGGGTACTTCCAGTACGTCCATAGCTGAAATCGATGATTTTCAGATTTGGAAGATTAACAATCTGTTGATGTAATTAGAAGTCAAGCCGAGACACTATTAAGAAACCACGTACCTGAATATTCAAGGAGTAGTTGCATTTTCTATCAAAGTAGCTTTCCCCGTACCATGTAGGACGCTGATCAAGCGGTACCAAGGTCCCGTCCACAAAACACCACCCGTCCCTCCATGCCTTACATGAGTGCTTCTGCACCCACCGCTTCGCTTGCTCCTTCTCTTCGCTTGTCGGCATGCAGACAGCTGTCCGCATGAACTCCGGCCGAAGGATGGCAGTCATAACGCGGCGAGTGATGAGATGGACAGTACCCTTCCCGAGGCCTGCCCAATTTGCGACTGCTTGAATGCTAGCAGCATTCCCGTCATGCCCGAATCGGTAAAGGGCCACGGCAACCTGCTGATCCGCTGGAAGCTGACCGTTGTTGGAATTGTTAAAGAACACGGGGTCATTCTCGAGGGCAGCCACGAGTTTGTCGAATGTGAGTGGGTTAACTCGAAGATTTTGGCGGAAATGATCTGGACGACCGGCCTTGAGTGCAGTGAGGACATGGAAGAGATATGATGGACCACGGGGCAGGGTGTCCCGAGGCTCCTCATAACGGTGCTGATACATGTCGTCTATCTCGGACCGAATCCATTGACGGAGGAGAGGGGGGCGTCCATTGTCATCTGAGTCGGTGCTGTCCTCATCATCCCCGTCAACCCCTGAAGACCAATCCCAGTCGGAAACCGAATCGGATTCGGAGTCTGAAGAGTCCGAGCCCACCGAGAAGAGATCCGGCATGGCTTCTGAGCTGGATGAGGTTGTAGAGCCCGAGAGATCCAAATCGGTGATTGAATATTCACCATTGACTGAAATGTCGCTTGTGAACCGCCAGTTGGGTCCCAGGATGTCACTCCATTGGGAGTTGTCGCTGGAAGTGTCTGAGGAAGTATCTGAGGAGCTGCTTGAGCTGTCGCTGGTGTCCGAGTCACCGGACAGATGTACATCCAAATACGAGCGGACCTCGGGGTTTTCTCGGTGAGCCCGGCGGGCCGCAGCACGTTGGTGCAAAAGAACGCGTCGGCGCAGGAGAGCACGTCTCTGGCGTCCTTTGTGGTTACGGATGTACGACTTTAAGAGAGCACCCGCCCGCTCAGCGCGACGAGCGGCAAGAGGCATCAAAGATGTACAGCCACCAAAAATCGGATTTTTATTGAGGATTAAATTGTTGAGTTGAATAATATATATATATGATGAGAATCGACATGAGAATCGCTTTCAAAACTGGGGCGGTCAGAATTGAGGGCGATTCTGAGTGATTGTCCCACGATTCTGATGCAAAACAATTCTGAGAATCACATCAGAATCGCCCGTCAGAATCGCCTCAGAATCGTCGAAATTCATCGACTCTGACTGCCCCTATTGGGGAGGAGGCTATTTGGCTATTTTTTTCCACCAGCGCCTTCTCCAATTTATCTAGCGCCACTCAGATACATACGGTGTTTACATCTCATCATCTCGCTGACAGCTGGTGTGCTTTTACCCATTTTCGCGCACGATGGCGCCATCAAACCTTAACCGACCCAACATGCTGCGGTTCGCTACGGCCCGTGATCTAACCCTACCTACGCTAACTGTTAACAAGAACTTTGCGTGCTCTCGGATCGTTATCCCCAGTGAAAATCCCCTCTGGCCGTGTCCGCCCGCATCTGCCCGCATCCGCCCACCCAAAATCGGCCAGATCCGGCCAGATGTGGCCAGAGGTTTGACCCACATGCCAGATCACTATCTGGCGTAGGCCGCCGCCGTCCGCCAACTTTCTGGCCATATCCGCCCGGTACTGCCCACATCTGCCCACTGTTTTCATTAGTAATTCTATTGCAATGCACTACATACAAATCAATATACATTACAAAAGTCAGACTGTCCAGCTAAGAAGTCCATCGCCGCACCATCGACACCGCCCCGTCGTATCGTACTCCCATCTCACATCGTCGTCCCATCCTCACTGCACTGTCCCACCGTCATCCTGGCGTCCATCGTCGTTGCGCCGTACCACATCGATCTAGTAAAGGCATGATCTATATCACAAACCACTCAGTACCGATACTAAATGGGATGAAAAGAACTCACAGAAGTGGTGAATGGAGTGGACGTAGACGACGGAAGATCTGCCAACGATTCAGATGAAGAAGATATGAAGTTAATGTTGTACGTACCCTATTCGACTCATGTGTAGAGTGAAACCCGTCGAAGACCTGGATTCGGCCCCAGATTAGCTACGTGGATGCCCAAGGTAAAAAGGATGTTCCTCACATTAGTTGGTAACTGCAGGTACGAGGAGATACGATCTGCACACAAGATCAGCTCAAAAATTGTAGCGAAAGGTAGGCGTACCTTCTTCTACTGACCGGAATGTGTTGTCCGAGTGATCATGGGACGCAGGCGGTGGCCGGAAACGGTGTAAAGCTCTGAAAGCACTGTCAGAACCTTCAAACAAAGATGTTGGAGGCTTACATGAGTGCGGGTTTGCGGCGCATCATGCTGCACATGAAGATACCGGTGTTTCGTGGCGGGTCAGATTCAAGCATATCAGAAACGCTAAAGCAACGCACCACCAAGCCCAGGGGGGTCGCATACAGTCTTCCTGCAGACATTAGAGTGTTGCGTGGCGATGGAGAAGTGTACTTGTTAATGGTACTAGAGTGGTCGGAGTAGCGGATGGCGGATGGCGGTGTGCACATGGATCCAGCGAAATCAGGACACAGGGGAGGGTAGAAGGCTCAGATACCTTGGGGCTGGGACCGGTTTGAGCAAGAAACATCACGGATCTACCAAGATCGAGGTAAATCAGTTGGCCGACGGAATTGAAGCAGGAAAATTAGCTTGCCTAGGAGGATATGGATCCAATGGGCCATTGTGGCGGACGAATGGGTGCATATGGTCGCCTCTGTGGTCCTGGGATGGGCAAACACCTGTCGTAGATCGTATTCTCGCTTGTTCTTGCCAATTTGTCCCGCCATCGCACACAAGCTTGAAACCTGTTGATTCAGACCAGGGAGCCAGCAGGACCTTGGTGGAGTGTTCTGGATGAGTTCGACGGGGTCTAGGGTGCCAGCAGGAGGAGTTTGGCCAGCGAGGATGGGGGAAGGAAGAAGAGAGGCGGAGGTGCAAGGCTTTGCCGTTAGAAGATAACAAGTGCAAACACGTCTGGAGGTATGGCAAATCGAGCAGCGGAGGACGTCTACAGGAAAAAATTGTTACACTGATAATTTGAGCGGGCTTCGGGTTGCGGGAAGCACTGGCAGGACGCTTTGGAGCCATGTCCTGGCCGGCTGTGGTGCTGGTAAAGCAGAACAGGTCTCAGAGCTGTTGAATGTCGCAGACTTCCAAGTTTCTTCAAAGTTCAATTCAAAGTTTCTCAGATTGGCGTTGGACAAGAAAGCGGACGGGGCCAGATTTGAAAAGAAGCACGAAGTTTTTTTGCTCCCCGAGCCAGATCAAAACTAATGACATTTTTGCCGAGCCTCGCCAGATCTGGCAGACCGCGGCAGAACAGTGGCGGATGCGGGCAGATGCGGGCGGACCCGGCCAGACGGGATTTTCACTGGGCGTTATCTCTCGCGTTCACGTATCTACACCGCGCCGAGGGAGTTGAGGTGGCATTGACACCACTTCCGTCAGAATGCACGCCTTATCGCTTAGGCTTCTATAAAAGGCGGATACAATCAGAACGGCGCCAGAATGTCGTTCTCTGACCCTCACCCCGAGCTCGCCCCAGCCCGCTCATCTTCCGAAAAGCATAGGTCAGAGAAGGAGGATGATGGAATCGAAGTCGCCAGCCAGGTCGACTTGAGCAGAGTCGTCTCTAACCCCGGGGGCGCACCCACAGAGACCGTTTCGGCGCTGGGGAGACATGTCGGCTGGCTCAGCGTCATCTTTTTGAACATGTAAGTACGCTCTCTGCTCTTTGACCGTCAAGAGTCTAAGTGATACTGCTAGCAACAACATGATCGGCACCGGAGTGGGTCGTGCCAGCCACCGTCTACGTCGGCTTCATTAACTATTAACAGGTGTTTTCCACGCCTGGAAGTTTGCTGGCGGGGCTCGGAAGCCCAGGACTTGTCCTAGTCTTCTGGCTTGTGAGTGGTTCCCCTCCTGCGCGCCAGGCTAAGGCGAATGCAGATTGGGATCGTCATCTCCTACGCTGGCCTTGCTCTCTATCTCGAGCTTGCGTCCATGTTCCCTAAACGAGCGGGTGCAGAGGTGGGCTCTCCATTTTTTCATCGGCCGCGCCTCTGATGCTGCATACAGGTGGTGTATCTCGAACAAGCCTACCGAAGACCCAAATACTTCTTTCCGGCAGGTGGCTAACCCTTGTCACCTATCGCGTACAGATTCTGAGATTGGCTCCCCAGCGTTTGCTGCGATTACAGTCATATTGGAGTTTTCGGCTAGCAACTCCATTGTCCTCGCAAACTACCTACTCTACGCTTCTGGAAACGACACGCGAGTCTGGCCATCTTCACTAACCTGCACAGTACTCAAAATTCTTCCGCAGTCCCACTGAATGGCTGACGAGAGGCATTGCCGTCGCAGGTTACACTGTAGCCTCGGCCTTGGTCTTATCCTCCACCAAATGGTCTTTACGCGTGAGTCAGCCACCCCAGACTGCCAATTGTACTGATGTACACCTTCCTAGTTCGTCAACCTTGTCGGCTTCCTAAAAACCGTAACACTCGTATTCATTGCGATCACCGGCTTCGTCGTCCTCGGCGGTCACACCCGTGTCAAAGATCCCCACGTCAACTTCCACGACGCATTCAAGGGCTCCACGCACTCTGGCAACGCAATCGCCACCTCGCTCGTCAAGATCAACTTCGCATTTTCGGGCTACACCAACTCTATCAATCTTATTAACGAAATTAAAAACCCCGTCGCGACAGTGCGGTCGGCGTCGTCCGCCGCACTCGGTCTCGTCTCCGTTCTCTATGTGGTATGTCTTAGAGCTTCGATGGTGAGGAGATGTAGATAGAGCTAATGTGTGTGCGTTATCTAGCTCGCCAACGTCGCCTACTTCGCTGCCGTCCCGGCCGCGACCATCAAGACGTCGGGCACGCTAGTCGCAGGCCTCTTCTTCACTAACGTGTTTGGTCGCCATGCCGGCGCCCGAGTCTTCCCCGCCCTCGTTTCGCTCAGCGCGTTTGGAAATCTCATGGCTCATCAGGAAAAGCCTCCTTTGGCAATAAGGTCAGATTGTCCCAAACTTTGGGCAAATCCAACCTAATTACCTCTCTTGCCTTCATTAGCTTTCTAGTGACCTCCAAAATAAATTAGGGGAAATCCGAGCCAACTTGGCCATGATTTGCGTCGTTAGCTGGGGGTTGGTAGGGTGTTTTAGCTCGAAAACCAGGCATTCATTTGGAATAAAAAATGATTGTATTCAGCTGCTACCTACAAGTGAAACACTATGTATCTATGTACGTATATATCTACTGCCCCTCCAGCCAATCGTCTAGTGTCAGTCAAGTTAGACGCCGTATGAAGATCGGGGACAAAGGAACGAACATACGTCGGGGATTCCAGGGCACTGGCCACCATGCACACCCTACATGAACCAGCGGAGAAAAGGAGTAGGGAGATGACCATTAGTAGCAACTTCCTCGGACAGTGCTAGCTCCGGCAGCAAGCCAATTAGAAGATAGGCGGGGTGAGCGGCAACGAGTCTAGGACGAATACGGTCAGGAATAGAGGTCAAATGAGAGAATCTGAATTGACCAACCATCTGGGAGCCAGCGAATACATTGAGACAACTGACCCGATGAGAACAACGAGCAAGATCGAAGCCGCAATGTACACATCCTATATATTAGTGTTCGCAACGGATTAATCTCAACCTTGCGTGCAAGCATGTCATACTGTAGCTGCGCGACCCTGCACGAGGGTGAGAAAAAGATAAGTATACAGGCAGAGCAGAATCACCATCGATGCATTTGGACGACGGCGGTCCAGGCCATTTCATGAAGCCAGTGTAGATTCGACGGCGGTGAGGTTCAAGCCCCTGGCGCCGCATCGTGGAAGATGGCTAGCGAGATTAATCAAACAAGAAGGTCAGTCAGGATTAAGGGCGGGGCAGGGGACGAAGGAGGGATGCACGTCATAGAGCTGTGCATGACCTCTGCACAAATTCATGACAAATTTATCAGTTACGAATTGAAGGCGAAGGCGAGCGGTGTGACGAACAGTAGATAAGGTACCACGGCAAGGTTCCGCAGCGGCGGCCGCTGGGTCCGCAGAAACAGCGGAGATATAAAGAGATGCGCATCGATGGGAAGCGCATCTGGGAGGATGTGAGCCAACGGAATGGGTCTGCTCTGATAGGTACTTACTTACTTGGTCGCGACCTGCCGGATGTAGCCCATGAAGCGCGTGGAAACGCAGGCGCATGAGATTGAGCGTGACGGCAGACACGTCTGTGGATCCTTGTAATCAGTGAGCACACTCAAAGCAAGCACTTCTGTTGGAAGGAGACTCGGATGTCTGGACTTGAAAGCTGGGGCCACTGTGAAAGCCTCGCTGGATGAGTGAGTGCGCACGAGGAAGCGTACATTCGTATGCGAAAGTCAAAAGGTAGTCGAAAGGTGTCAAGGGGTTGCCGTGACTGTGGAATGAGCTGAGGAGAAGTGAGGGAGCCGGGGAGGATCGAAATGTGGGGCATTGACGAGCGACGAGATGGGGGGAAAAGAGAAGAGTTGTTTATGGGTATTGTGTTCATTTCCATTTACGGTCTCCAACCACTTTTTTGATGGCACGTGGAAGTTGTGCCTGAGTTCAGGGCCGGTGTTTCGGCAACGGACTTCGAAAAGTTCCCGATCCTCTTTCGCCTAAATCTCAGTGAAGCCCTCATATATGGGGCACCAAATACCAGTCACTATAACCTCATATCATACCGCATCATTCGGTCCTTCCTGGCCCTGGAAAAAAATTGTAACTGTGTTCTAATAGACTAACTTTGGAAATCCACCTAATTTGGCCGGATTGCCCAAGCTGGCTACTTTGGAAAAGGGCTACCAAATTACCCCTAAATTAGCAAAGAAGTATTTTTCCTGATGGCTGTGCTCCGTGCGTCCTTCCTTCCTCCTCACTCCTTTCACCCACCTCAAGTATCATACTGAAATAAATTCATGTTAGAGGGCCAGTCGCGCGTTATCCGCGAAGTCGCGCGGCAAGGCATCTTACCCTATCCCGCGATCTGGGTATCGACACGCCCTTTCGGCACGCCGCTGTTCCCCGTCTTCCTCAAATGGCTGCTGACCGTCATCGTGATCATCGCACCGCCCGCTGGCGATGCGTTTGTATTTCGTACGTCGTCCGCTCTTCCCGCCGGCCCGCCCAGCAGCGCTGACCTCCGACGGGCAGTCGTCGACCTGCAGAGCTATCCGGCCAACGTATTCAGCTTCGCCACAGCCGCGGCCGTCTTCATCCTGCGCCGCAGACGAAAGCGCGAGGGCCTCCCTCGACACGAGTATCACGCTTGGTACGTGTCGAGCTGCCGTCTCTCCCTACTTTGCTGGCATCTAATTATTTCTTCCAGGAACATCGCCCTCATCTTCACCTGCCTCGTCAACGTCTTCCTCCTCGTCATGCCGTGGTACCCCCCACCCGGCGGGCGCGACGGAGGCGACGTCACCTTCTGGTACGCGACCTACTGCGCCGTCGGCCTCGGCGTCCTCGCCGTCGCGTTTCTCTACTGGGCGGCCTGGATTGTGGTTATACCAAAGATCCGGGGGTACAGGCTGGTGGAGGAGACGGTGGTGTTGCCAGATGGGTCGGCGTATAATCACCTCACCAAGGTGTTTTACTAGGCTCACCTCGCCGAGGTGTTTTGCTAGGGTAGGCCACATTAGGTGGTAGGTATCTTGTAATTAATTCTGCGGTGTGTGCACGGTGCGGAGGGCTGGACGGGGCTGTTTTATGTGCCAATCTCATAGTGATTCTAGAACTATGCGAGGATGAGCTTGGCCGGATGAGGGTGTTTCTGATGATGATATCTGGACAATACAACAGGAGTGCATAACAGTACAGACCGGCAAGGCGAATTCAGAACTTTAACCATCCCAACCTTTCAAGCGGACCAAGAGGAGAGCATCCCGTCTAGCTGCTCGTGCCTTTTCAGCGCATCCTCGAACGTCGGATAATCTTTCCCGTCTGCAAACGCCTCGTAGAGGGCGCCAACGCTGCGGGCGACCAAGGGAAGTTCTTCCTGCCACGCCTCCCACTGGTAGCCGATCTTCTCCACCACATTTGTCGCAAAGTCCTTCAGCTCGAGCCGCACCGACTCGCCGTGCGCAGACGCGTGGAGCGTGGTGCCCCCGGGATTCGTCAAGCGGATCTCGCCCCTTTCTCCGATGATGCTCCAGACCAGCGGAGCCTCGTCGAATGAAGGCTGCCCGCGGCGGAAGCGGACGAGCAGGGTCGCGTCCTGTTGCGCGATGGCGGACTCTTGCAGGGCAGCGGTGACAACGATGAGATCGGGGACGTCAGATTTGACGACCTTGACAATGGTGTTCGTCTCCGGGTCGCGGAGCTTTGAGTTGGGAAATTGGATCTGCAGGCGGGATTGCAGTGCGGCGGCGTCGCCGTGCACGAATTGTATTTGGTCCCACACTGCGAAGATCAGCAGTCCATCACCGCCTCGAGCCAGATTGATATTCACTCACAATGCCCGAACCCGATGGTGAAAGGATTTCCGCCCACCTCCCTCTTCGTGAAATACTCCAGGCTCGCTGGCAGAATCTCACGGTCATTCAAGCCGCCCGCCGCCCTCACCTCGGCGCTCACAACTTTCCCGATCCGGCCATTCTCCACCAACTCCCTGAGTTTCTTCACTGCTGGCGCGACGCGGCCCTGCACCCCAACCATCGTCCGCACCTGCTTCTCCCGCGCAAGGTGGGCAAGGTCGCGGGCATGCGCTGGGTCCTGCGCAAGGGGCCACTCGCAATACACCATCTGCCCGGCGGCGAGGCTGGGCCGGACCGTCTCGTGGTGTACGTCGACACGCGTGCAGCAGACGACGAGCTCGACGTCCGTGTCCGCGGCGAGGTCGGCCGGAGATCCGTATGCGCGTGTTGCTTCGGGGAGTTTGTACGCTGAGATGGCGGCGTGAGCGGCCTCTTTGGACGAATTGCAGAGCGCGACGATCTGGAAGCGGGCAAGACCACGGGGCGAGAGCAGGTATGGCAGGTGTGCGGAGGACGCCCAGCTGGTCTTCGCAGAAGCGGAGAGGCCGATAAGGGCGAGGCGGATGGGGGTCATCGTGGTTTGAGCAGGCGTGGTGCGGGAGCTGAGGTAACAGTTGAGTTTATAAGCTGCTGACGAACGGGTTCGGAACTTCCCGGGGGGACGGACGATCGCAGACATTCCGTTGTGCTCCGAGTCATCAAGTTCAAGGCTAAAAATGCTCAGGGTTGCCGATAAATGAAAGTACTCGCGTAAGGACGATGAATTGAGAATGGTACATTTAATCTGCAGAGCCTGCAAGAATTCATGAAAGACTAGGGCGGAAACACTCTACGCTGGGTTCAAGAACTGCCACATCTGACGCTCATCCGTCTCGTTCAAGGGAGTCATATGAAGCTGCAAAAAAAAGGTGGACGTGAGATGGCGAGAACGACTGAAAGGCATAAACTTACATGTCCGCGGCGGGACCCATGAGCATTCGAGTCAACGACGACAGAAGGTGGGTTGCTGGTCAAGTCGGTACTGATACTATAGAAATCAATCATCAGTAATATATCAAGCGAACCTTGGCATGGAGACGAACAAATAGAATGCAGGCCTTTGCTTGGCAGGAATCAAGCGAAGAGGACTGTGTCCCTCGGCGAACACGGGCCCGGCGTGGATGTAGCGGGGAGCTCGCCAAAAGGCCTGCTCGACACGAGAAAGGAGAGGCCGACCGGAATTATCGCGACTGAAGTGGATCTAGAATGGAACGAATGAGATACATTCAAATCTGCGGCTTCTGACTCACCACTCGATTACGCAAGGTACAGGCCGGAGGATAGAACACGGTGACTGGGTAAGTTGGACGGTTCCGGCCTTCGTATAGGGTCAAGTCCGAACCAGTGGATCTGCTTCTGACATTATAGGTTCCGGCGAGGATTTCCGAGGCATCCTAGCTCAAGTTAGAGTCATTTAAGAACGATGGTACGTACCGTACAGTACGAGAGATCATAATAACACACTTCGTCTTGTTGAGGGCGGATGGGCTGGTGGTGTCGTGTCAGCAGCGAATACACCTGGACGATGAGTGGAACATATTACCTTGGATATTATCTGTGACGAAACGTGAGTAAGGGTGCGGGACGGAGATTCAATCACTGCGTTTAAGGGTCCCCTAGCCATATGTGAGTTTAGGTGTGTTGGCCTGAGTCTAGCCGCGGCTAGCTCGCTAGACAGACCCTGTTTGAGTTGCTAAACACAGGTTGTGTTTAGGTGTGTGCGCCCCCTGTCTAGCTGTGTCTGGGCACCTAGACAGATGTGTGTGTAGCTGAGTTTAGGTCAGTCTAGGTCAGTGTAGCTGAGTTGGGTTGACTAAACTCAGCAAGGCTTGGTTGAGCAAACTCATATCGGTTTCGCTGTGTTTAGGGACCTAACCTGACCTGACCTGAGCTCAACAGATCTAAACTGAGGTAAACCGACCTAACCTGAGCTAGACAGAGTCCAAAACAGTGTGTCTAGGTTGACTAGTCACAGGCCTCAGTTTAGCTGTGTCTAGGGAATCTAGCCTCAGTCTGTGTCTACGGGGGGCTTAAACGCAGTGAATTGGACGCACGGCTTGGAGCCCAGCTACTTTCTGGAATGCAAAGTCAGGCTCAGTGTGAGTTTAAGCACATACACGCTGGAGGTCATTGGCGGCCTGGGAAAGAGGATCAGCGGAGCGGGATAGGCAGAGATGGTAACGAGACTCACGGTCACCTGTGATGGAAGTGAGCAATGAGCAATATGGGTATGTGCGAGAAAGGGAAGAAACATACGGTTTCGAGCTTGGCGTCGGCCTGGGGCAAAAAGTAGGCGCGGCATCAACCGAACGGAGAACGCAGGACTCACTTTTTTTTCCGTGACGGGAAGTGAACGTGGAGGGTAGAGTTTGGATATATACAGCAACATACCTCTTTTTCCAGGGCCTGGCACGGAAGGTTGGAAAGAATTTCGGGAGGAACTCACCTCTTGTGCCTGTGTTGAAGGGTGAGCAAGCGTGAGTTGGATGGACTGAGCGCAGCGTACCTCCTTGATCTTTTCCGCCGCCTAGGTGTGATGGTAGGTGCAGCATAAACGGGAAACGAAATACTTACTTCTGCTTCCTGAGATAGAGGGTGAGCGTAATTACAGGGCGGTGAAATATAACAAGCGCGGTGGTCAAAATGGAATTCACCGCCCGAAGAATCAAGGACGTCGGTCCAGAGATTCAAGATACTCAGTCAGAGAAACATACTGCAGCCTACTAGGCAAAATGGAAGTCGGCGAGAGCAAAGGAAAAAAAACGGTCGCAGACTCGACACATCATGGCCTGGGCTGGATTGGAACCAGCGATTCTTGCAGAACATTGAGGAGCGTCGAGCACTCTCTCACATCTTGTGGCCCGAATACCTAGGGTGAAAATTCGGATTTCTTGAATTGACCTGGCCGAGTCAGGTCGGTGGTTTCTCGTCAAAGAAGAACACAGCCAGTACCGTACCTGCGCACTGCGGCACAGAATCCGCCGCCGTGGCCGAGCGTCGTGGTCATGGGTCAGGGACAAGTTGCAAGCGGGACAGCGTGGGAGGAATTCCGCCGCTGGTCAAATCCGAATAAACCCGACCTCCGAGTGTACCCGGCTTGCCACTTGCCACCACAACAACTACAAAGTTCCTCGACGCCATCCTCCGTACCACTATCTATCTGATACCCTCACAAAACCATGGACCAACAGGAAACCCGTGTAGAGGATCTATGGTTCTCCAACGACACTCTAGTGATCAGGGCTGAAAAAAAACTCTTTCGCGTATCGAAATCGCTACTAGCAGCCCGATCCTCTGTATTCCGGGACATGGCCGCATTTCCGCAGCCATCCGGCGACACCGAGCTCATCGATGGTAGTCCGGTGGTCTCGCTGCACGACTCCGCGGCGGATGTCGAGGTCCTGCTCAGAGCCATCTTTGACTCTAGGTACGCTCGAAGCAACTGCCCACCATCCTCGATCGCTGATAGTATTCCTAGTTACTTCATGCCACCCCCAGAACGCGTTCGCCTCGACGTCACTCTGGGCATCCTCCGACTCTCACATAAATACGACATCGAATACCTCTATCGACGAGCTCTCAGTCATCTCTCGCTTGATTACTGTTTCACGTCTGCGGAGCAGTATCGTGCACGTCCCACTTCCGGGCATGTTTTGTTTGACAGTGACGACCGCATTCTCGCCCATTTACCCCTCATTGAAGCTGCCACGGAAGTCGGTGCGCTTTGGTTGCTACCCATCGCCTACTATTACACATCCGTGACCGGGCGCGATGCACTGCGGGACACGATCCCATTGCCAGCATCAGAAAACACCGTGCAAAAGTGCATAACGGCGTTCGCCGACCTCATTCTAGGAAATACTTCGGTTTCCCGGTTTCTCTCCATGAGTTCCACCGCGGAATGCGAAAATGAGGGCGTCTGCAACAAGTTCCGGCTGAATCTTCTCTCCGTTGTTTTCTTCCAGATGCAGGTCACCCTTCATCCCCTTGATAACACTTGGGACGAACAGGCGTGGCGTATAATGGGCGAAAAGATGTGCAGTCCGTGTCTTAACGCAAGCAGGGCGAATCACACAGCGGCCCTCGAGACTTTTTGGGACCGCCTCCCGAGCATATACGGTCTGCCGCCGTGGACCGAACTGGAGACGATGCGAAGCGCCGCGATGGGAGAGAGTACTTAGGTGTGTATTCACTTTTGCCATTGAATGTAATCGCAGCTAATATTTGTTGTCCAGTTAATTTTGACATGTATGAATTTCACCGAGTTCTGTGCGACGCTGCTGTACAAATCTATTATCTCCCCTGTTGACGCGCTCATTTCCGGCGCGCGGCTGAAAGCCACACCGCAATGACCAAACGGACGGTCCTTGCCCCTTCTCGTGATCTACCCTGGCCCGTATCCAGGCCTTTACTCAATCTCACCCCAATACATGCGATATAGACCGTACCTTTCGTCCTTGATCCTCGGCGACTCTTCAAGTTGCTTGGAACTTCTTGCAAATCGCCCGTGTCTACCCCTCTATTTTTCCCCATTCGTTCTCAGTATGCGATACAATCCACACCTATCCACACATAAGTCAGTCGTGGAATCCGCACTTGTGCCCGGCCGACTGTTTCTTCTGGATCGATCACTCGGCCTCCCGTGGATGTGCGGAAGGCCAATTCAGTCCACGCGTGCCACCATCGCCTTCCCCTACCGGCTCCACGCCCTTAACCCCGATTCCGTCCTTCTAGAATCACCGCTCGTAACGCGCAGTGTGTACTGGTGGGGGCCTTATTTCGGTCTACGTCAGGATAGGCTTTGGTGACTGGAACGCGCTCTTCGTGTCGAAATTTTTGCGGGGCGGATCTCAAAAACCAAAAACCGGACGATTTTTGTTTTGGACCTCGAAAGCCCAATTTTCGGAGCCATTTTGGCGCATTAAAAACCCAAAGTTCCAGACAACCAGCTTTACGGGGCCTGCGTTTCCTTAAACGGTTCACGTTTCCCCAGGTGGAATCCGACCCAGGTGGAATCCGATCATTTCGAGTCAGATCCTCTCTCAAGTTGAGGAAGCTATGCAGGCACCGCTGGTTCGGATCTCACCCCCGGCCATGACTCAAGGGCTCCGCAATTTTTCTTTTGCGCTCGGCTAAAGTAATATTGCAAAAGGCGCTCAGATCCGACTGGTAGCAGCGGTGTTCAGTCCTACTTTCCGCCCTCTGAATCTGGACCTCGCTCGTTTTCTCCGAGAACCGTCCAATTATTTGGTTCTTACAGTGATAATATTAAGTCAGCCTCGTACCTATCCAGGCTCAGAAGATTAGCGAAAAGACCCGGTAGCTCTGCCCTCCGTTGATGCTTCGAATTGTCAGGCTTGTTGTTGCGGGACCCATTCGTTCGATTCGCGCCCCAGCCATATGTGAGTTGCCCACGCCCACTTTTTTTGGGCTAAGAAAAACATATTCCTTTGCCCCGTGTCTCTCCTGGCGATCAGGAATCAGGATCTTGTGGGCTGTCCCTACGCTGGATAATGATATCTGGAGCCCTCAATAATGATTGTAGGTTTTAAACTTTACTTTGCGCAGGGCGGCAAGTCGATCTTTCTTCTGGTACCTATCCATCACATATTTCATTAAGGTTTGGCCGCCGCGCGTACTCTGTTATCTACGAAATTACCTCACCGATGAACAAGTGTTTGCTTCAGTTTTTGTTCCTCACCACCCCTTCGCCTCGTAATCCGCAACTGCCGCCGCGGCAGTATCCGCCATGCTCCGGTACTCTATCCCCAGAATGCGGATACTCTTGCCGTTCTCATACCGTACTTTATGCACGGCGTCCTTGCCCGCGCCGGGCGTGCCCTTCTGGTACCTGTCGGATGGTGGAGCGGCGTCGACTGTTAGAGGCGTCAGTATACAGTCTCAATGGATGGGAAGGGAAAGTATACAAGGGCACGGAAAGCTTCGTCCCGTGGTGTAAAAAGGCGGCGAGTGCGAAAAGGAGAATTTAAAAGAATGAACCACTCACGCCAATCTTGCCACGAAAACGGGCCTGCGGAAACTATAATCCGCTCGGCGCCTGCCGCCTCCTTCTGCAGCGCCCGTACATGCGCGAGCGCCAAGTCACGTACGTCGACCCAGCACGCACCACCCGCGCCCGCCGCCACCCCGGGTTTGGTCAACGCCTCGTACATTAGGTGCGCGGAGGCGTTGAGACCATCGGGGGTCGATACTTCGTGGATGGTAGGCTTTGATATCCGAGGTCAGAGCGGAGCGTGGACGATGAAAACCATGGGGCAAGGGGGAGGAAGAAACCGACGGCATCAGACGGAAATAAGCCCTGATAATTCGATAAACGCACCCCGAACACCCAGGGCGGGTTCAGCACCGACAGATCCCACCCAATCTCGCCCTGGTACTTCTTTGCGAAATCCCACGCAGCTGAATTGAGGGCGCGGAATGTCAGTTCCATAATAAACACAGACTTTCACCGACATACCTCTTTCTGCCAACGACTTTGATGCGCGGTACTTTACACCCGGGGCTGCCGCGCGACCCTTCTCTTCAACCTCCTTCACATCGTGATCGTTCCAGTTGAGTTCGCTAAGTACTTGCGGTTCGGGTGAACTATTTATAACGGCGGCGGTCGAGGAAGTCACCACAACGCGCTTGACGGAGGTACTACAAGGATCTTTCAGCAAGGCACGTCAGACGGAATCGGTGTGTACTTACCCAAATTTCCGTGCACTCTCCAGTATCCCGACCGTGCCCTTGACCGCGGGATCCAGCAGTTCTGCGGCACAATTCGCTTACTTCGTGGACCGGCCATAGACAACTAACGAACGTACCGGCGGGGTCATCTGCCTTCATATGGAACGGGGACGCTGTGTGTTCAATCGCATCCACCCCTTTCACGGCTTCGTCGAAAGCACCGTCCTGTAAGATGCAACAAATCTGTAGGCGGAGAATGGACCATTGATGGGACATGTACCGACCTGAGTGATATCGGGGACGGTGATTCGTTCGAACCTGTCTCCGTAGGGTGCGAAGAGTTTGTCTAGATGCTTTCCCTTGTCGGCGGAACGCACGGCACCACGCACGGAGAATCCATGCTCCAATAAAGTACGGACAACCCACTGATAGCGGTCAACACAAGTCGATCCATAATTTTGCCGGACTTACAACAGCGATGTAACCGTTGGCTCCCGAGACGAGTACTTTTCCAGTGGAAATAGCAGGCATATCGTTGACTGAGGGAGTGGAGGAAATGGGTGTAGTACTTATAGGCTTCTCGGATGCGGAACCGAGTGTTGCTTATTCATCGGATATTGTGATGAATAAGAAGACTCCTGGACGGGTTATACTTCAGCAGGTTCCCACTCCAAATTACGGCGATCTTGATAGCTATCCGCTAATTCTGTGGAAGGGAGGGGAAGGAATGGATGGATTACTCCAAAAACCGCCCACGCTGCGACAGCCAGGCCAATGGATGAAGAAGGACTGTGGTACCTTATAGTAAGTGGCGCTTGACAGAAGTCCGGAACCGGCATGATATCGGACCGGAGGCTCCGGAACACACAAAGCGCTTGTCTAAGTTGTCACGGCTATCTTCACCGTTCTATATATTTTCGTGAATTTGCACTCGGCTTACTTCGTATACTCCACATGCAAAATTTTGATTTTTGAGCCATTTTTCACGGATTTTGTGACCGGTTTTGAACATTCGAAAATCCCCTCGGTGACCTGTGACATGCTCGAATATTTTCGAACATTTTGGGGTCTGTGACCCGTGACATCCGAATTGATCGAAATAGTACAGTTCCGCTTTTCTCATTTCCGTAATCCTTTCATTCCACAATTTGGACTTTTTGCGTACTTTGGCGACAAACGGCACGCCGGTGGCCAATCTGTTTGTGTAAAATTAGCTCGCTCGGTCATTTCTCTCCGCACGTCACGATTCTCGGACTTCTTCAAATTGGTTCTCTTCGTGGTTTACCGAGGACTCCGGTGGTAGCCAATATTGGGGCTTGGCTTGGTCATTTCTCTCCACGCATCGCGATTGATAAATGTGCCAGTGGTAAGTCAATGTCGATTCTGCGTCATCGCTTTTCGCCTGCAACTTCACCGTGTCAGCGACGCTCAAGACTCAACGCTCAACTATAGGTGTATATCCTCCGCAAAGGGGACAACGTATATCACTAACCTTCGTTTGAATCACCCATGCCATGCCGGACTTTCATCGCAACATTTCTTTACTCGCAGTGCGTGGTGCAGAGTAGTAGTCACCTTCGTCACTTAGTTACTTTGCGTAGCATTATGAATCTTCGTGACTTTCTGTGAAAGCTCGTGATTTTGATGCTATCCTGTGAAAGCTCATGAGTTCAATGCTGTACGTTCAAGAACTCGGAAGATCGGCCATCACTGTTCCTTCACACAAGCCGAGCGTGTTTTTTTATATAGATCCCTCACCCTAACACTAACACTAACACTTACACTAACCACTAACCACTAACCACTAACCACTAGCCACCGTAACCACTAACCACTAACCCAAACCTCCTAGCCCAAACCACTAACCCCGAACCTCTAACCGGACCTAACCGGCCAACTCGGCATATCCATCAATCTGTGATGTGCCGAGCTGTCGCCGTTTGACAAGCCCAGAATACTGACTCACGAAGATTTACATCAAACTCATGAACTTTCACAAATTTACAGTACTTCCCATCAAAGTCACGAAGTTTCGCAAGATTAGCCGAAGTAACTAAGTGACGAGAATGGCGTGGACTCCGTGGTGCCGGCGCAGCAAGAATTGCTAAAGAATCGAGTTTGTCTCGTACCTAGGTATTCAGCCTCCCAAGGTTACCGAAGACGCCTGGTAGCGGGTGGCCCGCTTCTGCACGCAATTATCTTCCCTCGCTCTAGTGGTTACGCAGGACTCGCTGGTTCGACCACTGGCAGCCCATGCCATGAATGTGCATACAGCAGCAGCATACTACTTGTCAGTTTTTTGGGCTCAGCGAGTGTCATTGTTCACAAGCAGCAAATGTCACTGACCTCCATCGCGAGGACCGCCCAGTTCTTTCATTTTTCGGCACGCTTGCGCTTGTTCAGGCTCACCAACACTCCATCCAACAAGGCCCGGTAGCAGATGGTCCGCATTCTGCCCTCCGTTTGCGCTCTGATCTGCCGAATTTCTGCGGGAACCGCTCGTTCGATTCGAGGCCGGGCCATGATTGTGTCCGACCCTTTTTTTGCGCTCGGTGATTCTGGTAATGTATTCAGGCTCACGAATAGATCCCACGAGGTTCTAACCGAATGATCTGCCACACAAGCAGTCGGCCAGTCCAGCATCTTGTAGTTATCGCCCCCCTGCAATGGTGTGTGCTCCGTCGGCATCTTGTAGATTTACATTAGGATAACCATCCTCACGTACCTCCTCGGGATAAGGCTCGATGAATGTGGATTCACATTGTGCTGGGTATATTCAGGCTCACAAGATTTGCGACCACGCCCCGCATTCTGCCCTCCGTTCATATTCGAGTGCCAGATTTTCTGCGGAGACCGCCCCCGAGCCATGGCCCGCCGTGTAGAATTCCTTTTTTTTGCGGCGTCAATTCTGCCTTCTATATTCATACTCACAACGGGAGAAGGCCTGGTAACGGATGGTCCGTACCTGCAGACAATAATCGATCGTCGTTCAGGAAGCTATGCAGGAATGGACAAACCCACATTCGCGTTCTCGGAGAAAGTGAGATCATTCCCGATACCCAACGGGGGTGCAACCCACAGTCATCGAGCCTTATCCTGACTTACTTTGGGGGTTTGTTGAGATACTCATGCGCCAAAATTACGCTCCGAGTGCAAAAGGAGAATTTATGAAACATCATTGCCTGGGCTGAATTCGAACCAGCGACTCCTGCATAGCTTCCTGAACGACGATCAATTATTGTGTGCAGATGCGGGCCATCCGCAACCAGGTCTTCTCCTGTTATTCGTGAGCCTGAACACATAGGGCACAAAATTGAGTCACCGAGCACAAAAAAAGAGTGGCACACGGTCTTGGTCCGGGCTCGAATGGAACGAGCAGTTCCCGCGGAGCATCTGGCACTCAAGCATAAACCGAGGACAGAATACGGACCATCCGCTCCGGGACCTTTTTGCTAATCTTGTCAGCCTCGATAAATGCCCGAAGAAAATCGACTCGCCTCTCTCCTGAGTGTAAAAAAAACCTACGTCAGGCGTTCTTGAGAAAGTGACCAGCGTTTCTAGGCAGTTTGCAGAGATGGGTCAAATGTACGCTTCGAGTGCAAAAGAATTTTTGGATGAATTTATAATGGCCCGGGCTGGATTCGACTCCTGTGTCAATAACATCTCCGATATATTGGGTGCAGGGCCGGACCATCCGCTACCAGGTCTGCTAGTATTTGTGAACCTGAATGCATGGGGCACAAATTGAGTCACCGAGAAACAGGGTCGCACACGGCCATGGCCCGGGCTCGCATCGATACATTCAGTGCGAGTGCGAATTAGCGGCTGCGAAGCCTTCTGTCAGCCTGGACTCTAGATACCGTAAGAAAAATCGATTCGCCGAGTGCAAAGGATTTCATAGCAGCGGCAGATCTCGCAGAATGTGAATTCCACGCAGGTGAAGCCCACATTCATCGGGCCCTGTCCTGATTCTTGGCAGTTTGCAGAAATATGGACCAAACATATTTTCGCCCAGCGCAAGAGAAAAATTTCGTGGTCTCAAACATCCACGGCCTGGGCCGGATTCGAACCAGCGATTCCTGCATAGCTTGCTGCACAACGAGAAAATATTGTGTGCAGGTGCGGACCATCCGCTATCAAGTCTTCTGTTGGTATTCGTCAGTCTGAATAGATAGGGCACAAAAATGAACCACTGAGGGCCAAAAAAGCGAACTCATGCAACGCCCGGGCTCGAATCGAACGAGCGATTACTGGCGAAATCTTCGGTTCTCCGTCGCCACAGAGTGCAGGTACCGCTCCCGGGCCGTATCGGATTATTTGTGAGCCTGAATAGGTACAAGGGAAAATCAAGTCTCGTGGCTTGAAAGCAATATTGATATATCGAGATGCCCAGATATTGTTGAGAAATGGAGCACAGAGCAGTCTGAGCAAATAGTGGGCACAGATGTGTAGACCGTTTTTGAGCACTTGTGCAAAGTTAGTTTCTCCGAGCGCAGAAAGACATTTTGATAGTTGAGGAGTAAGTACCATGGGTTCGAACCAGCGATTCCTGCGTAACCGAGAGGGCATCGGGTGCAAGAACGAGTCATCTGCGACCGGGCCTTTTCAGTAGCCTTGGGAGGCTGAATACCTAGATTCGATTCTTTAGCGCGCCGTGCGGCCCCTTGGCGGCCCCGGCACCCGCTCCGAGCCTCCGAGAGAAAATGAAACGTTGTGAAAGTCTCGCATGGCGTGGGTGAGTCCAACAAATTATATAAAGTTCAGCGATAATTGTTCTGTTTGCGGAGTATACGCACTTATAGTCCAGCATTGGGTCGCCCGTGGTTGACCTGGTGCAAGTTGCGTGGGAGCAGTAGATGGCGGCAGATGGTTAATCCGCATAAACCCGATGTCCGAAAGCATCCGATGCTCGACGCTGACGACGTCGTTGTTGTGGAATCTGGATCCGTATAACCCCAGTCCCGTTTTCGCCCGGGTAATCTGAAGAGTTTCTAGATGTATTGCTATGCCAGTGCTCTCTGTTAGGATGACCCGCCGGCGGCCGCGTGGGAATTTCATCCGGAAGCTCTGCAGCTGCGAAGCCCTCACTGCTTAGGAAGCCTCGTCCATGCTCGTCTATGTCCCACTCTCGACCCTCAACCCCTCGACATCCTCGTTCTTCGCATGCCGTATCTGTTCTCGCACCCGCACCATCCGCCACCGCGCAGCTCATGGTCATCCCCGGCAAGCTGCCCACCGTGAGCGAGGGCGGTGTGGAAATCGACGTCGGTGCGAAATGGGGGCTGCCGGGGCAGTCTCATGATCGATATGAATGAGCGAGGCAAACACCGCGGATCTTGCACCCGAGAGCCCAAGCAGCCTGTCCCGAGCAAATTAAGTTGCCCACCTTGAGCGCGGATGGGATCGTGGCGCAAGTCGCAGCTGTCAATCCGCGGAGGAGGAGCAAGCGAATCCGAGGATCTTCGCCGTCGCACTCCCTGCCTCGCCTTGCTTCCCTGCTCCCGCCAGTGCTCATCTCAGACCGATACGGGCATCCCCTGGATCGATCGCATACGCACTGAAATCCCGGAAACACGGTCGCCCAACGCTGTAGCCTCTGCTTGGGCTACGTGCTACTTCTGAGAATCCTCTGAACCATGGAACAATTCGGATCCCTTAACGGCGAAGTGGCCGCGACCTCGGAGTCAACACAAGAATAGATGGGATACCTCGTGTGCACTTTAGACGATAAATATCCACCGAGTCGCATATCTGGCGGTGTCCGTGGCTACGCTCGTAGGCGTTCGGGACGTTTCAACTGACAACTCCAACCGACTAAACCAAAACCGGGATCGTTTCGGGCGTCTCGGGCAGCCTTTCCTTACGAGGACGCGAATTGATGCTGGAAGGTTAGCCTCGATCACAGGCATATGATATATAAGGACCTATGGATGGCAGTGTCCTGGCCTCTCACCGTCCATAAGTTCCTGTCCAACTGCGCTACCGACATGCAACTCTTCAAGCTCCTTCCCTTTGCATGTGCACTCCTCGTATCTGTGGCCTCTGCTCCGTTTGCCGAGGTGTGCTTCATTGATGCCGGACTTTTGATTTGTTGCCCATTTGCCCGAGGTCGACACGTACAACAATGCAGTGCGTTTGGAACCAGTTGAGTGCATACTCGTCTGCTTCTTGGTCTCACTGATATGACAAAAGGTAAGCAATCTTCTGCGGGTGTTAATGTAGCTCAGCCACACTGGCACCCAGGTCCATCTGGCTCACGAAGCTCGTGTCCCTGACGAGAGTGTGAGTGTCTTCCCAGAGGGATAGATATCACTCATGCCCACAGCATTTTATTACGCAGGGCGTGAGTTTGCTTGACGCTTTCATCGCCCATATCGCTCGTGCCCACGAAGTTTATTGCGCAGCTCGTGAGTAATGTTCGATGTTGTGTGTCGATCTAAGTCGCGACCTGGATTCATTTCCGAAGGTGAGTGATTTCTCAATGCTAGGGCGCCCCAGACTGAGACTGACTGGGACTTGGATATCAAGATCGTGAGTGACGTTCAATCCAATGTTCATCTGAATGCGACATTGATTGGCTTCACAAGGTGAGTAATCTCCTAAGCCTCGTTGCTATGAAGCTTGCTCACCGTTACGACACCTGGCCTCCAGGCAGTGAGCTATTTTGCCTCCACTATTCACTCGGGTAACTGGTATGCATTACCCTCCAGAAGGCGAGTAATTCCCTGATCCTATGAGGGAAATTTAATATCAATACTTGGGGGCCTTTCAGCTCGTGAGTCGATGTTCAATTGTTCACTTGGCATCAATTGACTTTCACAAGGTGAGTAAATGGCCGCTAATGTCTATGTGGCTCCCAACTCTTATTCGACAGCAAGTAAAGAACCTTTGAGCTGCTTTTTATCTGATTCGCTCATATTTATTTTCTTCCAGCGAGTGAGTGATTTACTGATGTGCGGTTCACAACCCCGACATTATATTTCCAGCAAGTGAGTGATCTCTCACTCACTATTGACCTGACTCCCTAACATCCATTGTCTTCTGCAAGGTGAGTGATTTCCCAATCCTGAGAAACGCACTCACATGAACAGGACAGATCGTGAGTGCTGTTCGATGGACTGTTGAACGGAGTCACGACATGGCTCTCTTCTAGGCGGTGAGTGCTGTGTTATGGTTTCGACTCTAAATTCAGAGGACATTACTTGCACAGGAAGTGAGTGATTTTGACTTTCTGTTGGCCCAATCCGTGATACGATTTGGCTTGCCTAAGGTCAAGTAATCTCTGAACTTCTCAAGCTCGCATTATAACTTCATGATTCAGCTTGTGAGAGATGTTGCATACGCTGTTGAGTGAACGTACATATTCACATCGATCATGTTGCAGCAGGCGAAGCTAGCTGAAGTGAGTCCTTCGTCTTTGGCCCACCACTGATGTACTCCGACCTGATATAGACCCTCTTTCGCAAGGTGAGTACTTTCCCGACCCTGTGAAGCGCATGCCCACAGCAATCCCGCCCATCCAGCTTGTGAGTGATGTCAAATCCACCTTTGAGTAAGGTTACCTACTGGCCTGCTCTTCTAGGAAGTGAGTCACCTGCCGATGCTAAGAATGTCAACTTCACAATGAATGGTCGTTGCCGTCCAGGCGGTAAGTAATGGTCGACCCATTCTCGACCTCGTTGGCTGACAAGGGATTCCACCTAGGAAGTGAGTGGTTTTTCGAGGCGATGTAACCTTTCTTACGACCCCGTCCAGCTCGTGAGTGATATTTCCTGAATACTTTGCTTGATGATCAACGGAATACAACTTGACCATCAGGCCGGTGATTTGGGCGCCGAAGCTCACAAGAACGAGATCTTGGCCTTTAGCTCGTAGGGTATGTTTAATCCATTCGCTTGCTTTCCAACCTCAAGACTCCCCGCTTTTAGAATGTTCCGGAACCTCGGATGCACTTCATCATTCACCTGTGCAGGCAAGCGGAGAGAAGTTTGGTGGACAATGTTGCGAACATTATTTCAGATGGGATGGGATGGGCCAGCCGTTGCGGAGATTATGGTGTCATTTTGATTCTCCTTGTATATTAATCTTCTTCAACCCCTCTTATATCTCGCATGAGCAAATGCTCAAACTGGTTCAGTTCATCCAGGTTGAAATGCGGGAACCCGGTCAAGTGACGGGGGCGTCCGAAATTCGAAGGCCGCGAGAAGATCAGTAAGATGGAGGACAGAGGTGCAGAGTGTCTGTGAATGTACGCGAATTATTCTTGCTCCATAGGACGCTGTATGATTGGCCGAATAAAGACTGTCACAAGTGTTGGCAACACATCAGGATCTTGTCCCGAAAAAGTAGGTCCAAAAATCTGAACAGCTGATGGGATTTTAATTCTCCAACCCGGATGATCCCACGGGACTCCAGGCCGGTACGCCCTGCAAGGCTTAAGACACAAGCAAGTATGGCGACGAGTCAATTATCCGGGAGAAATCAGAATGACATGCGATCAGGTGTTGGATGAACAGCGAAGTCGTGGATAATTGAGCACCAGTATGAGAGTGGGCCCAGCAACCTCGAGGCGAGGCCCAAAATGACTCGGGGAAACGTGGGTGTGGGCGCTAAAAGGAAGGAGATGAATTGTGGCCACTTGTAGGTCCATCGAAGCATGGTTTATTAAATTATAATTGACCGCCCTTGTGAGAAAGATAATTGAGAACATAATAAATCAGGCAAGGGAATCATGATTGACACAATGGGCTGTTACAGCTTCCCACCTCCCAGATAATTTTTTTTTGTTCCCCGGCTCGATACCGTAACCAACTGAGCCACAGGTCCGTAGTGGCCGGTTCATCGAAGACTCACTTTGAGCCCAAGCATTCCACGCATAGTAGTTAGGCAGCTGTGGGATGTATGCTTCACAATATTTCAAGGGGTACAGGTACATGGAATATACATTGGTCAATTTATGGAAAATTGGCGAGCGGCGGCGGGCGATACAACGTCGGCTGGTTGCCGATATATAACTCTCTCTGCAACGAAATCTCGCGGTCTCTGCCTCGACCTGGATAGTTGGATGTACTGGGTGAGGGGTCAAATAGAGATGCTGCCGGCGAGCCTGCGGTCTACATTTCATCCGGGAAGGCTTGGGTTCAGTCGAGGCCCGTACTACTGCGGAATTGCTTGGCTGAATCGAGTGTTGAGTTGATTGGTGAAAATAAGTAGCACATGAATAAAAGTGCGCTTTGACCGCCATACACCGTGACATCCGCGTTCTTGACAAAGTGAGATCATTCCCGATAAGGGGAATCCACATTTATCGATCCCGACTCTGGAGAGAGTGTAGAGATATGGGGGGAAATTACCCTCCGAGTGCAAAAGCAGTGATGATGAAACCCCATGGCCTGGGCTGGATTCGAACCAGCGATTCCTGCATAGCTTTCTGAACGACGATCAATTATTGTGTGCAGATGCGGACCATCCGCTACCGAGGCTGCTCGTAGAATCTCTGAGCTCGAATACATAAGGCATAAATTGAGTCACCGATCGCAAAAAAAAACAGAATTCCGACGGATGGCCCGGGGGAGCGAAAATCTAGCACTCAAGTACCAACGTAGGGCAGAATGCGCTCCGGGACCTTTTTGCTAATCTTGTGAGCCTCGATAAATCCCAGAAGAAAATCGACCCGCCGCTCTGTGCAAAGAAAAGCCCACATCCGCGTTCTTGAGAAAATGAGACGACCAGCATAGGCGAAACCCACAGATATCGAGCCCTATCTTGTTTCTAGAGGATTTGCAGAGATGTGGGCCAAAATTACGCCTCGAGTGCAAAAGAATTGGTTGAAGACTTATTATTCATGGCCCGGGCTGGATTCGAACCAGCGATCCCTGCATAGCTTCCTGCACAACGAGCAAATATTGTGTGCAGGTGCAGACCATCCGTTACCAGGTCTTCTCCTAACATTTATGAGCCTGAATACGTGGGGCACAAACTGAGTCACGGAGCGCCAAAAAACGACTTCATTCCGTGTCGCCATGGCCTGGGCTCGAATCGAACGAGCGGTTCCCGGGAAAAGTCTTCGGCGTTCTTTCGCCACAGAGCAGATGTGGACGCTCCGCTCCCGGGCCTTATTGTGAAAATGACACTTGCCGAGCGCAAAAGAAAAAGACTGTCAAATATGCGGGGACCATGGCCTGGGAGAAGCGGGCCATCCGCTACCAGGCCATTTAGGTGGGGGGCTGAATACCCAGGTACAATACAAACTCGGTCCTGCCAGTGTCACGGTCTTGCTGCGCCGGCGCCACCCCTGCTCCGCGACTCGCGAGAAGAGAAGCGGTGCGAGAGTCTGGGATGGCGCGGATGAGTTGAAACAAAGGTTAGCGACATATTAGTTGCATATTAGGTTGGGTTGTCCCTTTATAAGTAAGTAGCGGAGGGGAGGAAGTAAGCGGAAACAAGTCCGAGGCAGTGCGGAACAGCGGAAACAAACTACTACGGCGCGCCGCGCTCACGCCCTGCTAACATGCACACTTGCAGTCGAGTGTTCTGCGTTCAACGTTGGAGCGATAGCGTGGGATGGATTGATGCCGGCAAGCCCGGCAGATGGTTCATCGGAATAAACCCGATGTCCGAAGGCGATGCTTGAACAACATCCACGACGTGGATCCGCACAAATTTATCTGGAGGTTTATAGATCTACCGCTATGCTCTGCTTGATTTTTACCCGCCACCGCAATCGTTTGCGCCAAATCACCGTAATCCCGAAATCTGACCTGCTCTCTCTTGGCTCTCTATCACGCCTGTAAATTTCATCCGGAAGCCCCGCAAAGTCCTTATGAAGCCTCATCCAGGTCTGCCCCTCTCGACCGTTCATCCGCGCCGCACTCACTCCGACACCAGCGCACAAGTCCCTCGGCTCGAAGCGGATGAATCGTCCTTTTGGGCGGCATCCGAATCCCTCACGGAGTGCGCACGCGCTCGCAGAGAAAGCCGGCGCAGGCGCCGTGCTAGAACACGCTGCTGCCGCGGAGAGCGCGGGATAAGAGGAAGGGATAGAACTTAAGATGACGGCCCACTGACGCGCTTCGGGCTTTTGCGGGTGGGGAGATCGTTGGTCACGTTCAGTTCGGTGGAGCCCCTCGTCTAGGGAATGCCGCCGCACGCGGGTGCCATCCCTCCCCGCCCTCGCCCGTCCGCCGGAAATCCTCCGTGCGCAAGGCACAGCCCTCGACATCCCCGATCCTCTCATCTGTCTGTTCTCTGGCGATTCATTACTTGATCGAAGTTATGGAACTTTGATGACAGAGACACGATTTGGGACGGGGAAACTCTTGGGAAGCTCGTAAAGTTGTCGTAGGTTGTCAATACATCACCTCGAGTGAAAAATTGGGAGAAATGGTGGTTGGGTGACGCCGGTCCCACATCGCAACGTCGGAGCAGACATCTGATTCACCCAAAAGTGACTGTTAACATGAATTAGGATTACATTCT
Organism: Mycena maculata; assembly: GCA_029448575.1. Taxonomy (NCBI): domain Eukaryota; kingdom Fungi; phylum Basidiomycota; class Agaricomycetes; order Agaricales; family Mycenaceae; genus Mycena; species Mycena maculata. The sequence continues at coordinate 92,921 of JARJLG010000180.1, forward strand.
TCCGGCCGTACCACTCCCACTAAGCATGCTCATTTTCTCCTCATCTAATTTGCGGCAGACGGTGCTGATGCAGTGCTCAGGATCATATGATGCGAACGATTCCGACTTGGTTCCCGCAGTCATTTCACAGCCAGATTGACCACGTATACGTCGCCGATCTCGGGTCTCCTGATGCTCACTACCCTCGAATCCTTCCTGCGCTCGACAAAATATTCACGACGCAGCTGCTGCTAAGTCTCGTTCGTAACACGACAGCCCGGGTAGAATTTCTCGCAAGACTTGGTGGTCCATGGAGCGGCAAGATAGATGTATATTTCGCCTGCCAGATCAAACTAGAAGAGGCCAAAAGTCAATTGTGGTCCTCGGAGGATCGAGCTCGGGCAAGGTATGCCCGCTAATTTGAAGCCGCGGTCGATTTTAAATAATTGGTTCCTTGATCCAGCTCACATTCATCAATCAAGCACTGGGCTCGTTGGGGCCTGGATGCAGTTCTGCAGAACGAGCAGAGTACAGATCTGCCACTCTGGGGAATGAATACATTTTCTCTTGTAATCTTAACGACACCACATTTTTGAAACGTACCAGGCATTCCCAACCCCGTGCGAATCTCACGCCGCGCGCTTCTTGCGCTTCTCCCCCCCGTCGCTGTTCTCCTTCTCGATCTCAGCCTCCGCCGCCTTACGCTTATCGCCATATCCTCCCGCACTTGCCGCCACGCCGTTCTCCTTCTCGCTCGTCATCTGCGTCAATCTCTGACAACCAATTAAATCCGCGTTAACCCAAGCCTCAACACATCAAAGAAAATGTACCTCTTTCAAACCCTGGCGCCACGCCTTCACGCGGTCGTATTTGACTTGCAGTTTTGCCATGGTCTGTTCAACAATTATTGCACTAATAGATTGGGATGGGGCGCGGAACGGCAGACTCACAGACGCCTGAATCATAAAATGCCCCGTCAGTCTATTCCGAAATCCAGACTTTTCCCGACTCACGTTTTCCACCCCCGCCGCCTCCAGCACCCCTACGCGCTCCCTCAATTCACCGCACGTCTACACCACATCAAAGTTCCAACACGCACACAAACAACGTCCGAAAAACACGCACCTTCTGCGCCTCTCCATGCGCATCCTGCAGCTCAGCATGCCTCGCCTTAAGTTCCCCATGCGCACTCTCGAGCGCGCCGTACGCCGCCCGCACCCGCACGCGTACAACTCGCTGGCCCTCGCCGACAATCTTGGAGCGAGCACGGAGTTTCGCCACACCCTCAATGTCGTGAGTGAGAAACACATGTAGTCTCTGAAATGAAATCTCACCGAATACGCGCCGGCGGCGTCCCGCTGTGCTGCCTGCAGCTGGAGGCGAGTCTGTAGAGACGGTATATTGAATGGGTGCCACAACACAAGAGGCATTGAACGCACCACAGCGAGCGACTTGTCCCGCGCACCGATCTGGGCGCGTGCCTGAGCCAACGCCGCGTGCGCCTGGCATTGCCCAATACCAGTTTCTTTATTGTGGGCCGATTAGAAAATGAAAAGGCACGCACACGGACGAGCTCTTGTTGGTGGGCCTCAGCGCGCTTGGCAAGCAGATCCTAAGGATGAGGATAATGAAGGGTCAAGGTAGTCGAATTGTTTTCTAGCCAAATCAACGGACCGTATGAGCGGCGTTCAGCATATCGGCGTTCTGTAGTCCATGAGGGAGAGATCTGGCAAAGGATCGACGAAACGAACCAGCTTGTTTTGCTCGATGCGGTGCTGCAGTTCGAACTCTCGTCCGTCGAGGCGGGCCTGCGCTTGCGACAGCTTCTGTGAAGCAAACATGAGACGAGGGTATCTTGAAGGGAAACCACAAACCAGTGCAAGCGCCGCGTTGTCTTCGCCGCAACGCTCCAGCGCCACATCACGCGTAGCGATCAGGGCTTGCGCTTCGAGTAATTTGTCTTCCAGTAACTGGAAACGGAGGGATATAAGGTCCGGAAACGGATCGATACGCGCCCCGTGAGTGGTTCCACCCGCTCGGCAAGCAACGGCAACGTCTTCACGAGTCTAGGAACTTGGTTCAAGGAAACCCACGGAGATTAGAGCGGACGTACGTCACACAGCTCGTTATCCTTGGCCTCAACCGCGGTCTGCAATGTCGCGATCTTCTGTGGATTGGACTCGACTTGAATAGTAAGCCGAAAAATGACCGCGACACCTACATCGTCCAATCTGCGTTCACGAAGGGCATTCTGCTCGACAAGGGTCTTCGACCAATCTTGCTCTTTGCGTAGGGCGGCCCTGAGCGCGGTGCGTTCCTAGATTGCTCCATCCCGTGCGAAACGAATGAGGAATTGGAGGAGCACCTGCTCAACAAGCTTCTTGGCAGCGCGTTCCTGTGCGACCCGCGCGCGAGTGATCTTAAGGGCCATCTGAGTGACTGCTAAGATTCCCATGTCCTCTTCTTCAACCAGAAACGCATCATTCGGAGTGTTCTACGCTTGTTCTCAGTGTCGGGAAGGATGAAAATGGTGAACCACGCACCTGAGCTGTGGCGTCCAAATGCGCCTTCAGTAGATGTATCTCTTCGGTGTCTAGATGTGCCTCCAAGAGCCCCAACTCTTCGCGCAGACATTGGGCAAAGTTACGGGCGCCCGCGAAATACTCGGCACTCATTGAAGTGGATTGGAAGTGGAGAAAGGAAAGGTGAATCTTGATGGCCGGAAATCGCCGGAGTGGTTCCCACACAAACCGTGACAAACAGATCACTTCTTACGCGTCCTTGTTTCGTCCTTGCTTTCTGCGAGAAATTGATCTTTCGAACCAGCCGCGACTTCGGGTTGGCAATTTCGAAAGCTCTTCAATTCACAAAAGCTTTTTCTGCGCTAGTTTTCATGGAATCGCAATTGCCGTGGATTCACTGTGCCTCTGTGCCGGTGGCAAATTGAAGGGTTGCCGGAAGGATTCCTTTCTCTAATTCGGCTGTCTTTGTTTACATTTTACGAAATCGCCTCCGCATACATGGTACACTAAGGATAGACAAATCTACTTACCTCGACGGGCCAGTTAAACAGTGTTCATCAATGCCCTGTACTCTCTGGCTGTTGCTCGACTTCAATATGGCAGTTCTTTTCGCGCCTCTTCTTTACTACGTCTTCACGATAGTGCCCTGCTTTCTTTATCTTGTTTCGTTGGTTTTATCCTGCAATCTCAAATCCCAGTCCCAACAAGGTGGGAAGCCGGGGCCCAGATTCAATGGACAACAGTGACATCACTTTGATTATACTACCAAAAATCATTTAACCTGAAAGAGCCATGTTTACGCTTTCCTTGCCAATTTCTCGTGCAGGTTACCCTCAGATGTGACGTTAATGTAGAATTTGGCTCAGGAGGGTGTTTGCAAGCAAGAGGTAATTGCGAGGCAAACCAGTGAGGTAACTACCACAAGTACTTGAGCTTTTATATGTAGGTGGATATCAAATAGATAAGGAATATGAAATATGTGAGTCAGAAATATTGTGGAGGCATGGCAACGGATAGCGAACCACATGTAGATAAGGAGTGAGCCATATGGAGAGATACCAAACCATATGGCCAGGAACCAAGCCATGCGGTCAAGCTTGGACTATTTCCAACAGTCAATACCCCCAACAGCGACAATGCTAAGAGACTGTTCGGCTGCTTGAATATATCCAGTGGATATGTGTAGTTTTCCTTTTATAGTATATCCATAAAAACGTGATCTTGACTTGCGTGACAAGCGATTTGACATGTCTCTCAACGTGCCGTTCTCGCAATGTGTCCGCCTCCTCCGCACGCTATCCAGCTGCGCTTGCTTTTGGCCGCAGCATACTTCTGGCATATTATCCATCTTGCCGTGGTTCTCTATGCCAGCCCGCTGTATTGGAAACAGCCCTACCACACATCAGCTTTGACGGGTCAAGGATGGGTTGACGAGCTCATTGCGGGCCATCCAGACAGGATAAAGTGTGAGCTGCGCATGAGGCTGCATGTCTTCCTTGCCTTGGTAGCCAAGCTCCAAGCACTATCCGGATTGGCCGACTCAAAAAAACATCAAAATTGAGGAGCAAGTCACTATCTTCCTGTACGCCTGTGTCACAGGCCTGTCTATTCGCCACGTCGGAGAACGATTCCAGAGGTCCAACGAAACCATTTCAAAGTACTTTTTACACCATTTGCACGCAAGTGATACTAAACATGATTTAGGTACTTTCGACTGTTCTAATCACCATATCGTCCCCTCCATTTTATACACAATATGTCTGTCTGCCATCTGCCAACGAGCCTGTATCCGATTCCATCCGCAACAATCCGAAGTTCTTCCCATTCTTTTGCGACGCAATGGGCTCAATGGACGGTACACATATTAATTCAGCTCCATCGACAGGTGATCGACATGCATCGCGCAATCGTAAAGGCGGCGTAAGCATGAACTGCCTGGCATGTTGCTCCCAAGATATGGAGTTCCTGTATATGCTCAGTGGTTGGGAGGGCTCGGTGACAGACTCTGCCCTGTATTTGGATGCCCGTCTCAACGATTTGACGGTGCCAGAGGGTAAATACTACCTTGCGGATGCTGGTTTCGGTAGCTCCGATGCTACATTGGTTCCATACAGATTGGTACGATACCATCTGGCAGAATGGGGACGAGCTGCTGTCAGGTATGTGTTTACCTTGTCGCAGATCACATCCCCATTTATTATTTGTGTGCACAGGCCTGCAAATTACAAAGAACTATTTAACTTGCGACATGCACAAGCCCGGAATGTTGTGGAGCACATTTTTGGTGTTGTCAAAGGAAGATGGGCCATTCTTACTCGACCACCTGAATACGACATGGACATTCAGGCTCGTGTTCCCTCTGCATTGGCTGCCTTACACAATTTCATTCTGAAGCACAATTCGGTGGAGCGGCAAGATATTCTTGATATGGATGTTGAGGATCCAAACCCAGGGTTTAGAGGTGCTGAAGATTTCGGAGATCTTGCCCCTGGTGCGACTGTTAGGATTTAGCGTTTTATGAGTGTAAGTCAGCGTTTGAGAGCTGAAGTCGTGAGTGATGTTTTTGCAGTTTAGTAAGTTAGTCGTAAATCGTTAGAGAGTATTTGAAAGGGTTCAAATACTGGAAACCCTCAATGCGAGTGCCTCAAACTTAAATCAGTCAAACAATCAAGAATCACTACAATCGTGACCCGGGTCCCAGTGGGCTATGCGCTTAACAAGGGAATACAAGGGCCCTAATTTCCTTAGGCAACTATGGCTAGGAACTTAGTTTGAATCGGCTATAGGCAACTATGGCTAGCGTCTTCGAAGTTGAGAGTAGAATGGCTACTGATGATGGATTGAAGTAAAGATGTGGTGCCGTCACATGAGGAGCGGCTCTCATATATATACTAATGAGTGTGGATGCTAGAAGGTTCTACCTAGCATTAGAACATTCTTGTGTAGCACTAGAATGTTCTTAGACACAGTAATAAAGAATGTTCTAGAAATGTTCTAGAATATTCTCTGAGGTTCCGGGAATATTCCATACATTCTGTATTGTACAGTAAATATCCTACATAGATTGACCATGTATCAACCATAAGGGTTGACACGTAAGGAATATGAAAAGACACGTATAATGTGTCTTAGTGTGAGCAGGAACGAGTTGAGAGACTCGTTCTAATGAAATTTGATCTCCGATCAAATATTGATTACTGTGATCCCACTCAACGTTTGAGCCGTTCAAGAGCTTCAATGCCATCCATAATTCGTAAATTTAATTGAGAATAATATCTTAGAAGTGTGCTTTCACTCTAGATCCCAAAAGCGAATTTATGAATGATAATATACAAGGATATTCAAAATACACTATGAAATCCTGTTATCCATGACAGAGCCCCCCCAGTGAAGGCATACTTCGAAAATCCTCATCCTGCAGTACACTATTCAATACATCGGCGTTGTATTTCCAGAGGATGACATAAAATAGCTAGAGTCATCAGAAGATGAGGCTGGAGAGGATGAAGAGGAAGAAGGGTTCACAGATGAAGCCCGGGAAGAACTAGCTGAGGAACTGGGTGAAGTGGAAAGGGAGATTGTATTCTCATCGTGTTCAGCCATAACTGATTCGTCCGCACCATTGTCATCATGAACGAAGATAATCCGGGCGCTCTGGAGTCGAAAAATGCTGGCCAGAAGCTGGTCCATGGGGGACACTGAAACAGTACCCTCGGAGTTCTGGACTCGAAAGGGAAGGACTGCCAGGGCGCAGGTAAATCGGTCGCAGGTAGATGGCAATGTGGGTGAGCTCCGGACGAATTAGATGAGCCATTTCTTCCAATGAATCAGTCTGAATGAACTGAAGCAAGGATAAAGAGAAATACCATGGTCCAGTGAAGGGTACTGCATGAAATTTCCGACCTGAATGCGACGCAATTCCATCCCAATGGGCACCGAAAAGTCCCCAGCTTGCTCGACGAAGTCATGCAAGGAAATGCTGAACACCGCACCAAAATTTATCAGACTATCCTCCCCACAGATGATGCATCTCCGAATGCACTCCACCAGCCAAGCCATCCCAGTCCGAGCAAAGAGGCAATAGTTATTGCCCTGCAGAAGTGCGGCCTCCTGGGATGGGTAGCGCTGCTGAATCCCCTCGTTCTCAGGGTAACCGAGGATAAGAAGAATGGAAGGTAAGGGTAAGCCAATCTGGCGAAGACCTGCAAGAGGGATGGTGAAAGGGAGGCTCGCGCTAAAGATATCCCGGTTGACACCGTAGAACTGCTGAGACAATACAGAGTGCAATGCTGTGGCAGCCATAGTGGACAGCAGCGAGGAAATTTGGATTAATTAAGTACGTGCCATCGCTGAGACGACCAATGTCTCTGGTCCGGGGGCCTGAGGAAAGGGCAACCGAATTCAGGAAAGAGAAGAAGCGCAGGCAAAGCCCTGGATCACCGATGATAGTAGCGAGATTGTACAGGGGCTCACTAGACCGGAAACGTTCCATGTGACCGTTCATGGTGAGGGATGAGATGCGGAGGAGCGATAAAAAAGCGAGGGAAAACCCTGGAATTGTGAGGAAATGGGTGAAGGCAAGGAGTGGGGTACGACTCCGAGTCCTGGAGAGGTAGAGACAATTTTTCTATCTATATACAGTCCCGGAGAAATGCGGGAAGACTGTGCTGCCACCAGATCATGGAAGACGCATAGAGGACCCATAAACAAACGCCTAAATCGAGCCATTCTTGCTCAGAGTGGATGTATATTTCTCACACTTTTGCTTCTAAAAGATCGGTACATGTGGGGCATAAATGATATATTTTCGGGTACTTCAAACCCCGGGTCGTGTGAGCCACTGTCAGGAGGTCCTGTACCGCTGCCTAGATCATAGAAGATGCATAGGGAACCCATAAACGAACGCCTGAATCGAGCCAGTCTCGTTCAGAAGGAATGCATAGTTCTCACCTTTTGCTTCTAAAAGATTAGTACATGTGGGGCATAGATGATATATTTCGGATAATTCAAGCCCCGGGCCGTGTGAGCCACTGTTTGAGAACCATAGGAGCGTTCTGGAGGGCTCGTTTACTTAGCCACTGGTCCCATTCCGGCCCATATCGTTTCCAACGAACTTTGAATTCTTGCACTCTCCTTCCACGGGGCTTCTTTTTAAATCTCTCAGCCACAATTTGCTCAACCTCTTCCTCAGGTAAATCCTCAAAGTCGGCCCGATTCAGGTGCTTTCTCAGGACGATCTTCGCCAAATTCATCAGGTGAGGCATGATATTTCTCAAGGTGAGCAATATTTATGATGGGGTGAATCCCATAGGACGATGGAAGTCGAATTTGATAGGTTACCGGACTAAGCTTCCTGATTACCTCGAAAGGGCCATCATAACTCATCAGTAGTTTCTTTCCACGTCCTTTTTCAGTCCGTAGTAGCTCTAGACTGTGTGGGTTCAAAACAACCAGGTCACCTTCATTTAATTCATCCATTAGGCGGCCTTTATTGTAGGCCCTCTTCTGGTAAACTTGGGCTAGCAATAAAGATTCTTTGGCCCGAGAGCGATCAGCTTCAAAGTGTTCAATCATATGTTGTGCATTCTCGTTGATTATCACTGAAGATTCCCCCCTTGCATCGCTGAAGGGCCTGGGAATGACTTCGGGATCTGTCATAATGGAGCTTGCTGTGATTGGATGATAGCCTCTCAAGAGATAGGCCGGAGAAAATCCAGTGCTTGTGTGCGGTGAGCTGTTGTAAGATAGCATGAGACCAGTCAAGATATTCTGCCCAATCAGGTGCGAGAAGGTCCCACATATGCTCTGAGTGCAATCTCCAATCCCTGATTTAATATCTCTGTTTGACCATCGGCCTGTGGATGATGTGAAGTTGTCAGGGCCCGTTTGGAGCCTAGAAGTCGGCATATTTCCTTCCAGAAGTCATTTTTCCAACGTGCATCTCGGTCACTGATGAATTGCATAGGGATTCCATAATGTGCGATGACATGCTTGAATATCAATTGTGCTGTCTCCATTTCGTTGATGTGCACTGAACATGGGATAAAAATGCCATACTTCGTGAGTTTGTCCACGATGACTAAGATGTTATCAAACCCGTTTGAGAGCGGTAATTCTGGGATGAAATCCATAGTTACTACCTCAAATGGGCTTGTGGGAATAGGTATAGGTTGCAGAAGTCCTACTGGTGCATGCCTTCGTGGCTTTGATTTTTGGCAAATGTCACAGGTATTGGTATACCGCTTCACGTGCCTTGACATCCGAGGCCAGTAGTAGATTGCTGCTATTCGGTTGTAGGTTTTATGATAACCACCATGTGCGGCTTCCGTCAAAGTGTTATGCATGTCATCCATGACACTAACTCTGAATCGTTCCGGGACGCACAGACGATTATTACCATGCCAATCCTCGAAATACAGCAATCCTTCATCGCTGTAATGATATTGTGGATATAAAGGGTTGTACCAATTTTTCTCGTGCTTCCAGTTCTTGATCACCTCCTTAAAATGTGCATCTTCCCGATATGCATTTTTCCAGCCATCCATTTCCTCTTTGGAGATACCTACAAGGATATTGTAGGATAATGCTGATGCAAGAGGTACCTCAATTGCATACTCAGAGTTGAGCTCAATACTAGTCATATTGACTTGGCACGAAATGGGTGAAGGCTCCGCTGCTGTTTCTTCCGACCGAACATAAGAAGTAGCCACTGTCAAGAGCTTCTCTTCGAATTTTGGGCCTAATTCTGTGTACATGTCCTTCAAGAGATCTTCCTGTGGATTGAGTTCCACAAATTTGGTCTGATCTTTTGCTGGACCCTGTTCAGCTGGAACACGTCTCCGTAGTCGAGAAATTGGATCAACATTAGAGTGCACACGTCCTGCGCGATGTGCGATCTTCAAATTTGGGTATGCAGAAAATACAGTACCCCAGGTAAGAAGTCTTCTATTGACATTTTGGAATGTTCGACTCCACGTCAATGCTGCATGATCCGTGATGGCTAGAATTTGTTCTCCTTCAAGGTGTGGCTGGAATTTGATCAGTGCTTCCTTTAGCGCTAAGGCTTCACGTTCAGTAGGTGAGTAATTGCGTTCAGGGGATTTGAGCACCCGAGACCAATAAGACACGACCCGCTCAACGTGGACTGTTGTTTCATCAAATGTGTCCGCCCAATCTCCTGGTACAGGAACATCATCAACCCCTTTAATAGCCACGACAAGAGTGGGAATTCCTTCTCCCTTTTTGTAGGCTTTTTCAAGGCGTTCATATAGTCTGGTTCCTTTGAGATCACGGATCAAAATTGGTTGAACTTGCTGCAGAATTCCTGCAAGTCCATAGTCACATGCATCTGTGTAGACGCGGTATGGTTTGCCGGGCATAGCATAACCCCGGACAGGAGCATTAGTCAGCACTTGCTTGCATAACTCAAATGCTTCCTGGTGAAGATCTGTCCATTCCCATTTTATTTCCTTCTTCAACAATTGGAAGAGAGGATGTGCAAGCCATGCATAAAATGGAATGTAGGACGAGAAATACACCATCATTCCCAGAAAAACTTGCAGTTCTGGGATATTACGTGGTTCCGCCAGTTGGATGATTGCATCAACCTTCTCCTTGTGTGTGGAAAGCCCCAATCTGGATACCTTCTGGCCAAGCAGAAGTAATGATTGATATCCAAAATGACATTTAGATGGGGAGAGTGTGATGTTGACTTCTCGGATTGCACTCAATACTAGATCAATATGTTTCAAATGATCTTCGAATGTTGTTGAGAAGATGACAATATCATCAATGTACACAAGTGCGAAAATCCACAAAAATGGGGCCAACACATTTTGCATAATGCGCTGGAAGAGACTAGGTCCGTTCCTATAACCGAATGGCATCCGTCGAAATTGCCAAAGTCCGCGATAGAGTCCTGAATGCAAGCTTCTCTGCTGCATCATCTGACATGGTCAACTGTGTGAATCCAGCAAGTGCATCAAGAGTGGAGAGCCATTGTGAGCCATTTAATGCCTGGAGTATATCATCCTGCTTGGGTATGGGAAATTCATCTGGAATAACCATTTCATTCATTTTCCGCAGGTCAATTACCATTCGAGGTTTGGCATTGCGGTAAACGATGAAGACTGGTGCCGCCCAAGGTGATTTTGATGGTTCAATAGCTCCGAGTTTGATCCAAGAATCCATTTGCTTATCAATAACCTCCCGATTGGCAGGAGATGTTGCAAAGGGTGGCAGTGAAACTGGTTCGAATCCTGGTTTCATTGGGATATCAATTTTCCCAGCATAATTACCCAGACGTCCATCAAGTCCAAAGACATCTTTATTCTTGATCAAAATCTTTTCCACTTTGATACGTTGCTCCTCTGTCAATTCTGGTGAAATATCAATTTGCTCCAAGAACTCTGTGCTAGAGACATCATCTCCGGGAGCCTCGGCAGTTTTTGGACCACCTTCAAGTGGCTCTTCAGCTAGGGGATCATCTGCCTCTGTTGCGTTGCGTTGGGCCTTGGATGAAATACTTGTTTCAGCTCGAACTGCAGAACCAGTTGGATGCTCTGTATTGCTGGATTTATTCTGGTCATTGAGCTTCTCATCAACCAAGGTCCGAACGAGAGAAGCATGAACATGAATGCTGATTCTGTTCCTCTTGTGAGAATTTATCAAATCGATCCAGCCAATTCTTGGGATTCCTTGCAGTGCCCAAGATCTGTCCTTCAGCAATTGTTACCGGAAGTTTAGAGAAATTTGCTACATGCAGAAATGGTTGTTCCCGTGAGATAAACGAGTCGGCTGCTCCATACAAGTTGTCCTCATTACCATGAGCAGACAGTTTCTTCTCAACAAAAAGACTGTCAACTCCGCTCGGGAAATAGACTTGAACTGGAATAGCCACACTAGTTTCAGCAGGAATAACTACACGATTTATTGCGCGAACTTCCCCCTTATTTGTCCTGATCCGAGAGCGCTGTTTGAGCTTCTGATGCTTCCGATGAATTCCAGCCTGTCTTCCAGATCATGATTTCTCTACAAAGACTTTGAAAGTATGTCCATCTTCATCAACTAATGATGATGAGGTTGAACTATGTACATGTAGTCTTCTTCCAGAATCTCCGAAAATGATATATGATTCTCCCTTGTCTCTAATGACTGATAGAGAATATTGATCTGAGAAATCATTACCGAGAATAAATGGAGTAGACATTCCCTTAACAACATAAGCTTCAACAGTAATTTTAACGGGTCCTTCCTGGGTGTGAAAGTACAGATCCAATGTGACATACTCTTTCACTGCAGATTTGCCAGTTACTTGAATGAGATTCACTGCTTTGACCCACTTTACTTCGAGGTTTGTTTGCCAAACCATCTAATGCTTGTTGTGATATCAAGGTAATATCTGAACCGGGGTCTTTCATGACTCCAATTGCAGTTCCATCTATACCACCTACAGTAGCCCAAGTATGTGTAGCCTTTGCTCCGAGGAAAGAACATCCTGGGGGTCTAGCCATATACTTCTTGAGCTCTATTAGTGGCCTATCTGGTGGAGCGCCTTCTTCATGTCTTATAGCATAATTAACAGCTTGCACTTCTCTGGCAAGGCGGCGTCGACTACTGGCGATTCAGGGCAGGTTTAGACTGAGCAGAAATTGAAGGCTTTCCCTCCGATGAAGTTTGAGTAAACTTGACATCAACAGGTACACCTTCCTCGATTTGATTGTCCATTATGATGCTTTCCGAGATGAGGTTTAATTCTTCTGTAATACTCAATGATCCAATTGGATCAGTTACCCCCCTCAGTGCTGAATGCTCTTCCATGATGGCCTCGTCTGAGCTGACAAGATGGACTAGAGGTTCAGTAGACTGAAGGGGACTACAAAAATCCTGCTTGGATTCCCGCAAGTTTTCAGTAGATTCATCATCTGAGTTTAAAGCATAATATAGGTCATCATACTCATCCTGGGCCTCATTTTCGTAGTCATCAAGACAAATCAGATTTGCTCTGGCCTCCCGGGCCGCCTTGAATGCATATTTACATTCAGGGTCCCAGTGCATGCCACTGCCACAATGACGACAAGGTCTAGCTCCCTTAGAAGCAGGAGTAGCTCTCTTGGATACATTTGAATCATCCTTAGGGTACTTAGGAGGAGCAAACTTCTGTCCTGTTTTATTGCCTCCAATCAGATTAGTCCTAGCATTGCGCGAGTCTCTTTCGAAATTATCTCGATCATACCAACGATTATTATTTTTTCCATCACCAAGTCTAAGTAGACTATCTTCATGGAATCTAATCGCAGATTAGAATTCAACAACATTACGGTATAATTGAGTGGTTAAGACAGTATTCCAGGTTGCAGGAGCACCTTCCATTACTTCCATAATTAATTCAGATGCATCGAGAGTATACACCATAGTGAGCAGCTCTGCTTTGCGAATGAAGTATTCACTTGGTGTCTCTCTTGGATATCCAGTTTGACGGTATGAAGCACGATTGGCTTTGGCCTTCTGTTTATCCAACCACTTACGGTTCATGTAGTATGTTCCGATAGCAGTCTTCAGAGTATCCCAATTACGTTCAATTTCTGCACGATAATTGATTGGCAAAGACCAGTACCAGATTTCTGCAGATCCTTCCAAACACTTAGGAACCACACGGCCAAGTTGGCGCCATACAGTAACTGACTCTTGAGCAATGTTATTGATCTTGGAGAACCAACGGACAATCTCATCAGTGTCTCCATCCCATTTTGGAACAGCGTCATACTTCAATTTAATATCAAAGTGAGGTTCTCTGATATTCAAACCTCCTTGATTTAAATTTCCATTAGGATCACCAGGACCATTTGGATCACCTGGGTAACCAGGATTTCCTGGGTTAGGAGCACCGTTGGGATTCCCTCTCGGCGGACCTCCATTGCCATTTCCATCACCACCATCACCATCACCTCCGGGCTGCCCAGGTCTACCAAATGGACGACGAGGGGGATTTTGCCTTGGTGGCCTATCATCATTTCCGTCATCATCTGGATTAGGATTTGGATCTGGATTGCCTTGACGCTGTTGTGGCAGAGGTGGCTGTTGTGGCTGAGATGCAAACTGGTTCTGACCAGCTTGGGGTTGAACTGGACTTTGAGGAATAGCAAAAGGAATCTGCTGTCCCTGGTAGCTTCCTTGACGGTATTGTTCATACTCTGCAGATTGAAAGGCATGACCTCGTGATTGATCAATATTTACTTCATCCTCAAAGACAGTGTGCATTGGCTGGAATAATTCTGAAAGTCGCTTATTACTTGCTGGGAGAGAACTACCAGCAAGGAGAGCAGAGGCTCGGATGGAAGAATCAGGATGATGATACATTGCCGATTGAGATTTCCGGATTGCATCATAGTCACCAATTACTTCTCTGCCCTTACCTTTCTCTTGGTAAGCTGATGGTCCCAATGTTTGCAAATTTCTGGAGGTATCCATGTGAGGTGGAACATCTCGCATGAAAGCTTGATTTCCCTTCTCAGTGATAACCCTCTGGTTCTGCTGTGAAGGAAGCCTGATAGCTGAAGTCTCAGCATCATCTTGATCTTGGACAATTTGGACTGTTGGTCTGGGGTGTCCAGAATTGAAATTGTACCTTTTGTCCAAAACAGTCAAGAAATTCTCAACTTCCAAGCCGAAGCAAACAGCAATGATTTCAAAATCATCAATATTGGACCAATCTTCAATGCCAGAATCTTCTTCATCAGCCCAGGATGGGAGTTCAGGAGAATCTTTACCTGCATCTTTGAATGACGAGATGGCCTGTCCAAGTCGATAGGTCAACATGTTAATCAGAGCATAATAATTCTCTGATCTGATCCGATAAACATCAATAGTGATGTTAGTGGTTGTCCGTGACTTATCAATATGCGTGAGGAGTTCATTCAATTGCTCAAATTCTCGTTTGAACACCTTCTCATGAAGTCTCCTAGGAGCATGTTTTGCTTCAAGGAGGAAAGTTTTTTGGAGTGTCCGTGCCCCAATCAGTATAGCAGTGGCACGACGTTCCCGAACATCGAAATTGTTCGAAGTACGATGCTCAGGCATAACAGTTGGAACCTGGAAGATGATGCTTTCCTGATGCCAAGCAAATGATGAGACATTCTCCAGGAGAATTGGATTGGATAGTCCAACCAGTGCGGGAAAAGACAGTGATTGATCTGCATTGATAATGAATGTGGGCTCGTCATCCTGGACCTTGATCCATGTGGAACGTTCATCTTGATCAGGATCAATGTTGGATGGAGATTGACTATTTCGGATAGGAGGGGTGGAAGGACCAGGCCCCGATCCAGGTACAGCCGGTGTACTAGTCAGAACCGTGTGACGTGGGAATATTGTGAATGTATTAGATGTATTGGATGGACCAGCATCTTCTGGCCCAGAAGTCGTTACTGTGTTAGACATGATTGTTAAAGATGATAAGGAGTGCACTCAATTTGAGAAGTTCCCAATGTGTCCACCAATGTTAGGATTTAGCGTTTTATGAGCGTAAGTCAGCGTTTGAGAGCTGAAGTCGTGAGTGATGTTTTTGCAGTTTAGTAAGTTAGTCGTAAATCGTTAGAGAGTATTTGAAAGGGTTCAAATACTGGAAACCCTCAATGCGAGTGCCTCAAACTTAAATCAGTCAAACAATCAAGAATCACTACAATCGTGACCCAGGTCCCAGTGGGCTATGTGCTTAACAAGGGAATACAAGGGCCCTAATTTCCTTAGGCAACTATGGCTAGGAACTTAGTTTGAATCAGCTATAGGCAACTATGGCTAGCGTCTTCGAAGTTGAGAGTAGAATGGCTACTGATGATGGATTGAAGTAAAGATGTGGTGCCGTCACATGAGGAGCGGCTCTCATATATATACTAATGAGTGTGGATGCTAGAAGGTTCTACCTAGCATTAGAACATTCTTGTGTAGCACTAGAATGTTCTTAGACACAGTAATAAAGAATGTTCTAGAAATGTTCTAGAATATTCTCTGAGGTTCCGGGAATATTCCATACATTCTGTATTGTACAGTAAATATCCTACATAGATTGACCATGTATCAACCATAAGGGTTGACACGTAAGGAATATGAAAAGACACGTATAATGTGTCTTAGTGTGAGCAGGAACGAGTTGAGAGACTCATTCTAATGAAATTTGATCTCCGATCAAATATTGATTACTGTGATCCCACTCAACGTTTGAGCCGTTCAAGAGCTTCAATGCCATCCATAATTCGTAAATTTAATTGAGAATAATATCTTAGAAGTGTGCTTTCACTCTAGATCCCAAAAGCGAATTTATGAATGATAATATACAAGGATATTCAAAATACACTATGAAATCCTGTTATCCATGACAAAGGTATTTGTAAGGCATCAATCCTAACACCGAATCCATTCCTTTCCCAATCCGCAACTCTAAAAAGGAAACCAGACACAGAACAGAATCTTATCAGGTCATAAGGGTCCCATAAAGATTTAGGCAAACAGATTTGGTAGAACACAGAATAGAATTATATGGATGCAGAACACTGAAAGGTTAACAAGTCTTTAAGACACACTCCACCCACCCCTTGATAAAACAACCTTCTTGAATTCCTCTTGACTTTGTCTAAAGTCACAGATTGGCTATTTGTCTGTCCTTCATTTACTTTCACAAAAGTAATTATAACATAGAATTGAGCCCAAACTTCAGCCTAATATTTGGTTGGATACTGTGATGCTGCACGGTTTCGGTGGGCTTCATGGTGGCTGAAGCAGAGACCCCACCGCCGGATGCTGCCATATAGGCGCTTCCAGTCACGGTATAATGGTGGTTGTCGAAGATGAGCGCTTGTTGGCTGTTGTCACCGTACATCTACAGGGAGACTGTCATCCGGTCTCGGGGAGCCATTGTATGTGGTGCTCAGGCGGAGGGGAGAGGATCGAGATGGAAGCCAAGAACAAGTAATAAATGTATTAGTAATATTAGTAATTATCTACATGAACAGATTAGATACAGGCACCAGGCCGTGCCTCCAGTGCGTGAAATATTAAGTAGATACCCGTACTCATACCGATTATTGTTGGATTTGTGTGTTATGTTGGTTTTTGTGTTCATCAGTATGCAAACACTGATAAATACTTTGTTACATTTTCGCCCTTGTTCAAATAGTCAGTGTTTCACCGTGACACATACTTTCCCCCAGCCTGTACAGATACGGAATCACATCAACAGCATTGAAGGACAGATTCAGATGCAACAAAATCTCTACATACCTGGCTAAGATACTATCCTTATGTTGTATGGATCAGGCTGCCGATAATTGTGTACAGACCCCCCACACACTGGCAGCTCCTTTGGGACGAAGGAATGACACTCACCTTGAGCTAGGTCGACATGAGCAAGAAATGTGTACTGGACTCAATGTCTTTTGACTACAATGAGTGTGTATTTTTCATTTTCATGAGACAACATGATTGGCATGCAAACAATGCCATGCTAACTGCTGTGCCAGACCACTGAAATGAGATAGGTTTGTGGCTATGGTGTGTGTGTTACATAAGCCTAGGCATTGCATCTGGGAATCACACATGGACTACATAGAGACCCATAGAGCAGTAGAACTACAGGCATGTACCCTCTATGAGAGAAGCCCATAGAGCCATAGAACCATAGAGTGATGTAGACCATGTGTTTCTACGATAGATACATATCAAGAAAAGTTCCGCATGGCCATTTTGGCCACATTAAACCGGGATATTCGCAAATTGCAGTAGAAAAAAAATGTATTCAGAAAATGTATTTCATTCTGTTGACTCGGATACTACTGGTACAGGGAAGGGAATGGGTACAGATATCCTTGGGAAGATAGTACTTGAAAATGATCTTCGTGGCCAATAAACCAGTTGGCAAACAGCAAGATGCAGTGCACACGGTCCAATTTGGGACGAGCCCCACAAGAAAGAAGCCAGAAGAGCTTGAGAAGAGCCAAAGTTGGATTGCAGTAAAACCATAAGTTCATTCACTGAACAGTGAGATAGAGGAGCATTGATGAACTTGAAGGCAGGGGCCCAGGGAAGTCCAGGCATTTTGAGAGGACATGGAAGTGGGAAGAAAGAAAGATGCATGTGATGTGGACGAAATATTTCTTAAAAATGCCCAGTCATTTGGTTCCACATGACTCTGCACCATACACATGCATTGGAGGCCTCTACATAGAGAAATAGAGAGCACCGGGGTTGCCATGGATGCATCAGTGGATGGTAGAGCCATGACATCTACAATGCTATAATGATCATCAGCTCTATCAGGCCTCTACCTCAGGGCCTATGTTCTATCACAAGTACCAGGTCTCTATTTGTGCAAAAGGTGTTTCCAGATGCAATGTGTGGTGCTCAAATGTAACACGGCACATATTATTCAAGGGGTAGGTTAATCTCTCAGCTAAAGTTAAGAGATCACAGAGTCACACAATAGGGGAAGTCAAAGCGGTCAGGGAAGGCTGATTCTGACAATGATTCTAACTTCGATTCTGGAACTGATTCTAGGAGCAGAGTCGGTTGAGAATCAATCAAAATGCAGAATCGGCCAGAATCAGTGTTCCCCCTCCAGAGGAGGAACTGCATCAGAATTGCCGATTCTCACATCGATTGTTGACAGACTGATTCTCTGGACAATCTTGATTGGTGAGAATCGACTTAGAATTGACTTCAAAAACAATCCAGAATTGGGTCGGTCAGAGCTGCACCGATTCTTGTTCAATTCTGTCCATTGATTCTGGTGATAATTGGTGTCAGAATTGACATGAGAATTGGCCCACCTTGACCGCTTTGACTTCCTCTGATAAGGCAAAGTAGGTTGATTGAGATCGGTAAATGAATCCCAACACCAATGTTTAACCCTCAGCTGCTCAGAGAGTTTCTCATGACCATCACAATGTTCTTGGTATGGCCCTATATTAGGGGAGTTCAAAGTTAAAACGCGCCGGACACTTTTTCGCTTTTCTCGCCGGATGCTTTTCGTCATGTGATTTTCGGCCGATTCCGTGTCACATCAGACGATGCCAAACAATCAGGCCGACTTTCCCGATCATCGCCTTCACTGTCGGGCGCGATGTCGCCCGACGTCGGGAATGGTTTTCAACGTTGAGAGCGCCATTAAGCGCACCAATCCTACCGTGAAAACCAATAAGATTAATATAAGTGATCTATTAATAGGTAGTTAGGTGACTGCTCCGTATTAGCATTGGGCCTATCGACGCTGCCAACATCGATGCCAACGGCACCGGGAACGATGACCGCGTCGCCAACGATGCCCACTTTGTGATGTGACTGTCCATTGATGATCCAAACAAAATCAATAAATCACCTGATGACAAGCGTCCGGCGAAAAAGCGAAAAAGCGTCCGGCGCGTTTTAACTTTGAACTCCCCTATTTGATGCAACTGATCCCTGAGTGCCATCCCTTCAGCTGAATGATCAGTGTAAGAAGTATCACTCAGACAGGCCCAAGGGAACAACTATTTATCCCTGTTAGAAGTATCACTACAATACAGGTAAGTACAAGGATAATAAATAAGTATAGAGAAACATACCTCAGATGAGCACAAGGGATGTGAACAACTGAGGTACATTTCAATGTAACGACAGTATAAGTACAGTGGAGGAAGCAGAGAGAAACTCTGGTCGGGATAGTATATCAAAGGCCAGAACAGAGTGAACAAGTAATAATAAAATATAAACTTTCAGCAATTGAATGGTTAATAAAACTAAGTTAACAAAACTAAGCTTAAATTTGACTACAGGATTCCACTTGGTGTGAGGGATGGTTACTGTACTGTTTTGAGATGCGTAGGGGTACTGTACCATTTCGACCGGATGTTCAGTCACTAGGTCACAGCTGGGCTGAACTGAACAATAACTATATGTGTCCCGGGTCACCGAGATGGCTGAACAATGGACCATTTTCCCTCCGCCTAGCCGTCAAAACTCATATTTTTCTCAGCCACCTACATTCTGGTACTCCTGATGCATCTGTTTCCAGTTCCGCAGACCAACAACCACGGGCAGCATGAAACAAGTCACCAATGCTCTTTCTGTCGAAATGGCGCAGATGCACACCTCTGGGTGGAAAATCACTCATCTGCATTGAACAATTGAACTTTTGAACAATAAAAATCACTGTCACAGGTCGCAACCTCAGTTGAACACCTGGCAGATGAACTTTGAAGGTCACTGGTCACACCCGCTGAACATCCGGTCGAAATGGTACAGTACCCTAGCCTAGTTGGGATGGCAAACATACCTTGTATGAGCTGTCTGGTAAACTGGTTAGCTTGGTACTGTCTAGGTTGTCCATTCAGGGTTTGGGGGCTGCAGAGGTCGTGGGTTCGAATACTGCTTTTTGCTTCCGTTCCACACTATTATTTGCGAGAACTCTGTCTTCTAAACTTTGTCTAAACTACATAAAGGTTTTAATACATTGCGGCTTTTCTTCTCATTGCTGAACCTTTAGGTTTGGCTACCCTGGGGAAGATCGATTTTGTTCCATTTTCTGCTACAAGTGCAAACAAAACTTCGTCATATTCTGCTTGTCATGGATTCGGAAAAATTCGGAATGCAAGTGAGGATTCAGGAAGCTGGAAAGTAGGCAATAAAAAATGCGAAAATATTCATTTGACATCTTCTTATGTGTTTTTACTCGTTCCAATGCCAGATCGTAAAGAGAAGGCAATGGTATTCACGATATATTGAACACTGTCCGTTTGTCATTTCTGCTTTATGTTCGGGTCAGTATCCGTTGACGTGAGAATTAACCGAATCAGGCAGGAGTCGTTTCTGCGGTCCGGACTCCTCCCCATTCACCGCCCTCGAGGCCTTCTCCCCGCAGACAAGGCAGGAGATTTATCCGAGCATGTGCCCGTGCTCCCATACCTACCTATATATACTGTACCTTTGTTCTTCCAACTCTTGGCTCTGAACTTTCAAGTCGTGAATCACGTAATAGAAGTACTTATTTAAGAAATGATATCACTTCAGCAAAAGTCAGGGAGAATAAAAAAATAATGGGTCTACTCACTCACCTAAAGGTTCAGCGCCCGCCTCGGAGAGGCCCAATCCAAGTCATGAGAAGAGTGGTGATACATCAAAACACCATACCCCTGAGAAACACTGAAAGGTATTTAAAAGGAATTCTTGATGGGATTCGAACCCATGACCGTGGACCGCGGTTAAATTTCATCCGCGAACCAACCGCGCTTCGTAAGCAGACTGTGCCAATTGTCGGCCTTGCCAGCTTTATTCTATCAGGTGCCCCTGCGCCTCGGATTCTATACGCTGCTCCTTCATTTCGGAGTCCGCCGAAGGTATCTGCTCGGAAATCATGGAGGATCAGAGCGCCCGTGTCAAGCCAAGAGCCACATGGGGAAATGTCATGAGAATACAGAGAAGATCCCGTGGGGCGCGGGAAACTGAATGATATCCCGACCCCCGGCTTTTGAGGGCGAAGGAGTGAATCCGATTATGAAATGCGGAATCAATTTAATGTTTGCGGTACCGGGCGGTGTTGAGCACTGACAAAATTTCCCCCTAGGGAAGTGGAGGAATGGGCCGACGAAAGTTCCGTCAATCGATGGGACTAGTGTGGGATGTTGCCCTTCGCCAGACGGATTGAGGCGGAGGGAAATTCCCATACGAATGGATACATACTGCCTCGCGCCGTAAGCCAATGTTCTTAGGTGGTTATTTTGCAACGTGGACCACGCTCGGGGAAAACCTATTTTTTTGGGACACCGGAGACCCGTGTTCCACGAAATCTATGTATTCAGTCCCCGTATCGTTTGTACGTGGACAGCTTTATTACGTAGTTGACAAACCATTTGCAAGCCGGAAGTTCTACTATGATCATCAGCATCTAAACCATATGGACATGGAATTTTTTCACAAACCAAGTTTCAAATCGCGAAGGGGATCATTTGATTGTTCATGATTGGCGTGTCGCGTCGAGGAATCCGGTCACGCGTAGATCACGAGCGCCAGTCAACTCCGAGTCCGATACGAATTGAGTATGGGGTTTGTATGCAGGTTCCCGTATAGAGTGTCGCTTCCGAGTATAGAGTGCAGTCCGACAGCGAGTTATCTGAACGAGACGCGGTGCTCGATTGTTGAGATTAATGTTGAATTCAGCTGCCGATAAGATATTTCGAGCGTCCAGGACTCGAACGAAATCGAGGTTTGGGGCAGAAGAAGACTATTCATACATCTACACTGAATTTCTACATTTATGCTATTACTTCGTCCTATTAATGAACTATACAGTGGGAGTGGGATATATGACGGTGGAAAATACAATTATAATGCGAAGATCACGATACAGCGTGTTGTGTTTTGTGTTTTGTGGGCTTAGCTCCAATACAACATACACAGGCGAACTCAGACTGGACGGGAAACAGCCTCGTAAGCACGTTCTACGCGCGCGGCGAAGTACTCTTACGTTGGGATGGTGGTGAGCATCGAGGATGGGGTAAGGAGCAGTCGAAAGACGTACCTATGACGGGGCTGGTGCCAGAGAAGGCCTTCATGCTTGACAGCACCGTATCGAGGCACGCGGAGAGCTCCTCGTGTTGGCGGGTCAAACGTCCGAGCACGCCGAAGCTCTGGATGCGCGCCAGCTCGGCGACGAACACCTCGCAAGCGGTGGTCCATAGGATCTACCCCAAATTAAGATGAGACGCTGTTAGTCGTGGAAAAAGAAACAATGCACCCCCATAATAGGGTCTATATGTCGCCATTGGGATAGATCGGTGTCGTTGATGATGTGCACAACTGCCTTCGCTGCGGAGAGATGTTTATTGCGCGATACGTCGGATGTGTGAATGCGGTGGGCGTGGAGTCGGATTATCGCTGCTTGAGTAAGGGTCTGTGTTACCACGAGACTGCGCTTCGGGACTTCATCCCCGCCGAGCTCAATGCCTATCGGTAGACCGAGAAGGAACTGCTCCAGAAGGGCGTCCAGAGAGTCAAATGCCCCTACATCTGAGTGGTCTGAAAACGTTAGTGTATGAAATGGAACCAGAACAGAGGAGATACCTGAGTATCGCGTCGAGAACGTGATCGCTCTCTCCAAAAGTATCGAAGCCTTTGAGAGCATGGCGAGCGGCGAGAACCCATCGATATTGAGGCCCCCCAAGAAGTTTGACACCGTGGAACCCCCACCGACGATCTCAAATAGTTGCTGGTAGTCCGGCATCGGTGGTGCGTTCGGTGTTGAATATAACGGGAAAGCACTAACCGGGGAGACGTAGTCTTCGAGGTCGAGTGGCCAGGGGGTATCGATTGGCGTGTCATGATACGGGATCGCGGACGGCGAGCCATGGGCGGCGACCCAGTAGTTGTTCAGGATTACGACGGTCCAGAACGCATTTATCCGCTGGCCTTCCTCCAATGAATCCGTGGCCGGAGGAAAAGGTGTTTCCAGGACACCGAAACATGGCGGCGGCGGGAGTTGCGAGGATCGGATGAGATGTAGACCCCCGCTGATTGCGAGTGATACAGCAGCGCTGGAGTGGTAGATCCCCTCGACGGGCCTGCCCAAGTTGAGGTAATAGAAGGAGAGTAAAATCTCCGCTTGTATGCTGTGCACCACACGATGCGGATGTCGGCCGCCTAGGTCCTGATGTATATTCTGTAGGGTACAGACAAGGAAAGCATCCTCGTTGTAGACGGGATGATCAGACGCTCGTGATAGACGACAGCCCCACATGTACACTGCGCTCAGAAGGGCCGGGGACGGCCGTTCGTGGTGGCCAAAGGGAAAGGGCAGAAGCGCAGAGTGACGGAAGGCAGAAGAATCTAGGAAGAATCCAACCTGAGAGAAATTGCCCAGAAATGCATCCACTCTAAAACTTGTCAGCAAAACTGCGGATAAATGACCAGTGATTCACTCACAGGCGTTCAATTACATCCCTTGGCGGTTCCTTCAACGGAGGTTAGATAAAGGCCAGGATCCCGAGAATAAACCCACCTCGAGGATGAGACTCGAAGAACTCGACGCGGACGTCGGCGTGTTTACACGACTAGATGCTGAATAGGGATTTGTTAGTTGATTGATTAAGGTAGGAATACTTATGGCGTACGAGAAGTTGCGCCCGAAGGGCTCCATGACTCGGTGAACTGGGGAATTTCCACCGCCATAAAGGACGGGTCCCCGCCATCATACGGTTCGTGTAAAAATATTGACGACTGGCCGTCATTGACCGTCGTCTCTAGTTCTCCGATTCGGCTTTGGAGTTTCTTTATCGTCTCCTCCAGTTGCTGGGTTCTGCTACGGCCCTCTAGCGGATATTCGCAGTCCTCGGCCGTGCCTGGGGATCGTATACATTGGCCACAAACGGGCTTTTTTCCGTCGCATTTAATTTTGCGTCGACTGTCGATCGGGCCGCGTTTATTTGAGGATTGGGGAAAATGAGGTGTACTTACCGGCAATTCATACATGCTTTCCCCCTCGGCAAATTGCTTCGGTGAGAGTGTGACCCCGGACTCGATGTAAGGAAACTCTGAGTCATAGCTTGGAGATGTAATGTCGGGGGCGCTGAAAAGTAAGCGCATACTTATACGTTGTAAGATATCACGGGGATGCGAGAATCTTCTGGGGCGCATTACGAATGTGCAAGTCGGGGCTCATCATTACTGCGCCGACATATCTAACTGCATGGCCCGAAATACGGCAGGATCTGCGCATCCGATTGCCGCCGATAAACCGACCAATGGCTACAGAAGATCAAAGGATGAGAATCTCTGCACCGCTGACATCGGGCATAGCCTTCAGGAGGAGATGGAGACTAAGAAAAATTGAATGACTCACCGGCAGGAGGCCCAGTAAGACGCCGTCGGGTTTACGGGCTGCTGACTGTTGACTATGAGCTTGGTCGCGTGCCTCAAACGCGGCTTGAGTCAGCAACTCGGATGTCCGGTTGTAACCCGGTTGAGTGGTAAAACGGAAGCCATCCATTCGGGAGGGAGGAAAAGACGATGTCATTGACGTTTTCATAGTCGAAGCGGCCATTAAGGAGGATCCAAGTTTCTCCATCGGGTGGGACCGGGTCCAAATTCGTCTTCCGAGTTAGGACGATCATTCCGAGTATGCTCATAAACAAGCGCCGACATATTGGACTTGTTGTCAGGATCACGAACTACTCCTGACCTAGTCTGAACTGGTGAGTTGAGACGAAATTTAAGACCCACCTTTCCACCGTGGCGACCCACCTGTCCAAAGAAGTCTTCCTCGCCGAGATCCTCGGGAACAAACCGAAACTTGGTTTCAGAATCAGCCGCCTTGACAGCGACAATTCGGAATGGTTTTTTTTTGGTGATTCGGAATTCGGATGATGTCGCATCATCTAGCCAGTTCCCCTCCTGCTGCCGTCGCCTGGTTGCGAGCAATACATTCAAGGCATGTGGACCACGGAACTTATGACTCCGAATTTAAACCCATCATGCATGAAACAAAGAAGAACCATAATATAGTGGAAACACTCAGGCTACGCTACAACTTCCCCTTGGAGGAGTCACGCAGGCAACGGTCTCAAGCCGAAATCCCTGAACGCATTGACAAGATTACAGAAGGGAAGGAGTGTGAGGAACATGGGGAGGACCTAAATGTGGCGGTTAGAAGGATTCGACAACATCTTACTGAGCATCGCACCTGCCCGAACTGCCACGATGACTGAGCACCCGACGGGTTAAATCTATTCCACCGGATGAGGAGCTCAGTGTTCATCACTGTCAAACCCCATAACATCAGCACGACGGCGATCTCAATTACGAGATTCCA
The DNA here is from genome assembly GCA_029448575.1 of Mycena maculata. Lineage (NCBI taxonomy): Eukaryota > Fungi > Basidiomycota > Agaricomycetes > Agaricales > Mycenaceae > Mycena > Mycena maculata. The sequence continues at coordinate 118,250 of JARJLG010000180.1, forward strand.
CGCGATTTGGAGATCATATTCCATCTACGCCGGAGGTAAGACATGACTCGGACTCGCATTAATTGCGATAGAAATACGACGCACAGGCATTTCCGGCGGCTTGCGCGAGTGGTACTGGACTCTGCCTGGGGCGGTCGCTGGGGCGCGCTTCTGTGGCGGCGCCACATGCGGAGACGTCATCGGTATATCTTGGTCAGTCGCGGGTATCTGTTTAGTGACCCGCTTCTGGATCCACTGGTGAACGAGCTTGGGGGCCGGGGGCATGTGATCCTTGACGAGTATTCCCGTGTATACCGTGGCGACGAGAACGGTCATGATCCAGGCCACCGTTCGCCCGGCCTTGAGCGCGGAGAAAGGGCGGAATATGACGACGACGCCGTTGCGGTTGCACTTGGGGTATTGACCAAAAGTGTCTGCTGTGATGAGCATCGCAAAGGCGAAAGCGAAGACGGTGTAGCTCTGGATGATAGAGGCGAAATGGAGCATTTTGACGTTGCCGGGGAACCGCGCGCAGGCCGGCAGGGTGAAAAACACGGTGACCCACGAGAGGTAGAGGAGATAGAATACCACCAACGCACTAGATGTAATAAAAATCAACTCCGACTTTGTCGGGCTTGAAAAGAGCACGTACTCGTGAAAACTAATTTCGGGCGACGGTTTTAATCCCAGAATGAGCGCGGTGACAGCCATCGCGGTATTGGTCGCAAGTAGTGTGTAGAGGGCCCCAGAAATTTCATCTAGGGATCCCGACCGCGCAGACAAGCAACCTGACCCAGAGAGCGATCAATTCCAGTTTAAGCGCCCGGGCAGAGCAGAGATTTACTCAGGAACAGAGTTTGAAGGTAGAACGAGACGCGAACGCCAATGCCGCTGATATCCGTGTTCATGGGAGGCCCCTCGCCGTTTTGACAGTCCATAGTGCGGTCGATGTGGTGGTCGAAATGAGAGGAAGGCCGACATGGGAGAGACAGAAGAACAAGCGCCCAAAGCTGTGATAAGGCTGTGTGACAAGCGTTATCATGATTTGGTCTAAATTGGGTTCCTACAGCCCTCCCCGGCCCCAAGAAACCCAGGGTACCGTTCAAGCGCAGTGATTTAACTGCGGGACATGAAAGAGCAGAACCTTGAACTTTAATTGTGAAAAACTGTGCGGCTGTCGCACAATTTGACGCGGGTCCTGCATTGTTCTCCGCAGACAGAAGGAAAGCCAGTGGTTCATCCGAGGGCCAATGCTGTGGGTTGGTTATGAGCCATTAAAATTTAATTGCAAGGCGGAAAAGTGAAAGTAGGAGGTAAGAAAATAAGCGCCCAACTTCAATTGTGGCGCCGTTCGCTTCTGCGGGTCCAGCCGGGTTGAAAACTGGACCAGATTTTATGGTCATCGATAAAACAACTGGTCTCTGTTCCTGGAAAATTTCAGTAAGATTTCAAGTAGATCTTTTGCTTCAGCAAAAATGGTGTCTTCCAGTGGACGGCTTTGATTTCCGACAATATGAATTTTTCGCCTGCGTATGTCGTGGAGTGTCCAAGTGTTATTGCTGGCTTTTTCACAACGGATGCTGTGTGGAATGCGCCTACTTTTCACATAGGTTGCTATACCCCGTGAAACGAACTGGACGCGTTCTGGCGTATTTGCTCAGTACATCCTCCAGTTACGATTGACCTTTTTTTCTTCTAAAATACTGACCCAAATCAGCGTCGTTCGGACGGGGATGGAGAAACTTCTGCTCCCGTAGCCACTCCCATAGCCTAGTTGGCGCCGTTTTCGCCCAAATATCCAATCCACCTCAAACATCGGTTGTTTCACCAGTAAATACAGGTGGTGTATTTTATTCGAGGTTGCGAGGGCGAGAAGAAGAAATTATCCAGTGAGCTCATTCAACGTCTGAGTGACGGTTTTTGCTGCGTCCGATATCCGCTGGCGCAAACTTGGGTCCCCCACTGTCGAGATACGGCGGACCATCTTGTCCTCGTGGAAAGCTAGAAGGCTCTGTTTGAGGAGGTATTTGCGATATTCGCTTGGGCTGGGATACGCATCCGTCTTGGCATTCACGCAAGCCGTGGACGCGAAGAATGCGCGGACCTTGTCGGGACTGATATCGTCCACATTGTATGTCCCTGGCTTGGCGATCATGGGCCAAGGGAGCGCCTCGAAGGTCAACGGTGCGGAATCCGAGAATGCAAACTTCGCGAATTCCTCCGCCAGGAGGATTGCTTTGAATCGTTCGAAGGCAAGTTCTGTCGTCCAGGTCTTGGAGTTGGTGTACTTCTCATCCCGCTTCAAGCACCTCGTACGTTCACGTTCTACACCCAGTTTTCGCTCCGCCTCGCGTTTCTCCTCGGCCTCGCGTCGCGCCTTCTCGGCCCTGTCGCGTTCAGCTTTGGATTTCTCGGCTTCCCGCGCGCTTCGTTCCTCCTCTCGCTTCGTACTCAGGAGCTTCATCAGCTCCGCGAGCATACCATCGCGGCCTTCCTCGCGAGCCGCTTTCTTGCCCGTAATGTCTGCATCTCGTCGCACCTGCTCGTCCAATCTCGCACGCGCCAACTCCGTCTCTAATTTTTGGCACTGATTTCGCGCGCTCTGCAGATTGTTTTGCAAAACGCGCGTCTCTTCTCGCGTCGCCCGCAAACGGCTCTCCGCCTCAACGCGGCGAATTTGCTCCGAGTTCCGTATCTTGTCTGCGAGATCCTTTGCGTGCGCGAGCGATTGGTGATCCTCGGCACTCCTAGACAGCTCCTCGGATATTCGCTGCATCTCGGATTTTAGTGCGCTATTTTCTTGCCGTTGCTGGTGTGCGAGCGTTTGGTGATCCTCAGCGCTCCTAGACAGCTGCTCAGATATTCGCTGCACCTCATATTTTAACGCGGTATTTTTTTGCCGTTGGCAGGACAGGTCTTGTTGGAGCTCCTGAACCGTCCATACGGTCTCCGACTTGGTATACCGAAGTCTTTCGAGCCACTCCTCGAACACCATCCTTCCTACATTTCCTGAAGAGTCGATGGTTGGCTCCGGCAACCCTGCGACTGCGCAAATCGCCCCAAAAATCTCCGTGGTTCCAACCGAGTCCGGGTCAATCGGACTTGGATCCTCCAGATCTCCGGCGGCCTCGCTGATAAGGTCGTCCGAGGACCTATCCGAGCCCATGGGTCTTGGGTCAGAGAAATCGCCACCGAGAATTTCATTGATACGTTCGTCGTCCAGACCCGCATCCGCGAGCATCGAGCGCAGCTGACGAATTTCGTTGGGCTCAAGTTCTGCTCCATCTAGCGCCATCCTGAATCCCATCTCCACATCTGACGTGAAGACCAGGTCCTGTGCCGAACCCGCTGCGAGGAGAGCAGATGCAAAGTGCGTCAAGGTCTCATCCTTGTCCAACCGGACTCTCTCGACGAGGAGCTGGACCACAGTGGGGACGTAGTGCCGGCAAAGAGAGAAAAGCCAGCGTTTAGCGTCTTCCAACTGCATCGTCGCGCATATTTCGTCGAGTAACTCAAGAAGGATCCATCTTTCCGCGTCGCTGATGTACATGTTTCCCTCGATGTCCAGCTTTTCTGGCATCTGTGGAAGTAAGTGGGAATGAAGGTTGGAGAAAGGTTAGCATACCTGAGGGTTGTACTCTGTTTCTGACTGTCTGAGCGGAACCCAGCTCCGAGTGCGCAAATCGGCAATATCCTGTGAAAGGAAATGTGAGATTGGTGCCGGATGGTATGCGAAAGCACAGGCACCTGGACCATGAACTGGACACGCGTCGGAATGGTCTCATCCCGAATCCAATCATCGATATGTGCAAAATAAGCGTCTATATGCGCGATGGCCTTGGGTGTGTCCAACAGCGATCCCGCCGTCTCCATGAGGATACAAAAAGCTTCAATGGCAGTCTCCGCGCCTCGTGATGCAAGGGGAGATGTGAAACATCCCTTGATACACTCGTGCATGATTCGTTCCGTCAACATCCGGACTGCGAAGATCTCGCTGAGGAGACGCATAATCCCAAGGAAGGCTTCCTTTGTGCCCTCTGTGCCGGAGAGCCTCAGGCCCCGGTCAAATCCAACCTGGAGGCCACTCAGGAAGTATTTGCGGAAAAGCTGCCCCCCACAAATTGCGTTTCCTTTGTCATTTTTGATACCGTTGTCGTGCACCGTGGGGCTGATTTCTTCCATCATCTTCCGAGAGAGACGTGAATACATCTCGGAGCGTAACGGCTGTGAAATCGCGGTCTCAGTCAGCAGCCGGACGAACGAGCAGAGCGTGCTGCTGTCGTCTTCCTCTGCGGACTGGTTGATCATCGTGATAATCTGGTCGGAGATGCTGTCGAAGTTCGATGCAGCCAGTTTGTTCAGGTGGGATGTGGCCTTGCGACGGGTAGGATCCACGGAGGCGAGTGGTGTGGGCCGGTTATGAGCCATCACAGGGGGGGAGAGGTGAAAGTAGGAGGCAAGGAAATAGGCGCCCAACTTTGCCGCCGCACGATGTATGCGTGGCCAATTAAGCTTCTGCTGCGGGTCCAACTGCGCGCTAGTTTTGTGTCGAGTACAGTAAGTTGTTGCTGGAAACCATTTCACCGTGCAACTTTCTGAAACTGGAACGGATTTTATTGCAAGGACCTACGTCGATAAAACTGTTGACCGCTGGAAGATTTTATCAAGATAAAACAAGGTGGGCGGCCCGGCACTGGCAATTTATAGCACGCAGGGACGCACTTTTGATTATTTTGGAATTTTTAGTCCACGCCACGTCATGCTGCGGAAGGGCGAAACTGAGAGTAATGAGGTCAATTCGTCTGTTGATTCTGCGACTTCAGAATGCAGTTCGACGGATTGCGGTTCCAGCATTTGAAGGATGTGGTAGCAACTAAACGGCAAGACGGAAGCGCGGATGTCACAAAACGTGTTTCCCATCATTTTCTGTGACAGCCTCTGCCGCCCACCTTGCTCCTGACCACCATCTACCAAACTCTGGCTATCCTCCAAACCTCTCCAACTATCGTTCAATTCTTTGTTTCTCTCGCAGTTCTATTCAGCCGACTCTAGATGCAGCATGCAGACCAAGTGCAACTTTCCCGCGTGCCTGAGCTCTGGTTTGAGGACGACAACCTCATCCTCAGGGCGGAGAACACCCTTTTCCGCGTCTCAAAAGGCGTACTGGCTGCGCGGTCCTCTGTTTTCAGGGATATGCTCTCTTTTCCCCAAACAGAGGGAGAGGAGCACATCGATGGCTGCCCCGTTGTGCGGCTGCATGATTCTGTAGGGGATGTGACCTACTTTCTCCGGGCGATTTTTGACTCGAGGTGCGTTATTTAGACTCACTTATCGTCCGATCTGACCCTTCTACACTGAAGTTTCTTTGAGCCTCCTCCTGCCAAAACCGACCTCGCCGCGATCACTGGAATCCTGCGGCTCAGTCACAAATACGATGTTCAGTATCTGCGCCGGCGCGCGCTGCTCCACCTCGACACGGGGTACCCCACCTCGCTCGCGGTGTACGAGGTCTCCGGCTCCGAGACGTTCTCGAGCGACGGGCTGGACGACAGCCTGCTCACGATCCAGTGCGCGTCCGAGGTCGGCGCGACCTGGGTGCTCCCGACGGCGTTCTACTTCCTCTGCTACTCCGACATGCGCGACATCCTCAACTCGCCGCAGTGGCAGCGCCTGTCGCCCGTCGACCAGGAGACGACGATCGTCAGCTACACGAAGCAGCGCGTCGTCTGTCCGCCTGTGCTGCCGTTCCTGCGGATCCCGTTCACCGAGGGCTGCACGACGCTCGACCGCTGCTCCGCGTACAAGGCGTCGTACCTCGAGGACGTCGGTTCGTGGAATATTTCGGACCCGCTCGGGTCGTACAAGGACTGGACGCCCTTCGAGTCCAAAATCTGCCGCTACTGCCTCGACCACTCCGAAGAGTACCATCGCCAGGCGCGGCGCAAGCTCTGGGACGAGCTGCCCTCCATCTACGGCCTACCGCCCTGGGATGTGCTTGAGCGGCTCAAAGCCGAGTCGCTTTCGATGGAAGTGATGAGCGCTTGATGGCGCGTCACACACGGACGAAAAATACTGTTGGGTTTTTTCATCGTTGGACTCCGCATCTCACTTTCCATCCTACGCTCTTGTCCATCCGCATATTATAGAGCGACGCACTGTACGAGTACTCACGCCCCCTTCGTGTTGTCGAGGATTGTATATCAGAAACAAAATGTGTATTATTCCTCTCTCTACTTGAGAGCAATTTCTTCTACTTATAATGAGCCTTGGGTTCCAGTGACATCAAGTTTCGGCGTTTTTCAATTTGTTTAGCGCCGGGCTGATTCGGTTTATCGCAATCCGATCCGTTCCCTTGTCGTGGATCCGTCGGTGGTCCAACGGGCACCGTAGTACGCCGTAGTACGAACCGAGTGCCGTAGTACGCCCGAACATCTGGAGTGCGGGCCGGCACGGAAATCACCCGTTCCATAATGTAGATGCCGCGATATCTCGGTGGTCCCAACGAGTACGCCCGAACATCTGGAATGAATGCCGACGGAAATCACCTGTGTCTGTTTGGGGGCATTCCAGCGGTCGACGAAAATCGCCGGCTCCACAGCATCGTCGGTTGTACATTGAACGGTACGGTCGGACGTGGGGGTAATTAATATTCGCCGCTAATTACATTCTATACTGGCAGTACCGAGGATCGCAGGCGCCTTCTCTGCAAATAAAACGGGCACTATTGATTATAATCTCATCTTGGACCCCGAAAATAACAAGGATGTCAGACCACGTCAGACGTACACGGCACGCTGAATGAATGCGGCGGAGTTGCGAACGAGTGGGAAGGGAAGGCATTTAATTGAATGCAGTTGCAAAACGTACCTCGGGCGTCCTTCGGGCGCCCGTATCCGGGTACGCAAAGGTTCCCGGAACGTTGCGCGTCGCGTCGGATATCCGAGAGCTGCCCGGCCGACGCCGTCGGGCCACGCGGAAAAAAGGAAATTTTACGAACGAGATTGGAGTCAGCGTAGTAGGTGGTCCGGCACATCATGATGGATCGATCTTTGACCCGAACGAGGGGACGCATACGAGGGCGTCCTAGACATGTCACATATGAGCCGCACGTCGGCGTGAAAGAATAATCAGAACACAGACGAGAGGAGTGGACGGTGTAAAGTGGATGCAGGAGAATAAAAAGGCTTCTACGAAGTAAGACAGTCACCCTTGAATTAACCAGGAGTATCGGGGATGCTCAGGCGATTCAACGGAGACACGGACCCCCTACCATGCTTCATTGTTCATATCTCCAAGACCATTGAATCGGCCACTCATAAGGAACAGAGATTATTGGTGGGAATCTCGGTTGATGATCTTGTTGTCGGGGTTGGAGCAATGGCAGAACGCCCGCATTCACCCATCGATTCTTGTCATGCTTGGACCACATGGTGGGTTCTGGCTAAAATACTTTGTGGATTGCCCTGGAGAACTGTTTCATTCGTAAAAATTAATTGTCAAAGAAGCGAAATCAACCCAGAGGACATACTGTTGTCTTCCGGGCGGAGTTACATTGTTTTTGCCATCTAAGTAGCCTGCTCTCTCCATTAGTTCTTTCGTCACGCGCTCATTGCCTGGTACATTCGACATCGGTATGGTGGCGGCTATCACTTCGTGACAAGTCTGAAGCCCAATTTGGAAATCATTGCTGTGACCTCAGTTTTCTCCCAATAATGACAAAATTGTGGGAATAGCACCATAAGAAGTCCCTCTAAAGATGTGCCGGAGCAAAACCTCGGAAAGTGAAAAAATCATTTTCTCAACCTTGATTTCGCGCTTTTGATGGTGGGCCAGCTTGCCGGTGGCTGTGCTACACCATCAATTTGGGGTACTTTCACGTCTTGACCATCGAGTATACCCATGGCTCACAAGAAACTAGTGTAGAAGCGGTTATTTGCTCATTTCACATCATAAGCCAACCTTCAGGCATACAGAATGTGCATTTGGAGTCCAAATTTTTTGTTTTTCATCAACGGATTTCGCGCTTTTCTTACGTAAGCACAGCCACCCCCCGTTTTTTTCTGAAATGAAAATTTTGACTATAAAATGACCCTATGTTCCTTCTAAATCTAAAATATCTAAGCCATCCGGTCAAAATTGCGGCTTGACATGAAGTGATAGCCGCCACCATACGCCTCTTCGTCTCATTATGATATTGCATTTTATTGGAGCGACGAGCGGAGCAAGTCTTGGTAAACCGCTTCTGTCCATCGGGGGAAGGCGCCCGATATCTAGGTAACTTCTTCCCTCCAGGCGAACCTTTTCATTTTCTCGAGAAACCCTTGACCCGGAATTTGCCGGCCCGGCAATCCGGCAACCACCATTATGATGGTCCATCAATCGTCTGATGTTTTTTTGTGCGGCCGCAAGCGTTCGTGGGTCCACTCTCTGTTTCTATCTTTCTCAAGTCCTACCTCTTACTCTCCGGCCTTTCTCCTTTGTTTTCTAAATTATACCTCATGTCGACATTTTCGGTGCGAGGCACGCCCACCTGTCCGGCCCCGACGCGTCTTACATCCTTGCCGCAGGTGCGATTGGTTTTCTGTCGAGCTTCGTTTGTGCTTATCTGATGTCAGGGCCCGGGGAGATTATACGTTGTATCCAGCTGAAAACTATGGCGGATGAGAGTGGAAAATCACTGCAGCAAGGAAGCAAGTCTTGATCTCGACGCGTCGATATCCTTAGAACGTTGCGGTGCCATAATCCCTTGCCACAACGCGGAGACTTGTGAGCCTTTTCAGACCGTTCAGCTCTCCCTGAATTTACACATTGTCAGGACGATCCATTTCGTGGCTATTCCGATGCCATCGACGACGGCCGTTTCGGCCTCTCATGGAAAATACGAGCGCAAGTGGTCCGACTTTCTATTTTAGATTTGAGGTATAAATACTGCCGATTTCCCGCCCACACCATCGACCCTTTCCCTCCCGCCGCGGTTCGCCTCTCTCCATCCAACCATTCTCCGCCGCCACCTTATACATACAGTCTATCCGGCATCGGATTGCGCTCGCAAGAAGACTTATGTTACACCGATAAACATCGAGGAAGCCTGATTGAACTGGGCGCATGCTCGGAAAGCAGGTGCAGGATATTGGTGCGATCTCCTCTTGGTTCCTTCTTCCCTTAACGGCGCTCAACGAAACAGGTATAGCGCGACCAACAAATGCACTGCCCCTTTCTGACATGATCTCCGATGCAATTTTTTCGGTCGTGCGTGCCTCGTCCACAACTTGCCCTGCACCTGGACGCATCTCCGCCGACCCTTGACACGTCTCCGCCCTTCGCTTCGCTCGCCGCCTGAGCTGTGTAGCGTTGCCAAGCCTCGCTGCCACCTCGGCTAAGTTCCGTGACGTAAACATCCCGTGTCCTACCCCGCATTTCACATGCGCTAGGTCAGCCGATCGTCTTGCCCAGTAACATTCATTTCAAAGGCACCTGGCCTTATTGTTCTCTTGCTCGCTTGTACTCGCCCTGCTCGCCGTGGACTGTGATTAACGAACGGAAATGGACCAACATGGTCCGTATTTACTTTATACCGTCCTTATGCTGCGACGACCATCCCACTCACGTCGCCCCCTAGCAGCCATCCCAGAGGAATCTGGCTTCAGCGTGCACGACGACGATGTCGAGTACGTGCTCGACTTGGGGTCCGGCGCTACAGAGTCGGCGTGTCCGACGCCCACGCCCTCGCACATCAAGCGGCCCATCGCAAGCAAAACCTTTCGCCCATCGCGCAGCGCAGCGAGCGTGCAAAAGGAGGCCGAACGGGACTGTGGGATCTGGTGCGTTGCGTCTCCCTTCCTCACGTCCTTCCAAGGGCCATCTGTCAGTGCCACTTATCCTCGGAATCAGCTTCGAACGCGCGGTGGCGCCGGTCCGCACGCCCTGCTGCTCCCATCTGTTCTGCGCCGAGCATATCGCTGCCGTGCGTGCCACTCCCTTTTTCCGTCGGGCATGCTAAATCTGCTTTGCATTGAAAGTGGCTCGACGGCCCCGCGGCGGACGGCCTCTGCCCCACCTGCCGGGCGCCATGCGCGGGCCTCCTCGCACTCGGGCACGCCGCCTTGATCCCCCTCGTCCCGCCCCCGCCCCCACCCTCGCGCTCGCCCTCCCCCGCCCCTGAACCTTATCTCCCGTTCGCTTCGGACTGCTCTTCGGACGACCCATCGGACGCAGAGTCGGGCGGCTCTTACGCCTCGTACCCCTCCACCCCCGCATCGCTCTCGCCCGCAGTCTCCGACGCCTCCGAGGAGGAGGACGCGACGGACTACTCGCTCCCCGCCCTCGTGCGCGCGCGCGCTCTGCAGACACGGCGGCACGCGCCGCACCCGTTCACCAGCGTCGTCGGGCTGCGCGGAGCGCTCGGGAGCGTCGCGCGCGTTGCGGGGTGGCTGCTCATCGTGGCGGTACTGGCGGGGCGGGGGCGCTGGGCGGCTGAGTGAGTGCGGCGCTCTTTGGCATCTCACCATCATCGTTACCATACCATCTACATCCATCCCCTTCCGTGATCATTTTTCTCCACTTCTTGGGCCTCATCGCATCGGCATCGGCATCTGTTTGTACTCTATCCCGCACTTGTACCCCTCCGCATCCACTGTACAACCTTCACGACCCCTCATGACGCACTTCGCATGTACATACAGCGACGACATATGTACCATGCAAAAATACCTACATTGAATGTATTTGTTCCTAGCACTTTGACTTCCCGCATCGGTGCTGACGGTGAACTGCTCGTCCTTTTCATACTGATCGCCGTTCATGATATCTTGGCGTGGCGTAGCATGACAGCTGCCAGCTGGCGCTTGAGCCGACTGGCACGGTGGGAAGCAAATCTCCCTTCCTGGACTGCGGCGAAAATAAACACGGTGAACGGAAGGTCGATTTCCTTCCAAGCTTCCACGTCTGCGAATCGTGGATGTGGTGAACCGTAAAACTGACTGGTCCATGCGGCGGAACTGACGAAGCGCGAAAGAAGGGCGTTAAATCATCGTGTCCGGGGTCCCGAAATGCAGAACTCCAGAATTCTCCAAGATGTTGGAGCCGCTGTCTTTCGGGGCGGCGACTCGGAGGTTGTAAGCAGGAGTTCTGACATACGACAAGAATTTCCGTAGGCCACGATGATTATGGTTTGTTGTGCCAAATCTGCCACATTGAAGGGCCAGCGAGTCTTGATTGGGTTGACTGCCCAGGTCGGTAGCCATCCGAGATAATGATGAGATTGTCCTGAATGATAAATGTGTCATAATTTTGTGTCATAATTTTGATGTTGTCGGAGATTATTGTCAAATCGAGGAAATTGAGGACGTTTTTCGACCAATTGGCTGAATGAATATTGCGGTAGTGGGCGAAGGACGGGCAGTCGAGGATGCGTATCACAACCTATGATAAGGTCCGGCCACGACGCGGGGGAGTCGTGCAATATAAGAAAAGAAATTTTCGCCGCGCGAAACGGCCTGAGTGGGGCGGAAAATATGATTCGGTGCATAAGACGTTCATATAAAATCGGCCATATACATCTGGACAGATCCCGGAGTCCCGGACAGACATCATAGTCGCTGGCCTCTCCAGGTTCTCGAAAGACGGGTGATTGAAGGGATGTGCAGATCCTGAACTGTGGCGGAGCCGCTGTTAATGGATCCGCAAGGCACCATATGCGGGAGGACACGGGGAATCTCGGAGGTGTACCGTGTAGAGCCCCCATCGAGACTCGACGAGTCACGAGATACGACGCGACGATTAGATCCGAGTAGAATGGGACACACGAGGCCAAAACAAATATGCGTTCGAGTATTGCTGGGGTCCCGGTAAGATTCAAAATGAGGTGGCCATGCGAGATTTCCTCCGGAAGTTGAGTGGTAAAGGCGTCGCGATTTTGACGGCGTCGAGATCGTTTCCAGGCAATTGTGTGCCTTTCCGACGGCCGAATGGGTCTTTCGGGAGCGGGCGAACCGTGGACGAGAATATTGGGGGTCTCCGGCCAAACGCGGTGATAATTTTATAGGACATTCCGCCGCCTGTAAGATTCCGAGTGCAATTGATCTTCAGTTACCGACATCCGTGAATCGCAGAGGTTGCGGGTGTGCCATATTTGAGCCGTGGGGTGTGAGTGGGGCGAAGCGGTAGATGCGAATATTTTGAATCCAGGGTGCTGTGCTATCTGTCCGTACGGGGGTGGGCGAGGGGACGGACATTTGACGGACATTCATTAAGAAAATCGAGGGTAACAGTTGTGGAGTCAAGACGAAGACCGCACGGTGGGATGTCGCACATTTAAAGGCGTACTATAGTGGCACTTACACATCAAAATGCACTAGAAGTTCAAAATGTGTTCGTTTTCACTCGATTCTTGTCCGATCGTCTTGGGAAGTACCGGAAATTCAACCGACAGGTGTGCCCATCCCCAATATAAAAAAAGTTTGAACGGATTCGGATGGGTATTGGACGAGAATCCGCCCCGAGCTCAAAAGTCCACTGATGGCATTGCAAAAGTCAATGCACTGTAGTTTGTAGGCAATATATTCTACATAGGACTTGGAGGATGTAGGTAGACAACCTATAAAATGATGTAACATAAATTTCCGGGGCCAAAATCGAGGCGGGACGGCCACAGGATGTGTGTGTTTAAGCAATTGTAGCAATTCAAACTCCGCTTGATGCTGATTCTAAGGGTTAGAATTGTCTTCAGGACCTTTCCCGCCTCGATTTTGAGCCCGGAAATTTGTGAACAATGCTTTTACACAGTATATTAACCTCCATGTCAAGTCCCATAAAATCTTATTGGCCATGAAATACAGTACAGTGGATTTTGGTAGGGCATCAGTGGTTTTTGCGGCTCGGCGCGGATTCTCGTCCAATACCCATCCGAATTCCTCAAACTTTTTTCATATTATGAACGGGCACGGCTGTCGGTTCAATATCCGGTAATTCCGAAGACGATCGGACAAGAATTGAGTGAAAGCGAAAGCATTTTGAACTTCTAGTGCATTTTGATGTGCAAGTGCCACTATAGTAGAATCGTTAGTTACCGCGCCCCGATGACAGGTGATCTGCGTAATGACGGAATGATGGTGATGCACAACCAAACAACTGATTTATATTCACGCGCTTTGCGCCATTCGACGCGTTTGTTGAGGCCGAAACTATTGTGCGAACTATTTAAGGCTTCATATCGCACACTGAACACTGTTGTATCCTTTCCGATATTTTTTACCATCGAGTCAAAGGATTTCGGCATTCGTTCGGCCGTAACCTGAGGAATTTATTCAGTCCGGTGAATTCTCCTCCAGTTTTCACTCAAAAGAACACCCAGGAAACAGGAGAAAATCCTTTCACTTTTCCCACTCCCTGAATCCCAATGAATGGACTTCGAACGCGTCAAGTCGCGTCGTTGCGCTATGCACGTGCTTTCCCAAAACGGATGCTTATATAATAACGCAGGACGCCTCTTGTGATGGCGTGGTAACTAATAGACTATAACTAGCGAGGAACGAGCGTCCAGTTATAGCGTCTGTCTTAGAGAGACTATAGAATCGTCCCCGTGTCTTGCGATCTGAACTTTTCCAAATCGTCACGTGACCCCCCAGTGATTGCCGTAAACTTACCTAATCCCGAGGCTCTCTCTTGCCACCTCGCCCATCTCGCCACCGCTTTCGGTTATCCCTGTGAGCTCCGAATACCTTCTCTGTCTACCATCCCGCTAATCGGCCTCAGGCATGGCCGATCTTATTCGAAGCGCCAGGTCCGGCAGCGACTGGATGGAGAACGACCTCCACGCCTACCGTATTCGTATCGAGTATCAGGACGCAGCTACATTTTTCCAAATCCCGGGTCCCGGCCTTCCTGGCCCCGTCGTACGGCACCCGGCTGTCTTAACTCTCCCCGGCCCAGCAGCTGCTCCCGATGAAGATGCCTACCACTTCCTTCGGGTTTTGGATATGACTATGGTCGACGACTCTGCTGTGGACGACTTTGCGGTCCTGCTGTTGAAGGAACTTGGGTATTTGCCGATCGGAAGGGTTTCCAGAATGAGGCTAGATATCCGGTTCGTCATTTGCGGGGAGGAAAGATACGCCGATACGGATGTGTGTGTCATCGACGATCACGGGATTATACTGTTGGTGCAGGAACACAAACGGCGGGAAGAAACACGAAGCCCCGTCCCTCAGCTGGTTGCTCAGGCAATTGCCGCCTTCCACTCCAACAACCGGCAAAGGGAGCAGATATTCGGTTTACCTCCCCTTCCCTCGAAGGTCGTCCCCGGCATAACGATGCAGGGCTCCGCTCCAACTTTTTTCAAGGTGCCGGTTAGTCAAGAACTTGTCGAGGCTGTCATGGGGGGTGTATATCCTGCCACCGAGACAATTGTATATGCCCATCTACCCACCATCCCCAGACCCGCCGAACGCTGGAACGAGGGCATGACGCCAGTGGACAATAGATTGATTATTATGTCTTGCTATGAGGTGTTCAAGCAGTCTGTGAACTAGCCAGGTGCGTGGCGCACGACATCCCCCAGTGCCAAGTCTTGATGAACGTCTGCAGTAGGCATGTTGTTTCCATGTCGTTGTCGTCAATCTTCCCTCGACCCCGGGCTCTCCATGAAGCTTGATCCCCGCTTTGCGAGTGACTCTGATATGTTCTATGTCATATAGTCCCTGCCTGTCATCTCGATCCATGTCTTTGGACTTTTTGTGAAACTTATCCCGCTTTGCGATGAATCAGATACGTCCTATGTCGTATAGTCCCCTGTCATTCGTGCATGTTCTTATCCTGCCATGTCGAGCAGTTCGATTTTGGATCTGTCGTTCCTGCTATATATATAAGGCTCAACCTGGTTGAACGGTGGCACGGTACTTTACATTGTACCGGTGCGGGAATCGGGCCCCACATCCACGCACCGGCGTCTTCACCCGCGTCCCTGCGTTCCTGGTCTCAGTTGCAGCTCATTCCCCGCTCCCCGCGCTTGCGTCTTCGAACTCTCCTCAGATTGATACATTTCCGCCGGCGTTCTGGTGAGGGGTGATTACCCCGCGCCATTGTGCGGGTGCGGGCTGTGGTGTAGCCAATGCTACCTTGAAAAGTGTCTTTGATTTTTATGGGGACTGTGAGGTCCGTTTTGAGGGCCCTCGCCACCCTGGCTGCTGCTCTCGTGTCCCCACATCCCGGCGTCACCCTGATCCCGCCGCGCCCGGGCTCCCCACCCTTGCCTCGACTGCGGACGACATACGATGTGTGGATTCCCGCCTCCCGCTCCCCTACCCACCCACGCGCCCAAGATGCAGTCCCATATGCATCTACTCCTTCTCCGCACCACCCGGGCTCGCGAGAGGTACATACATCGCGTACCTGGGCGGGATTTTCGATGTCGGCGTGGCAAGAGGAAGAGATTGGCGCGGACGGGGCGGACAGACTCGACGGATGCGGATGCGGACGCAGCCTCGACGATGCCGATGCGCCGCAGCGGACGAGACGGCGTGCGAAGATGGTGGGAGACGAGGCGCGGAGGGGTGTGATGGAGTGAGCGCGGAGAGGCGCGGGAGGGCGCACACACGTCGACGGGAATCCCATCCCCATTCTTCCGAATCAGTCGCTTTATGCACGCCTCCGGGGGCGTATGTATTTGCCGAATAGGGAACGCCAAGGACGAGGTGCGGCGTGGAGCACGGAGGCGAAGGACGACACACGACTCAGGACGACGCACGACTCCTGACGACGCACGACTTGGAGGATGACGACGAGGATGGGCACGAGCGCCGCGGCCCAAGGACATATACAACTCCGCATCCACCCTCGGAAACAAGCCCAGCATTCGTGCGGACTCGGGGAGATGAGGATGAGGACGCGCGGGGGATGCTCGATGCGGGGGAGGGAGGCGAGGAGCGGGAGGGGATGCGGGACGCTCAATGCAGCGAGGCGGCCGTAGCGATGAAGGGCCATAAGCTCGGGAGGGAGGGTGGAGGGCATTCTCGCAATCCCCACATCTGCGTACGCGCGCGCTCACGAATCCCCCTGCCCATCCTCCGCTTCTGCTTTACGGATCGCTATCGTATCTGACTGTGGATGTATGCACGGTGTCCGAGTGTCGATGCGGTAACGGAAGCGACAGCATGGGGGCTGGCAGGTGTGGAAACTCGGGGAACGCGGGAAGGGGAAGAAGACGCAGTGCAAAAGATGGGCAGCAGAGAGGGGGAGGTAGTGCGGAGAGGGGAATCGCCGCCCAGATACAGCATTATGGTGCGAATCTCTGCAGCGAGCCGTTGTGTCTTCACTAACTCTCCTCCAAGACGGCGATGTCACTACTCGCAAGATAACGGCAGTGCTCCAGGGCGATGTTCAGGCAGCATCGGCATCGGAGGCGGAACGGCCTTCAGGCGGGCTTGGAAGTTGGGACTCGTCCTTTCCACCCGCTGTGCTCGCGATGTTTTTCCCCATGTACTGCCGCCCAAGGACTACGGAGAAATGGCAACATCTCTTGAGATCTTGCCTGTCGTGCTGCCCATCTCACCTCGGCGGTGCGCGCTTGTGATATATCTACTTATCATTTCCAGTCACCGAATGCCTTCAATACTTCTCACCTCAGCTTGACCTCAGCGAACATCAAGCGAGATCGGAGATGGTGTCCACGAAATTACGTCTATGCTCCGTTTCGGCGCCGTGGATCGTATGTTCTCTGCGTTGGGCGCGGTTTCTTGGACAAGAGGGACTCGCATGCCATGCTACGATCACGTGACCTCCGTGACCGCCGTTCCCCGCTTGAGATTCTCACCCTAACCCTCACCGCCCCCTACCGGCACGGAGGCGAAATGCACGATCATACACGCTCCTTTGACCCATCCAATCCGCTTCATCTCATTGCGTCCAAAATGTGATCAAGGGATTCCGTGAAAAGAAGATCAACGAAGGAGAGAAACTCAACGTCGTGCTGGGGTCAGTCCCTGCCATGGCTAGTTTACGCGGATGAATATGCACTGGTCACGGTGCTTCCGAACATATTTTAGCGCATTAGAAGTGCAGTTCTCTGCCGAGAACTGTGCTCTTGATGGACCCGATAGCGTCATATAGACTTCATTCCTGTGTTGATTCAGATCTGAATTCACGTACCGCAAATTATTATCTACCAATTTCCTCGATGAAATGTACACAACTCAAAAATGCATAGTGCGGAGATGGGGCCAATAGTCGGTGAATAGTGAATCCCTAAAATGCAGCGGCAACAAGGACGCAGTCTTCAAATGCAGTTCGGGCGGCGCGTCCCCATGGTCCAGACATAGCGAGACGAGGGATGACCAAAATCGTGGAAGTGGAAGTGACTTCCACTGGGTTAGGGGGTTAGGGGGTTGCACAAGCCACCATCGGTCGATGGATCCGAAACTGCCTCTGAAGCCCGAGAGATTTTTGAATGCACTATCCAAAATCTGTGACATCGCTGCTCCTTGTCGTCCGACGCGTCCCCACATAAGATTACATACGAAGTACATCTCTAGGTAGATTAGATCCCATTGGGTCCTTTGTCTCCAGCGCTACCCCGGGATGAATGTCATGGTCTGAAAGGTATTACAGTCAGAAGGAGAAGTATACTAACGACTAATTCAGCAGGACTCACCACCTCAAAAGCACTCTCAGAGACCGCCTGTAAGTCGCCGGTCAATCCAAGGAAATCTGCGTCAGGGTCGTAGAAGATAGTCGCCGCGAGTTGGCCTGCATCATTCGTTAGAGGGAATCCAGTGTAAGTGGGCAGGAATATTTGCCATCAGGGTTCGTCCACTGAGCCGTTATCTGGCGCGTCTGACAATTCATTGTCCAGATTTGGCTCTCAATGCCACCGTGGTCTAACGTGAGACTGGTGCCTGCGCTGAACGATGGGAGGATATTTCCGCTCACTACAGAGATTCTCAGTGGGCTGAGGGAGAATTGAAATAATGAAACAAGCTGACCTCCACTGGTTCCGGAGAGGTATGCAAACCTGTCGGAATATATAGAATAAGCACAGGCACTAAGAACGAATTAATGAAAGGTCCTCACGCCGCCTCGCCGACCCCAAGGTCACCTTGTCCGTTTTCAACAGCCCCCAAGTACGGATGTCCGGGATCCGGGCCATTTTCCGCGACGAGATTAATTGGGACGCCAAAAGGTGCGGGAGGGATGATCACTATGAGTGCCTGGCCCCGTCCCCGGTGGACGGAATACGCATTGTCTTCGTTGAAATCCATGCCTACGTATCCGATCTTGTTGCCGTTGGACACCCTGTGAAGCTGGAGAGTGCCTTTGTCGCTGGAGGAACGACAACTTGGATCAGAAGCAGCCCGCAAAATAACCGACGAATATACCTGGGCGGTGGTATGCACGGTACCGCCGATGCACGTGGAGTTACTGCGAGTATGTGGATGAGAAATATGTCTATCGGACGCATCAATCATTTTTCGCGCTCACGTTTGTTGCGGTCACGCCGTGTCGGCGGGAGCGGGCTCAAACCGCGGCGGAATCGGTCCGCATTTGTCTCCTTCTTGGGAAGAGGACTGAAACCGTCCTGCTCCGCCGCAGGCCTATTGGAAGTGGCCACCGCAAAAATGAGCGGAGTCAGAACCAGGCAGAGGAGAACAGTCATGTGAGTAACTTTCATTGGCCGCAAGTTGAGGTTGGATCCTGGCTCCCAGTACATTATATATTTTCACCTGAGGGTATTATGAGTCCTCGCGTGCCTGAGCGATAAGAGAAATGAATGATGATGATGAATGAATGCGCCCTGGTGGCACATCCGCCGTCAGAAGTCACCGTTGGGCAATTCATCGGTCTCGTTCATGACCGAGAGGTTAGCGCGGTCAGCTGTTCATTTGGGGTGCTACAGCCCGAACCCAGACACCCAACGTCGAACTCCCGCTAGACGATGGGAGTCGAGAACAGAGCGAGCTCCGCGATCGCCGGTGTGGCGTTATTTGTTATCTAACCGCAAATGGAAGTTGCCATCAACGTTCGGTTAAGATTCCTTGCAGCCTCCAAGTTCGCAAAAACTCGGCGAAGAATGTGAAAGGCACTCCTTACAATCTGGTTTGTACCCGTGTGCTGAACTGGAGAGCTATGAGGGCGTAATATAAACTCCCCACTGGCATACTAAGACCGCAGCTATCTGTTCGGCTGCCAAACGGCGTAGCATCCTGCATCGCTTCCGGAAAGTCAGGGGGCGAGTTTCATCCGGTGCGCAATTTGGTTGAAGTACCAGTGCGCGATTGAAACCAGGGCGAGCAATCGGGTCGACGCCGGGCATTACAACATTAGCCACGCCTTAGTCATATATGTGTACTGGAGGGGCTCAATGAGGTCCTCCTGGCCCCTTCCTACTTCAGTCTGAATATATTATACGCGTGCATCCCGCTCACTCGGGCAATTGCGTGGTCCGATTCTGTTAGATCCCGATACGTATACTTCACCCCTTCTACGTGGCGCAAAGGGGGAATCCAGATCCGCAGTTGAGGTAATTTGTAGAGAGCGCAACTCTGTCGATCACAGCACCGATGTTGATGCTACAAAGGGAATATTACACGGCGATAGAGAGGGAGCGACGATGTCAGTTTCGCCCGCTGGACGCTGTCGAACCCCAGTTCCTCGAGGTACACCCGCGTCCGACCGACGCTGTTGCGCACCCAGGATCTATTAGCCAGTGCGATACAGGTACAGCCATAGGCGTGTGCATAGACTTGCGAGAGTTCGGACACCGGCGGTCCTGCAACAAAATGCAACAGATTTTCTAGGTGGCTTGTTCGCAATTTTTCATCACGGTCTCGGTTGAAAAGATCGAAGTTGCAGCTTCAGGCCAAGTCGGATGTTATCTGTCTCGTTTGGGTGGATGTTTCTACAACAAGGGTATTTGACCTTGCCTGCGAGCCACGTCGTAATCCTCGACATAAAATCTTGAGACGGATGTAAATTGCACATTCTGGTATTTAGTTTGCGATCCTCCACCGAGAATGATTCAATATCTTTCCTTCGGCACCCAAGCATAAATTCTCTGACTTCGTCGAGAACAGGGCCTCCGAATTTCGTCCGAACAACCAACCACATGGAGGCAGATTCCGCCTGCTTCCCGAGGACTGATTTCCGCCTGGTTCCAGGAGCGGCGAGGTCGGGAGAAATTCAAGAAGGCAATGATCTAGGTTAAAAAGGCAATCAGATCTCCATACGCACGCGGGTCCACATAATTCACTTCCTTTTCCTTCCTTACTCTCCGAATGAGAAATTTCGACTGATTCTGGAGGGCTGATTTCCGTTTGGTTTCCGAGCTGGCGAGGGTTTGGCCGACGATCCGGAACACCGCCGGCAAACCCCCCAATGTGCCTACTCGTCCCTCGACTCGCAAAAAACTCGTGGCTATGTGTGCTGCCTCTTTAACTAAAAGGGCACACATGATGTATACAGTAACGATCCCATTTTCTTCCAAGCAGTTTTGAGCAATTCTTTCTCAGAGTGCGCAGTTTACACGTTGTTCGTGTGTGAATGAGGAGTACGGACGGAACTTAAGATCGGGTGCGGGGTATCTTCGATAATAATAGCGACCATGTCTATTCTCAAAATAAGGTCCTCGGCGTGCGCTTAGAATAACTCGCGCGGCTTACGAGAAGCCTCGCGATGCCTTGGCCGAACTCCTCAGGCTCGATGTCGGTGATAATTGCCCCGTACATCGGGTTTCGTCCTTGGTGTGTACGGGAACTTGGAAGCTGAAAAAGAACAAACCGAGTTGCGAGATTCCGGCATGGAGTGGAGGATTTAACCACGGCGACGGACTTATCTGCGGAGCCTGAATTTAAATGCGCCGGGATGTGCCGCCATCAAACTATATTTGATTGACTGCGGCGTAGCGGCGGAAACGCCGGAAAGTCCCAAAAACGTCATGAGAGGCGACACAACGGACAAAGTTGAAGTTGAATATTCAGAGCAGGGAATGGTGAGAGTTGAAGGCTATTTTTTTCGTGGAACTTCTCACACGACAAAAACTTAAAAGGAGCTGCGCAGTCACATGATGTCACTTGGAGGCTGTGGTGATGGTGACACACCTTTTCCACACTTTCTCTCATTCCATTACGATGTCTTTACGCCTCGGCGCCCTTGCGCTCACCGTGCTTGCTACAAGCCTCGGCATCGCCCACGCCCAGACCTACACTCTTTCCCAAGACCTCTCTGGCAGCAACTTGTGCGTATTGCCCCCTTTCCGTGGGACACCAGTAACGGGATACGGGCCTTTAGTTTCAGCGGATTCAAGTATAACGCGAGCGCGGTTGACTTCAACAACTTCGGTGCGGTGGAGGGCTTGTGTCTCCTCGACGGCGCGGACTCACGTTAGCTTACATCCAGGAAACGTGCACTTTCTCTCACAGGCCGACGCCGTCGCGGCAAACCTGACTTACGTCGACTCGAGTGGGCACGTCATCGTCAAGGTGGACAACACGACGAGCGGTGTCGGGAACGATGAGTTTGGACGGAACACCGTCTACCTCGAGAGCAACCAGCTCATGACCGAAGGGAGCCTCTTGATCTTCGATGCGAATCATATTCCGTTCGGCGTGCGTTGCCCGATTTCCGCCGAAGCCACGCATTCATGATTCTCCAGTGCTCCGTATGGCCGTCCCTCTTCACCCAGGGCCAGGTGTGGCCCCAGCAGGGAGAGATTGACATTATAGTGCGTCTCCTTGAACTCGTGTGGCAACTCGCAACTAATCGTAAATTTACTTGTAGGAAAACGCAAGTAGCCATTAATTAGGCCGCTCCCTCCCGCCTTACCTTATCCGCTAGGTCAATCTTGCAACCGACAATCGCTTCTCCCTCCACGTCGGATCCGACAACTGCGTGCAGCCCTCGTCCGCCGCCTCGAACCAGACGGGCACAATCTCCACCCTCGACGGCAGCATATCCAACTGCACCGTCACCCCCTCCACCGGTGCGCCCTTCGCTTCAAGCATCTAACTGAATACTGAATACAATCTCCCAGGTCAAAACACAGTCGGTTGCGTCGTCACGGAGACCAAGCCCAACTCCTTCGGGAGTGGCTTCGCTACACAGGGCGGGGGCGTGTTCGCGGCCCTCTGGGACACGACTGGGATCACGATGTGGTACTTCCCCCGCGCGTCCGTGCCGTCCGCGATCGGTTCGGCCACTACCTCGCCAGACCCGACGACGTGGGGCGAGGCGAGCGCGTGGTACCCGGCGAGCTCGTGCGACCCAGGCAGCGCGACGTTTGGGCCCCAGATCATCACCCTCGTGCGTGCCTCTACTCCTATTTCATTCAACGACTGATTAATGAATTGATGAATACTTTAGTACGTCGACATCTGCGGCGCCTTCGCCGGCGAGACGAGCGTATTTGCGCAGACCTGCAGCCAGGTCGCGCCGAATTGCAGCTCGCTCGTGCCCGTGCCGACCAACTACGACGACGCGTACTGGGACATCAACTATCTGCGCGTGTTCACCAAGTACGTCTTTCCCTCCCTTTCCTTGAATGTGTATGTGCTTGGCATGTGCTGATCTCGATTTCCAGCGCACAAAACACGCCCGCGTCCGTGTCCGGGTCTGCCACGAGCCCCGGCGGCGCCTCCGCCACGAGCAGCGGCGCTCAGTCGGGCTCGACAGGTGGCTCGAGTGGCGCCGCGCCGCAGGTCGTCGTCGCCGGGTGGGCGCTCGCCGCGGCTGCGTTGGGCATTCTTTCTTTTTTGATTTGATTTAGGCACAGACTTATACTGCATTGTTTCGAAAAGACACTATCGTATATTAGTACGTATGAGATGTCTGTCGTATACCGGATATTTCTCTGCTACATGACAGAGCCTTAATTCAATGACCGACCATGTAGCTATCTCAAGGGTCAGACCGCATATTGAGGATGATTACCCTCGGTGTTCGGTGCCGCGGCGGTGGTTTCTTTGAGGATTTAAGTTGATTTAGGACATAGGAGCTGAGCGCGCGATGGATGCGTAGACCTGCGTTTCGTTTCGTTTGTGGAAGGACTCGATAGCGACAGAGCTTGCGGAAATAAAAGCGTATACAATTGAGCACCCTTTGGTTTCAAGCCAGCGACGGTGCGAGTTGGTTAAAAGTCTACTCGAATTCATTTCGACGTGGAGGTGTTCAGGCAAGAACACGACTACTTACAAGTATTCAAGAGGGAGGAGTGTCGTCATGTGTGTCGTATCCATGGTTGAATTTCGCGCACCGAAATAATAACTGTGAAACCGTCTTTCGGAACGTTGATATTCGGAGCTTCAATCCAGCGCGATTCAACAAAGCCCCTAACTGTGCTGATGATCATGCTGATCGCATCATTTCTTTCTTCTGCACCACTCAGTTGCCACCGAGCCCACCAAGCCCGTGGGGCTCTCGTAGGAGTGCTCCATTGGTCGAAAATCTCGTGCAAGTTTGGGTTGACTATTCCCGTGTCTCCCGGTAGACTCGAGGCAGTCGCTTTTGAGACCGGTAGAAATTGATGACAGTCGATCAATAGGCCGGGCGAAAAGCCCCGCACCCTTTGATCGACTGTCATCAAACGGTTGGCTGGCGTCCGGCTGGTTCGAACCTAGTCTCCCGGGGCCTCATCGGTCGTTCTTCGCGCCGGATGATGCAGATCGTGCGTTCAATAACCCACGCCAAATGCATGAATGAAGGCTCGAATCCAATCTGACTGGGGTGTGTTCTTTGGTTTCTCGCATGCACAGTTTCTATGCCGCAACAGAAATCGAAATCAATATTCTGATATTCTGGAGAGAACACTGGGACTTGTCGACTCATACACCCTTTGGCTGGGAGGGCTGTGTTAATAGTTCGGCGTTAGCAGGTAAGACGTCTTCTCCCTTCCACAGTACTGGCGTAGTTAGGATCCCAGCCGCGTCGACTTCTTCGCCAAGGATGATTTTTTGATATCCATCTAATTTATATCCAGCGCCACTATTCTTACGCTGTGAGTTTATCTGTTTTACGCTTGGTGAAAGTATCAACCTTTGATGGGCGCCCACTCTAACGTGGCTGACAGAGACCGGAGGTGTGTCAAATGAATATCAAAATATGCGTTTTTCCTCCATGCCCGGTAGACATCCGACACGGCATAATTTTACGCGGCTTCGCTGTCGAAAGAACCTCGAATCCATCCAGGTTCAGGACGCCCTTTGTTCGAATTCATTCTCCGCGTCGTCCAAATGTTCAAATGCCACTCGTGTGAGTGGTCGTGGGAGGAAGGCTCCCTTTTCGGTTTTCATCAACTTGCCGTAACCGCACCTAGAGCAAGCCCTCCCCGCCTTTCCCCTCGCTCCCCGCTCCCTTGCCTAGTCCCCGTTCTAACGAGGCGACACGGTCATCGCGGAGTTCAAACCCGGAAATCCGCAATACGGGGCGGTGTGCTGCGCCCATGGGCCGTATGGCCCACTCGACAACGGGGAGGCTGTGACCGAGGGCTCCATCTAACTATCATAGCTCTTGCCAGTGGTAGTTCGTCCCTCCTCGTGTGTCAGTGATCTGCAGCGGTCCGTCAATCGCCCTTTGCCAGCTGTAGCCGTCGAAAACTGATAATCAGCAAAAGCAGTGGTGACTCCCAGCCTCGGCCGCAGACAGCAAAGTCATGACGCGGAAGGGCATATATACTCCACTCCCCGATACTGCTGCCCTGATGCTCCTGGTCTCCTTCTCGCCCCATGTCGCGCGCAAGCTCACCTGTGGCCCTCTTACCAGTTAGGCCGCCAACGCCTAAGTCGTCGGCGTCGTCCTCACGATCCAGTACTACGGCAACGCCCTGGACATACACCACTGTGGTCGAGCCGAGCCACACCCCGCGGTCGGAGGTAAAGGATCTGCCTCGTCCACCTTCAATCCTGTACCCGCTCCGCAAGCACGAGACGACGGGGAGGGCGCCCCCGCCGCGACGTCGCAAGGAGCTCCCGCCCCAAGGCCTGGGATGGCTCGTCGTCATCCCGGGGCTGATAGTTGCGCTCGTCTCAGCTGGACTGGCGACCTCCCTTTTCCTTTACCTCGCTCTCCGAACTGATGGCAACGCGCCATCCTTCCTCCATGGGTTCCTCGTCGACGAGATGAGGAGTGGCACGGCCCCCTTGTTCGGCCTGCTCGCCTCGACAGTTACCGTGCGTGGCCTTCCCGCCGGTGATGCTTGTGCTGATTATGTATGCCCGCGTAGACCAACGTCATCTGGCTCGTAGGATTCCCGGTCCTCGTTAGCATGGCGGCATATTGTGTCGCAGGATCATGGCTATCGCATCAACAGCACCCGCGCTCTGAGAGACCCAATCTCTTGACACCCTTGCAGTGCGTTCTTGCCGTCTTTCGCGAGCGATGTTACTGATCCCGTCCGCCTAGATATGGTCTCTTATTCAAGCTGATGAGCAGTCCCGGGCCAGCCTCGAGCTATGAGGTCGGTAGCTACCTGATAAATCGCAGGGCCCGCGTCGACGCTCCTTCGTTCTTCACCACGGCCTTCCTCCTCGTCTCTGGAGTGCTCGGAATCTCGTATCTCATCAGGTTCGTACTTCCGAATCCTCCACCATTGTGTGTGACTCACTACTCCACTCCATACTCACAGCTTGGCCGATATTTGGCTCCACGCTGCTGCTGCCGTCGTCCTGTTACAGCCACAAGCAGCAGGCCCAGCATCCGATGCCACTTTCGCGGCGTCGGCGTCACCTCAAACTCTCTCTCCGCCATCCGTTCTCCGTGGGCACTACCCCCTCGCCCCGACTGTCACGTACCTCCTCCTCCTCTATCTGCACGCCCTCCTTGCCACCGCACTCACCCTGTGGACCGTCTCCCTGCGCTCGCCCGTCCTGCGCCCCGTGACAGAACTCCCACTGCACAGCACGACGTGGCCCGCGCCGCCGGTGCCCACCGCGCTCCGCCTCGCGCACCTGCACCTGAGGGACGCGCTAGCGCCCGTCGCTGCACGCCTCTCCGGCCGGCGCGAGGCGCACCCCGCGCTCGGGCGCTTGGGGCGCGGCCTCTTTGTTGAGGATCTCAACACAGCGCGCGTCGAGGTCGGCGTGTGGGCGCGCGACGGCGAGCGCCGGCGGTGGGGGGACACGACGGGCGACCGCGTGTTTGGGGTGTACAAGAAGGTGCTGCCGTACAAGGGCGAGATTTATTAGCCCGCGTTACGGATCTGCTCTGGTTAGATATCGCAACACAGAATCTATCGTATAACCATGTACTTGTAGCATGTCACTCATTTGTATCTTAGTGTTGGATTGTCACGTCTTAACACGACATACTGTACGACGAGATTTTATTTGGTGGTGGGCCTAGGCCCTCGTAGACCGAGATTATGTAAAACCTCCCGCAGCTCTAGACCTGGATCTCTCTCATTATTATTTTCTCTGTGCGTTTCTCCGGATCCGGATCCGTTTTTTCGTGCAACAGACATGCACTCGTCAATCCTCCCGCGGAAGATGTCAACATTCCTCGTCTGTCGTTGGGCCTGCAATCACAATCGCAAACCACCCTCTCGTTTGATAACTTTGTACCAGTGGTCCGCTTCACTCCTTTCTATATTCCGGTGGAATTCTGCCCCTTAGATTCACACCTAACTGGAAATGTCTCAGGCTTTTGGCGCTTCTTCAGCAGCAGGTTGTCATCTGGCTCGAGTTGCCATTACTGCGTCGCGCCGCAGCTGTCACACAGACCGTGGCTGCCCGGGTGGTTCACGCAGGGAAAATATTTCACAACCACCGTCGTATATGTCTATCTTTACTAAATCTCGGCCTCAGAGATTACGATACCGCATTGTCGGCCTTGTTCCGTCTGCACATCTTGTCCACTCCCCCGAACAAATTCGCCTTGAATGCCACATTCAAGACGAACTTGCGCCGGGCACTCACAGGGGGGTAAGCTCAAAAAGTATAGCTCGCATACTCCTTTCTCGCAGTTCGATTCAGTGACACCACTGGCCGTTTCGGTGTTCCGCCCAAAGATGATAGGCACCCATCCCATGGACATCTACGGAGTTGACGGTTACCCACTTGAGCTATGAGAGGTAGGCCATTCGGAAGTTTACCGTCAAAGACTCTGCGATATCTGGCTCGGACCATCTTCCACTACATAGTCTCCTCTGGACCGTGGCAAAATTCGATGCGACCGCCCAGAGATGTTTTATATTTTCTCCGATGGAGCAGCCTCATGGTTAGTCGTGCTACAATCCGTTTCCTTGCATTGACACACCATTTCCCCAGCGGTTCCCTTCAAATCACGTCTGTGAACTTCCAATTCCGCCACAGGCACAGCTGTGGGATCTACTGCTACAGTCCCTGTGCATGGCTATTACATTGATTGTCGGCGTCAAATCAAAATTATCAGCAATATTATCGACCACAAATGCATTGCTGCCAGTGCCTAGGTGGGTTTGAGACACATGGAAGGAGTTAGAAGCCTTTGTAGCAACCTCGGGCCATGGAAGACAGTGCAACTATCGACATGGCTTGAAAGTGGTTGCGTGATTCTCAGCTGTGCGTTGGAAGGCAGCTAAAACCATGTGACCATGTAACGGCTTGGAACGCCTTCAACGCCGTTTAAAGTCGAATGGGATTTTTCCGACATAAAGTAGATACATTTTACGATATGTACTCTCTGGCTAAGTCAATAGGAGCGCGGTGTCGATCTTTTAGAAGTCTTGAGGCTTGTGTTCATGTTTTCAACAATGGAGTATTCGCATATATCCGGTAGTTCAAGTTAGTTTCGAGAACAATAACTCCCTCCTTAAGACAGAAACTCGGTCCAATCGATGGTGGAAGGTATGAGTGTAGTGGCGAAATGCGTGGGCGCGTGGGCGGGAAGAACGCTGAAATGAAAGGAACCAAGGGGGGCTGCGCCGACGTGTATTCGGCAGACATCCTGAATCTCTTCGGAGCTGTGAAATAACGGTTTCCAAATTGAATTATTGGCTCAATCACTCGGGATAGTGTGAATAAATCCCTTTATAGTTTACAGAAGCAGGCTAATTTCTGATCACTGAAATCCAGATCAGTTATCCCATAGGTCATGCGCGCTCACAAATGAGAACAAATGTGCGGGGTCCTCTCCGTACTTGTCGCGTCATGGTACAACCGCACTGGTACTAGAATCCTTGGGAATCCCTGCACACGGCTTTGTGAGTAATACTGCCATCCAGGTGACCTATACACTCCGTTCGCATCACCGGCCGATGATGAGTTGGCCCTGAATTCTGCAAAACAGCTCGACATCGTGGTATGGGAAAAACATCGCGAAACGTTACTTTTCGGCAGCCTCGACGGACATACGAACATCGAGGGCCTTCATTGATTGAGAGGCGAACGGGCGGAAAGACTTAATGCGCTGGCCATTCCAATGTCCTATTTCATACATTTTTTGTGTTCAGCGAGACTGAATCGATCACAATCCAATGTCAGTGGCATTCAGTACGTTACTGTATAACAGCTGCTCTCCGTATCCAGATTGGAGAAGAATCTGGTCGGAGGTTATGCTGACATTCGTCGGCGGCGGAATGATCTACGTAGAGTCATGATCTTGTTGAGGACACCAGATGGATAAATGCTCCTAATGGACCATATCCACAAGTCCCGTGTCAGTCTCCTCCAGCATTACACGCAGTACGTCCGTTATCTGCGCGTGTAGATCCTCTGAGGGAATCTGTTGAGAGTCGACACAGAATCAAAGATACGCCGAACGCACTGGATCGTGCCACGGCCTGTATATACTCGTCGTTCGCAATGGTCATCTCTTCATCGAGCGCCTGCAGCCGTTTCGCCTGCAGTTGGCAGATTCATACATGTGCAATATCAAACGATTGAGCATCTCACCTGCTCTTCCTCCGGCTCGGGCTCGGGCAAAGACTTGATCAGATACTCTACCTGCTTTGCTTTCACGATGAGATCCGTAACCAGCTCTTTTTTATTCGCTGAACACCAAAGTTAAAAGGACATCCGCCAGATCAGATACGTAATGGGGATACCTTCAAACACGTCCGGCGTATCGTACTTCTCCGGATTGCGCTCCTTGGTTATAGGAATGTCTGCGCCGACTTGGACGAAATTGGCGCGCGAGGTGAGGTAGGCGATTGTGCGAGACATGATGGTGAGAAGCTGCTGTATTTCGTCCTGGAGCTGGGTGATGCGGTCCATATGCGACAGTTCCTGCAGCATGCTCGATGGCCGCCGCGGGGAGATCAGAGTTAAAGCAGACACATGAAGTGATTTGTTGTGTTTTGGCTGGGCCATTGATGGCAAGCATGGGCACACTGCCATGCATGCGGAGAATATCGGAACTGCCTCCGACCTCAACCGTAACTCTAAATGGCCGTGTTCTCGCCAATATATTATGGCTGGTGTTGAAACTTAATGTGCGCTCCCCAGAGACTACCATGTCTCCTTTGCCCCAAGGAATCCGATCACAGAGAGAATAAAGGGCCCAATCCCCGATGATATCACAGAATTTGAAACGAGTATAAGTACAACATGGGCCTCCTACACCGATTTATCCACGTACGAAGGGAGTCACGATCAGCGGCAACTGGCTACCCTTCTCGGGCTCGCCGTGAAGGACGGGCCGCTGGACAGGGGTCGAAGTACATTCTATGTCGGCCTCGGGCACCGCAGCCCCAAACTCGAATGCACGAATCAACGCGAAGAGCAGCGCTTTCATTTCTACGAGGGAGAAACGGAAGCCGATGCAGTTGTGGGGACCTGTGGAATTCATTCAGGGTCATATTTTCAACGATGTTGCGGTTACTGGCCAGCGATGAACGTCATGAGATTTGACCACACACTCGGGATGCCGGCCGCCGCTTCCGGGATGTTGTCCCAACGTTCCGGCCTGAGGAACGTGTCGTGGACTTGTTGGAGATCCAGGTTGAAAAGACGTACCTGAAAGTAGCGGCATCTTGTCCCCAAATCTCTTTGTCGCGATGTACGTCTCCAATTGGAATGCGAATCACAGTCCCCTTGCGTATGCTGCACACAATGAGCGGGCATCCTCCAACTAGATACAAGACATACGGGATGCTATCGTAGCGGTTGCCGTGCCTGTTGACGTACGTCCTGTTAAGCGGCAAGACATCGTCATCCATGGCCGTCCGAGTCGTGAATGCCACCGGCGCATGCAGGCGCATCGATTCTCTGACTAAACTCAAGGTCAGTTCTCGCGGCGAAAAAAAGCGACAAGTCCCATACCGACGTTCTCAAGGTACGGAAGAGAGTTCAGCTCGTCCATTGTGGGATCGTCGGTGGGGACACTGAGAAGTTCTTCGCGCAGCTTCGTCTGCACCCCCGGATTGATGGAGAGAGCGTGAAGTGCCCAGGCCGTCGCGGTGCTTGCAAAGAAATGTAATCAACACGGATTGATGAAAAAAACGAACACACAAACCTCGTCGTCTCGTGTCCCGCCACAAGGAACGTTGGAATTTCTGTCTTGCGTTCCAGAATAGTTCTCAATTGAAAATGAAGTCGACTTACGCGCGACAACGTCCGTATCACTGAGCCGCTGTTGCTCGGGAATGTCGGTCGACATGTTCGCCTTAACCATGATGGAGAGCAGATCACGGCCCTTGACAGTCTTTTCTCCTCCGCCTGCCTTGAGTGCGGCCTTGCTGTCTGAAAGCAGTTGATTTCCGATTTCGAACATCTTGCTGCGTGCTCCGTGAACCGTTTTGTTGCCCGGCAACGGCTGTATATGGATCAAGTTAGACACACGGCGATCAGAAGAGGGGTGCGTACGAAGATTCGCAACATCGGAATTGAGGCTTGTGCGACACGGAGAGTGGCCCGTCGCTGGGATTGAGGAGAATGCAAGAGCTTGGTAAAGACTTCATTGAGCTCATTTGGTTGGCCCTCGGGGTCCATGGCATCGAACTGATAGTCGAAGCCTGCGGCCCCAATGACATCGAGAGTCATCTTTCTCAGCCAGGCGAAGACATCGATCCGAGCAGTGCCTGCTTCCTGTGCAATCTGCCGAGTCCAAATATCTCGAAGCTATTCGCATATAAACAGTGTGATAGCAGGGTGACAACCATGCCCGACCTCGCGCGATTTCTGGTTGAAAATTTCGGTGACCTCCCGGATCTGGCCCATACTGAATGCCGGATTCTGGGGGTCTCAATAGCGGCAAATCGCGAGAAGAGGGGAGACTTACAAATATTTTTCTCTGAAACCGGTTAGTTGGCAAAGTGGAATGCGGACGTCGATGTGACTCACCTGATGTTTGTGCTCATCACCCTCTACCGCCAGAAGCCCTAGTGCAATTAATTCATGCTGCCTGCAGCATTGTGAATGAACACCAACCGTTTCCGAGAAAATGAGTGACAAGCGTCCTCGAGACCGTCCCTTTCTGGTAGAGGTAACTGTCCGTCAAAATATGATTCAATGCTTTGGTATCCGCTGTGTACAATTCTCGCTTCTACTAGCAATCATCAAGTCTGCTCTATTGGGAGAAGGAAAGGCATGGGATACGAACATAGAAAAGGCCCCTGAACTGGAAATTTGCCCTAAAGTCTTCCCGCCACTCGCGTGTGATGTTTGCATGTTCCTATCAGTGCATCGAGTCGTTGTCCGACTGCAGAGTAGAAAAGTACAGACATCGATATATTGAAAGTGCCCGAGGAGGATATTCGCGCCATTTGGACCCGGGAGGTTGCGGAGAGGGGATGTGAGTTCTTCATACAGAACCTTGGTCAGTTGGAAGAGGACATAGGTCGACAATATCGTGGCAATGGGGATCAAAACCTGGCTGGTCATGGTGGGGAACAAGGAGGAACGGTTCGACGTGCGAAAGGATTGTTGTCAGTGCGCAGCAGGGCAACGTGTGTTCCTTCTCCCGCTGTGAAAGTTGGGCAACTGACAAGTCTGAAGTGACATGACATTCCCATGTGGCTGCTCACGTGCCTGGAGACGTGTCAGCAACGCATCAATAATGCGCACTGCCACCTCCCAAAAAGCCAAGTTACATGTTCTTGACCTCTATATCCTCATCTGTACCAAAATTCAGTCTTTCTTCACGGGGCCCAATATTGAACGTACAAACCGAAGGAATCTTGCCCCTCCACTGACGTATACGACCTTGGGCCTGCGGAAAATCCCGAAGGATTTGATGGTTTCCAGCTCGATAGGCATGAGGTTTGGGGCGAACAGCCTACGGAAATCCTGAGCCGTGTGAATGGGAAAGAAGACATTGTGTCTGAAATTCCACCACCTATTGCCAAGGTGATTTGCTCTTGGTGTGTATCGGGACCGATCTAGATGATCTTCAGCTCGAGTCCACGTTCCTCTCACTTGTTCAACAGTTGCTTTCAAGACGGGATTATTATTCGCAGCCGCAAGGTATGTTCCCTAGTGCCATCCTCAGCTTGCTGCCTGACTTCATTCCAAACAGCAACCATTTCGGACGATGTCCAGAACCTGTTGAATGCTGTGGAAAATATCGCGACCCCGGTAGCCGGGGGCCTGTTTGCTTAAGGTAACCAGAACTCCAGGTACTTAGCAGGGTACTGGTTCGAATGTCGAATCGTTCCACCTCTGTCAGTGATCCCTGGACAACGGCTTCCAGGTTGGACGTATTTACGTATTTTGAGACCTCCTTTGGTCGTTACTTTGCTTGGGCCAGACATTGATAGGATCTTGTAGACGCGTGCCAGTGCACCCCCTTGTTGCTTCCAAATGACAGCGCGCGATGATTCAGAAATGATGTTCGAAATCAAGATCGCTTCAAAGCACGCCATGTTAAGGTATCATCCTTTATACCACGACCGAGCAATGTTCTGGTCATTATATCTTCACAATACTTGGACGGGATCGGCGTACGCTGTGCGTTTCTCCAGCTGTCAAGGACCAGCTCGTCGGCCATAATCCGTCTGGGTATTCTACAACCTCGGGCCTGCGGAGGGTTTATTCATTTCCAGCTCACAGGGCATTGGATCTCCAACGAGGAATCGGGTGACATCCTGTGCTATGGGGACGGCGAGTGACAAATTGTTTCTGAAATCCCAGCGCCTATTGTGAAAATAATTTGTATCTTCCTCCGCATCGGTCTCGAGCTGAAGATAACAGATAGTCCGCTTATATCTTGTACATATTTCCCAAGAGCTTGTTCTAAGACGAGATTATTCGTCTAAACTTCCATGTCTGACTCATACAGCAGCAATTTCTGACTGTCAGGGTGCTGTTGAATGCCGAGATGGCGACAATATGCAGGGGTGCTTTACTTCTTGAGTAGGAAATGGGCGCCGTGAAAATGAGAAGTCAAGGAAGTGCATTTGAAGATAGAGGATGAACCCAATCGTGTAATAAGTAGTTGTTCTCAGGTCAAATCGGTCGTACGTTTACTGGTTAACCTGCCATGTAGTATTCACATTCCCATTGTCATATACGACCTGCTGAGCAAAGACTTGATCGAAGAGGCTGGTCTGCATATTGCTTAGGTTGAACACATTTTGATCCTGCTGCTGGCCCTGCTGCGCCGGTTGGTTGGAACCCTGCTGGTTTTGGTCCTCAAAGACATGGATTATTTTGTTGATACCCTCCGCCGCCTTCAGGCCCATGGAAAGGCCCTCCTGCCAGTTGATCGTGTGCGCCGCGGGAGGGGTGGCAGCGGCCGGGGGCGGGCTTTGTTGCGGCGGGGACGTGGGCGTCACAGGGGAGACATGTGTCTGTGCTGTGTAGGCGGGAGGTGGAGCGGGCGCAACCTCCGCGGCCACTGCTTGGACGGCATGTCCAATCGATGATGTGATGCTTGAGACAGTACCAGTCAGCTGCGGGGCGATCGCGTGTCCAACGGAGGATGCTATGCTCGAGATAGTGCCATCAGTAATCTGCGGGGCGACCGCGTGTCCAACAGAGGACGCTATGCTCGAGGCAGTTCCACCAGTGATCTGCGGGCCGACTGCGTGTCCAACGGAGGACGCTATGCTCGAGACAGTTCCACCAGTGATCTGCGGGCCGACTGCGTGTCCAACGGAGGACGTGATACTTGAGACAGCACCACCAGTGACCTGCGGGGCGACCTCCTGATGAATAGCGTGTCCTACGGAGGTTGCGATGCCCGAGGCAGTCCCGCCAGACGACGTCGGTGATATAACCTCAGGCGCAGGCGCTGTTCCTCCAGGCGCGACTGGGACGGGTTGTGCGACGAGCGCGACCATTGTCCCACCTGGAGCAGCGGCCGCAACTGGGCTTGGCACAGGGACAGGCTTAATCTCCCGGCTTACAACAGTTACGTCCGCTGTCCAGGCGGTTGGGAAATTCCACGATGCAGACCCGTCGCCGTACACCGCGTAGAATTCACCGGGAATGAAAGGATTTAGGGCGACATACTGATGAAAATATATTATGTGCATGCCATTTTCAGGATAAATACGGCCGCCTACCATGACTCCGCGCCTGCGAGAAGCCTCTTGTGTATTGCGGATCATCGCTTCAACGAGAGGATAATTCCCGCGGAGATCGAACGTCACAGTGCCATCGTTGTATAACACAACATAAGACCCCTGGACACCAAGCGCCACGGATGTGGGCCGCCGTATCTTCATGCAATTATGGATGTCCTCCTCCAGTGTCGATGGGATGTTCTGCCAAGAGTATCCCGAAGGAGACATGGAAAAGTAGCTGGCACCAGGTCCGAACACGGTGCGCGTGGTATGCGCGCCAGTGGTTGCGACAACTTTGATGAACCGCGCAAGACGCGCATAATGCGGCCCCAGGCACCCATCTATGGACCCTGAGAACCGTGCGAATATGGTGGGATATGGCGCACGCACCCTCGTACCAATCCTCCCCACCTATAGTCTTCCAACATAAAGCGAATGTCCCCGGTTCCATCGGTACGGCCACATCATAAGGGGTGTCTAGCGCCTGAGGATGTTGTGGCGCTTGAAGGACACGGGTCAGCCCGGCCGGCAGATTATTTTCGCTCCTGTATCTCCCTGAGCGGACATCTGACAAGGACCCGCAAGCCGCGGCTTACCACGCGAAAACGGGACCAGCGCCGCAAAAGTACGACCGGTTTGGACCGAAAACGAATTGACAGTCCATGGCTTGGGGTATGAAGGTTTCAAGGGACAGGGACAGACAGCCCTTATATACGCAACGTTGGCGCCGATCACACGTTGAGCCGCATTGAGGTTGATTGGTGTCCCAATGAGGAACAAAGTTGCTGAACGCCGATGGCAGAGCCGAATATCCACTGCTAGGTCTGTTGCTGAACGGCAGTTGAGGAGACATATATCCAAGTTCACAGAGAACATTTCATGTATACATTGAAGGTGGCCCCGATAGACGGGGAGGGTGACGCGTGCTCGCTCATCTACTACATCCATCAGACACCTGCCAAATTTCAGACATCTGCCAAAGTATGACTTGATGAATATATAGTCCCAGTCCTGTGGTCCTTTTTTTCGGGGGGACCTCAAGCTCAAGCCTTGCATGGTGCGGGCGGAAAGCTGCCGCACAGCGCGCGCAAATTTCTGGAGCTTAGGAGGGTGAGATCAGTCAAGTTTCCGAAGTTCCGTGCCATACCTTCGGAAGTGAGGCGAAGGCCCCGTGAAGCTCCCGCCAAGCCTTGTCCGCTCCAAACCGCCAATTTGGACCTAAAAAATCCTATGTTTCGGCGACTTTGAGGCCTCAAAAATCCTATATCGGACAAGGCTGGTCACGTGCACCGTCAAAAAAATATTATTTTCGCGCAATTTTGCCATTTCTTACAGCCAAAATCTACGCCTCTTACCCTTTCCGAAGCTTCCAGGTGAGTTTCTTCACCTCCTTCGCGACTGGGCCTGGCTTCGTTAGAGTCGCCCATTTGACCGCTGCATGTGCTGTCACCATCCGATAAGCCCCTTCTCGAAGGCGTCGCTACCCAGATTGAAAAGCAGGTGATCCATCTTGCGTGGGCGTATAGCTGAACGGTCTTGTCGCGACAAGAAAACATTGAAGCATCAAAACGGAGCTGTTCGGAATTCATCGGATCTGATTTAGTCGATCTCTGATGGACAACCCCATTGGGCTCACAGGCTGCCGCGAGAATCAGCCTCAAAAATCCTATCTGCGGACAAGGATCAGCGATTTTTGGCCTAAAAAATCCTATTTTCGGACAAGGAAATGGCCAATTTTGGCCGTCAAAAATCCTATTTTTCGGACAAGGCTTCGCGGGAGCTTCACGGGGCCTTGAGGCGAGGATAGCCGTTACAATCTTTGTGTCCGACCGATATCCTTATGGTGGAGGATCTCCATGGCTCACCGAGATCGTAGAACACTCTTGAGATGGACTGTTAATTATAAGATCAAGCTGAAGGAGCCAGCGACGTACACGCTGCGGCCCATTTCAGGAGCGATGGTTTCCCTCCTCCATAGTACCGGCCTTTTTGTCGGGAACGAGACGTCACCCAGTCTTTTGCACCAACATCGCCGGACATTCACAGTGAGACCTATGGCTCACTGGAGCTAGCCAATGCCATGTATCTTCCCATTGTGCGAATTAGGGCGAAGATATTGCGGGATTCGTGGAGGTTGGAACAAACGCGTTTAATGAAGTTGGCATTGAGTGGACATGATGATGTGGCGGGAGAGTCGCTAGGGCAGTGCCCATTTGTTGACGCGCTGTTGACGCGACTGGATGTTCGGCCCGAAGTGGGACTGTTTATTTTGTGCTTGGACAGAGAATATGAGGGCTGTTGACTCCGTTGGTTCGGACGGGAACCAGAAAAAATATTCAGATTGACTCTGTCCGATTAGATGAATGTTATGTCTCTGAATACAAAAGCCAAACAAAAGCTGATTGTGTGAACATTCAACACGGTGGTGTATCCCGGAAGCTTACACTGGACCAACACAAGCATAGTGAAAACAGCGCGAACGCCCTCAAGTAAGCCCATCATCAATGTGCGAACAATACACACCTTGCTCTGGTGTAGCCAAAGCTAGCAACCGTTGAGCTCTTGTCTTGGTGTTGTCCTTTCGAGCCTCTATTTAAGCTCTCCATGAGGGATTCTTAGGACATCTCACCCAATGGAAGTCAACGTCACGTTTAATGCGAGCCTTTGAGTGGCGAACTAGACCGGGGCGAAAACAAATTACGACGACCATTGCTCCATTCGAATATTCGGAGAAAACCCTCGCCAGTGACGGGGCATATGTCGCTTGGAGTTGGCCAGTCGAGGACGGTGCATTACCACAAACAAGCCATCGCGAAGCGAATATACTTTTTATTCCTGGATACAATGCCGTCGTAAACCAACGAATCGCCGATAGGCCTCGGCCTTGAGGTGATGCCGAATGGAACGATGTGCGTATCTCTGAAATTTACAAGCGGATAGCTTACGGCGTCCCGTACAGAATTATTAAATCGAAAGAGATGAGTATCATATCCGGGGATGTGGATATTCAAGGAGAGTACAAGGTGCGTGGCTCGAGGCGGATTGCTAAATTTAGCGAAGTTTGTGGACATCCGGCCCATCGGGAGAGCAAACGATGTATGCGACAACGTCAGTATTTGGGGGAGAGTTAACTTTTTGGCTTGCCAAAGTGGCTTGCGCCCGCGCAGAATGGCTTGTTTCAGGCGTGGGCGTGGATTTGGCTGTAATCACAAGCCCACGCCCGGCATTTCGGCTTGCAAGCCATTTTGTCGGCTTGGCCCGCCACTTTGCTCAAAGTGGCTTGCGCTCACCGTACGTCACCTAAGGCTTTAATGTTAGATTTTATGTTGCAATTACATCGTTATATGTGCCCTGCAGGTGCCTAGGGCACATATTCTCTCAAAATGTTAATATACTCGTCATTGCCGTGAACAGTGACGACGAAAAGCCATACCCACATGCAAGCCAGCTGGCTTGTGAGACTTTAACAATAGGCTGTGCTTCCTACTATCCACCCGCATTGAAAATATCAGAGGAAGTGTCCATGACACAAAGATATTCACAGCTCAACTTCGTTGATTTTTGGACTTTGCAAGTCTTTCCACACCTGCAACTGAAATCTGGCCAGAATCCTTCACAAAGAGGGTTGAGATAGTCCTGTGATCTCCGGACAGCCGATCCGGGCTGTAGCCCTCGTCCAGTCACATCAGTTGAACCAAGTCCCCGAGTCTGTGTTGACTTCAATGCACCTGAACACTCAATATTTTGACCCCATACCCGCTGAATGTCCACAGTTGAATGATCTATGATATTTTCAGTGCCGAGATGTCCCAGGAAATGTGTATTTCCCAATGGCGAGCAAGTGGCGTGCGCAAGCCATTCTGCCTGATGCCATCAAAATGGGCGTGGGTGCGGCTTGCGACGAAAACTCGAGGGATTCAGGCCATTATACCATCAGCGGGATAGTAGTTACCTCCAATTTACTTCATCATACTATGCAGCAGGGTGTTGTTAGTGAACTAGACTCGCATCTAGGAATTCGAACATGTCCAATGCCATCACAAGCCATTTTGCCTGATGCCATCAAAGAGTTAGCTTGTGGCTTGCGCCCGTGTAGATTGGCTTGTTTCGGGCGTGGGCGTGGATTTGGCTGTAATCACAAGTCTGTTGACATTTCTGAGGCAAGCAGGGTGCGTGAACAGAGAAATAAACTAAGCCATATGTTGCATTGACTTTTGAACCATGTCAAATTGACGAAGTTGTGGCTCATAATGTCATTACAACTCACTTCCACTGTTGAAATCCAAGAGAGAAAAAATACATGTGTCTAAATGGACGTTAGTTTAGGAGAAGACTTGATACTACCGTCGCTGTTGGCATAATTGTTTCTACTAGCTAAACGTTGAACAAAGTCAGACATATCGAGATTCGACTAAATCAAGGGTAACTCCTTTCAAGGATGAATTTCCAGTAAAAATATGCTCTTTTATTTCAGTGGGTTGGCGTTGGTGCGTCGGTTCACGCACAGATACAAGCGGGAGTCAAACATAGAACTTGATTTTTCTGGCAGCGATCACGATAAGACCCGTGAAAACATGTCTGATACAGCTTCGGAGCAATAGTTGACAAGACTTACTGGCAACAACACGTTGAATTAATCAATTATTCACGACTCGGGTCAGGGCATGAGTTGGGCGTGGGCTTGACCAAAGTGGCCATTCGGCCGAGCAGAAGGGCTTGTGTCGGCTTGCAGCCCGTAGACATTGAAAATTATGTTATGAGTGCGCCGTCGGAGCGGAATATTTGGTGTGTAGCTCATACTGTATAAAATAAAGAGAGAGGTATGGGGAAGACACGGTAGCAGTCGTCTAGAAATCAACCACGAAATTGCGGGCTTGGCGTGGGCGTGGCTTGCGCAAATTGGCTTGGGCTTGCCAAACTAGCTTGAGGGTGCGCAGAGTGACTTGTGCATGGATAGGATTGGGTGTGACCAGGCTTGTTTGCGTGGACGTGGTTTGAATCGAACCAAGCTTGCCGTTGAACTTGCCGCGGCCACCATACAATTATTTCGAGAATCTTCTTGTCATTGTTACGATTACCGACTAATGTCGAGTACATGCAGGATTCTATTGCATTAACGAGGATGGCAGGAATACGGCTTCAATGCAGCCGTCGTGGCCAGCGGCGAAACATGCTTATCTCGGAATGCCGAGTTGGCAGACCCCGAGCTGGGAAGGTCTGCGGGGTGGCTGCAGCAACCCGAGGCTCCGGCGACGCCCCAGAGCGATGTTATGGACGAAATACTTACAGTGGAAATGTTTGCTGTAAGCGAGCACAAGTCACGCCGCTCACGCCCGGCTCAGCCAATTCAAACTCCGCTAAGGGGCGCAAGCCAATTAGCCAAGCCACGCGGATAAGTCTGGTATTTGGGGGGAATTTCAGAGGATGGAGAATAGACCTTTGGGATGATGGGTACCGAAGGTGCTTCAAGCTGCAGCCAGCCGGGTATTGTGAACATCTCGACTCAACATTCTCCGAGCTGGTATTACAGGCCCCGGTGGCCGCGGCAGAGATGCAACGATTATACTGTACCAGTTTACCTGGAATTATTGAATGGATTACTCAAATCACCGAGGGTTTGAAAAGTCGGGAAATCTATTGCAAAATGTTTG
Organism: Mycena maculata; assembly: GCA_029448575.1. Lineage (NCBI taxonomy): Eukaryota > Fungi > Basidiomycota > Agaricomycetes > Agaricales > Mycenaceae > Mycena > Mycena maculata. Next base: position 158,279 of record JARJLG010000180.1, read on the forward strand.
TCAGGAGAAGCGAGCCAAGTTTTTCACGAATGGACTCTGATCACGACCATGCAAATATTAGGATTCATGAATAATCATCACGTATGCGTAAATATTTTATTTCGACCTAACTGGGTATTCCGGCGTTCTATTTGCCTGTATTTGGCTTGTAGACGCGACGCGCACCCGTCACGTGCCCATCATTTCTGTCTTCTCCGCTCCCCGACGCCTTGCCCGACGCCATGTCGAATTTCGTCGGTTGCTCACTGCATCTTGAAACCTGGGCCATTCCCACATCCATACACGGTCCCATGCCGTGTGTTCTGGGGCTGCCGGACTCTAACCCGTGAAGCTGCCTGAGATCTCCTCAGCGTCTTTGGAAAGTCTCAGAAATGCCGGCGACGCGGTACATCCGCAGCAGGATATGCTCGCAGGAAGTAAGACCTGGCTCCTTACCTTTTTCTTCTCCCACCACCTTCCCCCCTCATCTCTACAGCTCTGTCATGGTTGCTGCCTCTTCCAATTCCTTCAGCCCGTCGACTCTTCACGCCATCAGGATGGCTAGTCCTCCCCCGCCGTTTCCAACCTCGACTTTTATGAGCACTGCTTTTTCCTTTCTCTCGCGTCTTTCCTCGGGTGCTGGTCGCACCGAACTACAGTCTCCACTCGCGTCTTCGTAGGCCCCGGGAAGCTCCACCAAAGGACTGTCCGCAAAGATCCCGAATTTCAGCCTCAAAAAGCCACTCGTTGGGGCCATTTTCGACCTGAAAAAGCCACTTTCGGACAAGGGTGGTCATGTGAGCGCGAAAGTAAAGATTTTTTTTTCCGCCGTGCCTAGTAGCGCGGCGCGGTGGGGAATACTTACTGCGCAGTAGACTATGTGTTGGCATTTTGTGGTGCCTTGACCTTTTCCAGTGGTATGGTCAGTCAGGTTTGGGCCCTGGGCTCCCTGGATCAGCCGCTTTTTTGTCAGGTTTCTCAAAATCTGGCCTCAAAAAGCCACTTTGGAGGACAGGGTCGGCCAATTTGGAGTCTAAAAAAGCCACTTTTCGGACAAGGAAATCACGAATTTTTGCCCTCAAAAAGCCACTTTTCCGGACAATCCTTTGGTGGAGCTTCCCGGGGCCTGTCTTCGTACAAAAGAAATAATATGGGTGTTCCTTCCCAGCAGCTTAAGTCATTCCGCTGAATCTTCTCAGTCGCGTATCGCCTCCCAGTGTGGTATCGGAATAACGTTTACTCCTGCTCCCGTTTCTGTGAGTCTGTCATAATCTCAAGGGTCATGTCGGCGGTCTTAACGATTTGTCTTCAGTCACCTGCCCTCCAATTAGGCAGCGGCCAAAGCCTCCGGCAGAGCCCGCGAAAGGACTATCTTATAGTCCGTCTTGTACCTATTTCATCTGGTGTTTGTTGGCTGAATTTCCGTCTCACAGTGGCAAGCTGGCTCAAAAACCGAACAAGTGCTAGATATTGGCACAGAAAACGTGTACAAGGTACGCTGGTTCCCGATACGGGTGTCCGGCACGGTGCTCATCTTTCATAGTCACCCTTCCAAGGCGCAACAGGTGTTGGTCTAGGTCTTGGCATTCCTGTGCAAAACGAGTATCTGCTCAGTGCACGGCAATCCCTGCGCCCGCCCGTGACCGAACCTACTTCAGTACCCGAACCTGCGCTCACGGCGACGGCCGGCTTCTTCGCAGCGTTCACGAATTTTTTCGACATCGTATACGCGCTAGAAGAGTCGCCTGTAATTCAAGCGTCGCCTCTTCACCGAACGCTAACCGGAATCCTACCTCATGTCTTTGCTCCAGCAGCACTCTCCCCCCTTGACATTCGGAAACCGGATCCGCCAACACCAGAAAGCAATTGGCCTTCAGCTCTCAGATTCCAGACACCTGTCTACCACCGTCCTTCCCCGATCCTCCCCACGGCGTCGGACAGGCGCGCGCATCGCCGCCCTACTCCACGGTGCGCTAGAAAGTTGATAGCAAGCGTCGAAGTCAAATCTCCTATAGTCGAATACGAGCCCTCGTACGGGACAACACCCTTTGACAGACACGGGTGGGATCCGATCGAGAGCTTCAATGCGTCGCGCGGCCCCCGCAAGCCCTTCCATCGTGTATATGTTTACTCCCCTCCGCCCTCACCGCCCTCTTCCCCGCTCTTCCCCCGCCCGTGCCATTGTTATGAGTGTCTCATGAGGCCGTCCCCGCCGCTGGGTCGCTGGGATGCGGATGATGAACGGCCGAAACTCCCCTGGATGAGCACCTCCGTACAGCGCATGCCATACACCGCCCTCCCGCCTTCGCCTGCGCTGCTGTCATCCATCCCGCGCTCCCCCCTTCCGGAGAACCACCACGGGCAGGTGAACCGATACAAGAGTGAGGTGGTGCGGAGGAAGCTGATACGGCTCGATTCTGGGGAGTCGTGGGCGCCGGGGGATGTGCTTCCTGTGCGGACGCAGGAACAGGTGCGGGCGAACCAGAGGCGACGGTTGGTGCGCGCGGAGATTTTTGCGGCGACGGAGAGGGCACGGCTGTGGGAGTTGCGGCCCTGATGAATATCTTGCGACGAACACTGATGATATATTACGGTGAAATCGCCTGAAGGGACTTTGTGGGCAAGACGTGGGTGGAAGGAAAAACGGATTTATCTGACTGTTTGCCGGGGGGAGATGAGAAGGCAATTTTTTCGAACAAGCGTATCTTCGGTAGCGATGGAAATGTCGCAGTGCTCTTGTTAGTACTTCCAAGCAACCCTCATCCCTCATGTTTATTGAACGTGGTACAGATTCGTGAGCTGGGCGGAAAAAATTTGCATCTACATGTGCAGATCTGGTTGCACGCATGCTGGATGCCACGGCGAGTGGTGTGGAACTCACAGAAGCCATCGCCTTTCGTCTGTTAAACCTAGAACAAGAAAATTATTCTGGATGGTGACACGCTGCGATTCTCCGGCCACGTCCGAGTAAGTACTAAGTAATTTGTGCTCAATATTGCCCCCCTGTAGCTGTGGCATACAACGCACAACGAAAATCGAACGGTTCTCCGAGTCTGGGAGGGTAGATCACCGCCTGGCGTACCACTGCTAGGATCTCCCACTTGGCACTTTTGGTGATGATGGACCTCCTGTAGAATTCACTTCCTCTACACACGGGCCAGTCGCTTTGAGGTCTATTCGCTCAATTGAATGTTAACGCCTCCGATGTAGCCGGAGCCGAGTTTTCATCCGGCTTGACCAGCACGTCTCGAAAATGCTGGGTCTCACACTCTTTGCCTGCGCTGCAATCACCAACGCGTATAGCTGGCCTTCGCCCCAGCTGGACGCCCTTGAATCTGCGCGCTTCGACCAGTTCGGCCACAATTCCCATGGCATAGCGAGCTTCATTGAACCCTGTAATTTGTTTCTCTTCGGTCCCAATTCCACCGGAAGAGCAAACGTCGCCGACTGGATACGCACAGTGAGGGTAATCTGCTTTCCATCCGAAGTGTTCCAACTCGGTCTCTCGCAGGTCTACCACGACATGGCCACACACAACGCCACGGACGGCACAGGAGGCATGGACGCTTCAATCCGCTTCGCCGAAGAGCAGGCCCGCACGGAGGTCTGTCCCTTCGCGATAAGCAAGGTTGGGTTAACGATTTATTTCCCCAGGATGCAGGCAATGGTTTCGGGCACACCATCGCCACCCTCTTCACACAATCCAGCCGATACATTTCAAGTACATTTCTACAAATTTCTCTGCAGACGCTGCTTTGACCTGAAGTCTGTTATTGTAGTTGCGGACGTTCTGGCACTTGGCGCTGTTATCGCCATCGAGAATTGGTAGGCCCTGAGATCCACTCTTGATTCATATGTCAGATTGGACTTTTCTCATCAAAGTGGTGGGCCGGAAATTGCATTCCGTGGTGGGCGCGTCGACGCCGTAGCATCCAACAATCCGGGCGTTCCGGAGCCACAACAGGACCTAGAATCGCACATCGCCTCCTTCGCCCGGCAAGGTTTTTCACAAGTCGAGATGATCGGTCTCGTCGCCTGTGGGTACGTCCGTCCAGTGTCAGATATTCGCTGCTTCTCACTATATACAGACACACATTCGGCGGAGTGCAACACACTTTTTTTCCAGATATCGTTCCCGAGTTGAATGACCCATACAGCACCGAGGATGTCGCACACTTCGATTCGACGTTTGTTACGTTCGATAACAATATGTGTGTCGATGCTCTTATAATTTGCCCTGTCTAACCATCCTGCAGTGCGACAGAGTACATTTGTGGGACCACGACAAATCCTCTAGTCGTAGGCTTCAATGATACCACAAATTCCGACAAGCGCATCTTCGAAAGTGATGGAAATGTCACAATGCTTTCATTCGCCAACTCGCCAGGACTATTCGCCTCGACGTGCGCGGATTTGTTCGCGCGCATGCTGAATACCGTTCCAGCCGGTGTGAAGCTCACAGAAATCATCAGGCCCCTGCTCGTAAAGCCCTTCAACGTGCAGCTTATCCTCAGTGGCAACACCCTTAAATTTTCCGGTGAAGTTCGGGTGAGTGGATACTTCCCCGTTCGCCAATGCTCAAACCATGCTAGTTCTGGGACACGACGGAGGACCCTACTCGGACAGTACGATTGCTCTGGGAGGATCACGTCGGGCGAATACACAATGGCACATTGGGATTTTCGGGCGTTTCCACTTCCACCGCGGGCCGCTACAGCGCAGCGTGGTACTCATTCAACACGAATGAACAGAACCCATTCCTCTCGATCGATGCTGCGGCAGGTATCAAAAGCATTCGTTTCACGGTAAACGGTAAACTAGAAGACCAGGGCGGCATCGGATTTGCGGTTCAGGACGGCGTAGTCTTCTCCAAAACGTCATGCACCGCGTCTGCCGATGCGGACGCGGACCCTGGCCACTTCGATGTCGCGGTGCGTGTGGCGTCTGGACTTCTGGATACCGACTGACGTCCCACAGGTGCGGAACGGTGTCCACCCGACCCGCGTCTATCTCGAACAAAAATCTCTCGACAGCGTGCAACGCCCAATTATCATCGAAATCGACATTGCGCCTCCCGTCAAGCCGCCCCCTGCGAATGCCGTCTACTCTATCTGGCGCCTTCCGTTGAATGGCTCCGTGTTGAATGCCTTCTTGCCATACACGATCGGCGCCGAAATTGATGGCGTCAAGTATTCGACGAACGACGAGCATATGGTGATCGATTTCCCGCCTTGCAAAGGATAGGCAACGGAGTGCCGCGTGAAATTTCTGGAATTGGTTTCATGGACCCCATGGTTGTTGGTTCGTTTCAATACGATCGGGACGTAGTTGGCTCTCCGTGTTTGTATTTTTTTTTCGGACAATTTCATGTTGCCGGGATTCAACCAGAAATCAACCAGAAATTATAATTTGTGCGCGGAAATACGCCCACTGGCTACATTGTGCAGGGAGAGTTCCAAGGAGATTTAAACAGTCACTGGAGTTAACCGAGTTCAAACGAGGTCGGAGTCCTGCTGTCAACACTGAATAAAAACCAAAACCAAGCATTTCCAAGCTCAATGGGCGATGGCTGAGACGTGATTCGATGAGTCGCGTCGGGGCAACCAAATTCGATCAAATACAGGTACATGCTGTGCGAATTACAGGGTAGCTGGGCTCGAGGACGGTGCTCGATAAAATCCACGTTAATTGCCGGATCCATCACCCAAAATACGCGGGTGTGGTGCTGCTAGACGCCGCGTTAAATGTGATGGCGTCAGTTTCACTGGCTCCATTCCGGCCCTATATTTGTCTGTTAGTCATGGCCTCCAACCCCACGAAATTATATCAATTACACCCGTAGGCTCCATCTCCCTTCATCCACATCCCCTCTCATCCACCCGCTCTTGCTTATTACATGTTTGCGACTACTCCTCCGGTTTGTCAAGCGAAGCGTTTGAAAACACGCGGGCAGACACTGCAGGGAAGGGTGCCGGAGGCGACGTGGCGAGCGGATCCCAGGGCAATAGATAGGCCGGCGCTGTGTGAAATTGGTTTTATCTCATCGGAAAAAACAAAAACATACTTCGTATTCACTTACTCGGGAATTTGAGCGTTGGCATAGGTTTACTGGGCCGTAGCCGGGTCGGATCAGAACCTGCCCGTGTGGGTCCATGAGGTTGATGTCTGTGTTTCCGCGCGGAAATAGCCGTTGGGAGTGAAGGCATTTCGGCGGTGGGAAATGCTGCCTTGACGGGTGCAGCCGTCGGGGTGGGAACTGTATTGGTGGGGGTCACAGGCGCGGACCCGATATCCTGTGTGGGAGTCGAGTTAGCAGGCCATTCAAAAAACAAACATTCGTTTGGATACTCACCTCACGGTTACGGTCCAAGGCAGGGATAGATCCTTGAGTTCCGATTTTCCAGGAGTCGCCAGCTGGGGCTACATGCAATTAAAATACTGAATTCGGGATAGGACTGAGAGTATTTACTGAGAGGAAATGTCGCATAAGGGGGCGAAGCAAACCTCGTGGGCGTGAAGGGGTTCCTTGGGGTGAACGGGGTTCTCGGTGTGGATAGATCAACATCCTGTCCGAACATCAGATCCCCGTGCAAATGAAGCACCGCGCCCCCGGGGAGATCTCCCTTCCGGACACGCCCGACCTACCTCGAAAATACCACTTGGTAGTGGACTGGGGATGGGGACAAATCGGGATGGGAGAGTAAGAGCGACGGTGAGGGCGCCAGTGACGCGCATCGTGGTTATGGGAGCAGAATATGTTAGGTTGATTGAGGAGAAACGGGCCAGCCGATGCAGTGCTAGCGCGACGTGCGGTGCGTTATATAGTGAGGGATGGACCACCCGGGGAAGAAGGCTGCCGTGGGTTTGCGACTTGCAACGGCTGGCCTCCGCCTGCATGAATCGTGTATGGAGGTCCGGGCATCTACAAGTTGGGTAAATCGGATCCGGGGAGCCCACGGCCACCTGTTGATCCCCGCAAGAGATGCCAGACGTCCGGGGGCCCGGTGACCTTTGGCCTCGTCTGCAGGTTTAATATGCGCGTTAATGTCACTGACGTTCAGGAATAAAAAAGCATTAGTCCGACTGCCCTTCGAGAAACTTTGCTGGTGAAGACATTGACAACCAGCCTTCACGGTTTCCAATCGGCCCCAGAGGGCGGGTGATGGGTACTTGAGTCAATGTAGGGGCAGGGCAAGGAGAGGACGCAACGCGGCCGTGGTCGTAAAATTTTAATTATATTGTCAAATTGTACATCACCTTGCCGGGTCGGATCCTCGAATTTATGCAGGAATATGGGTAGAGCAGAATTGACGTTGATAGATATGATGAGTGGAAATGAGTTAGATGCGAGTCCGATCGTCTTCGAGGTGAAAGAAATTGCTGGCCGGAACTTGAACAGACAAGAGAGGTGACGATATTTCGTCGGGATGTTGGCCGTAAATAGAGGAAGTGAGAGTACTCGAATCCGGATCGATTCTGGGCTCGCTTCGGACGTCGATTCTGATTCGGGTTACCAATGGCGAGCTCTGGAGCATTACTCAAATGAATAGAATGCGACAACGGCCTACCTCATGTTTCGCTTTCCGCCGGGTGAAAAGAGGAACGTCAATCCGCTTTGACACTGCATTTCCTCCAGACGGGCGATAGCCGTACAATCAGATTCTCGAAGGGGACCGGGCACCTACCGGATCCTGTTTTCAAAGGGCCGCCCAGGATCACTGTCTCAAATTGGTGCAAGGTCTGGGAGTTTGGAGCGCGCATGGGTGGGGAAAATCCCGCCCGAGCAAAGTGTATTCCGCGTCCGCCAGGTTGGATGGTGTAAGGTTTGCGGCGTGTTATGGATGTCGCAGAAAAGTCACGAGAATATATTGTTCTGTATCCAAGCGGCGCAACACAGAAAGAACGCAAAATGTCATCCAGCCGTAGATGATGGAGAGACAGAGAAACGAGCTTCGGAGAAATCGGCCGAATCGAGAAGCCGAATACCGATGTGATTGCCGCATCTGGACTTTGGATCAACAAAACGAAAGACAAAGACCTTACGGAGAAATGGATCCCACCCTCGATTTGTGCATGCATCTGTTTCAACCTCTGGACCGGGGTCGACCTCGAGACCTGTGCAGGCTGCGTGAATAATGGGACCGAAGAGCACCAAAACGAATTCTTGTCAGTCAAGATACTCTTGAGAGGTTCCTGTTGAGTGAGACCGTGGCGTCGATTGAACTTAACCAAGGCAAAGATCGTCTTGAGATCTGCATCATCAGATACAGGGGTTTGGTCAATAGGAACTGTTCAAGAACACACTGAAGTTACCGTAGTCCGACTCAAAGTGGCGAGGGTCAATAGCAGGATGATCAAGGGATTGTTGGAGTTGACGTGCTGCCGGTCCCAATCATAAACAAATGCCGCGAACGCAAAGACTCGAGCGAATCACACTCACAATCCAGCCCCGGGAGACGGGTTCATCAAACTAGCGAGCGTGCGCCTTGATGTATTTGGGGTCTGGCTTCGGTGCGTCTGGAATGAAGGAAATGTCAGTGGAGACGTAGTCCCTCAGGACTTAGGGACACCAACTGGCCTTCGAAGTGAAAACTTGAGCGAGAACTGCCTCGGAGGGCCCTTGCTTCGCGATGCGTTGGGCCGTTTGTGGCGGGCATTTGAATACTTTCCAGAGGCAACCGAGATCCTCTGGAGTTCCGCCGCATCCGGGGAGATCGACGCTAATGGAACCAACGTCATGCATGCGGATGACATCCCGAATACGCCTGTTCCGTGAAGTTGGCCATACGACGGACATCATTCAACATCCACAAAATTTGCCCACCTGAACCGTGCGTACTAGTCCGAAAATTGTTGCGCTGCTGTAGCTGGATCCTTCAAACAATCGAAGGCCAGGTATGCGTCCTCCTTGTCTTTGCGAATGTCCATATTGCTTGTCAGATCAGAATTCTCCGGGAAAATTGGGACGCTCACCATAGCTCGGAGTCAGGACAACTTAAAGCTCAAATGATCGGACAGATTCGCACCTGTATACGTGTACCTGGACGCTTTCGCCGACACCAAGGAGGACGACTTTGACATCGATGTCGGCCTTCTTTAGAACGTTTGGGTCCTCAATCCCGGAGAGCTCCATAATCTGCATTCGATATCAGATGTAATTCAAAGCCACCGGCCATGGGCTCTCTTGGGGTGACATGATTGCCCTTTCGAATAGTGAATAACTGGGTGAAAGAAAATGTGGATCTCGAATGACTTTTTCGGCAGTTGCGACCCCGGAGTCGACTTTCAAGACCACCTTGGTGACATGCGCAGAGACAAGCACGATGGAGCTGGAGCTGGTAATATATCCGTCAGATAAAACTGATATGAATAGAGCCCAGAACCGCCAGACAAAGTATGGCGTGTGGCGTAGGATCTGACACGTTTGGTGGGGTGGACGGACACCGGGGTCAACGAAATTACATTTGTCTGACCAGGGGAAAGGTCATGCGTACTCATTTGTCAAACGAGTCCACGAGACTTACGTTCCCTGAAAACTTGAACAAGGATGTGTCCAGGAAATAAATGTTGACGGTATAAGTAGAACTGCGCGTACCGGCTCCTGTCTGACAGACAATACGCGAAGACACAGGAATCTGGAAAAGGGCCACATACCGACGATAACAAAACCAAATGTTCAACAGTGATTCAACGCGTCCTCGAGAGATGATTTCATTGAGAATATCAGGGAGAAGACTGAGTGGGGGGCAGTGGAAGAAGATGAGTGGGGAGTAAGACGAGAACGTGTATCGAAACTGATCACGTCAGATATGAGGCAGTCAGCAGCCTCGTGGTGCGGGGTCTCTGTTGTACACATAAATCTGGGATCACCGCTGGACACTTCGGGAGTTTAGGATCGCAGTGGACATTCCCGAGATTTGCAGCGGTGCTCCTGAATTTTAAGTGTGGAACGTATGGATCCAGGAAGGACCCGCAGAAGGACGAGCAGGCGGGCTCTGGGATCAGCTGTGATTAAATGACCGTTAAATCCCGGTCGGGTCTCCAGACTGGACGCGACGCGTTGTTTGCTTCCGGGGCCGTCAAGCAACATCGGGTTGCCGGATCGAAACACGGGCCGGCTTTCCGCACGATCTCTAGTCAAATGAATACGCTAGGACGGGTACAAATCGTCAAAGTTTCGTAGGTTTGTGTCTGCGCGCCCGTGCTCACGCCCCCGCTCGTCGTTCCCAGTCAAGTCTCTACCGTCGGCCGCCTCGAGCAGGTCCAGGATGCGGAGCTTCCAAGGGCCCATCTCCAGCCAGTGAGGATGTGGCACGAGAATGTGGAATAGGGTGGGATGCCGACAGAATGCCCGGTCGGAGCGGGTTCCTATACCGCGAATGAGCGCCTCCACATAGTCGCGCGAGTGAATGGCGCAGCAGGGGCCCTTCCTCCTCCTCCCACTCCCTCCGATTACTCCTCCCACTCCTCTGATCATTCTCCAACGAATCCACCAACTCCCGCCTCGCAGGGCGGATTACGAGGGAGTATGGGGGATGCAACACGACTGGATGTAGAGGATGCGCTGGATGCGCCAGCGCGGAGGAGCACGGGCTTTGCACTGCGGGAGCGCAGCATCGGTGTGCGGGAGAACATGGACGATGCGCAGGACAAGGATGGAGCGGGAGGAACTGCGGGCGGTAAACGGGTATGACGATGGCCCGGAGGCGGACGCTGAGGGGGGTGTACTGGATGGCAGCGCGAGGGGGAAGGTGATGTGCTGCTCGATGATGTGCCGGTGCGTCCACTTGAGGGGGACGCAAGCGCCGTCGCTCAGTATAACAATGGCAGACTGCCAAACGCGGGTGAGCCGCCACGCCGCCATCCATCACCGCGCGCGCGGGCGTCTTCCTCATCCTCTTCCTTTCTGCCTGCTCCCTTCCGGTCCTCCTCCGCACCCGCACCCACACGCGCTCGCACCGACTCTCATCCCACAGGTCAATCCGCCACGCCCCCCTATAGCAGTGGAGGATTTGCTGTGCTGGACGAGGGCTATCGGGCGGATGACGAGGATGCAACGCGACTCGACGCGGAGGATGCGGTGGATACGCGAGGATGCACTAGCGGGAGGAGCTGCGCGAGTCGATGTGGCAGACGAGGATGACGGATGGCGCTCGACGAGGCGTTGGACACGGAGGCTGAGGGGAATGCGGGGCGCAGACGTGGAGGGAAAGGCGATGTGCTGCGCAACGATGCCCTCCACGATGGCGGCGGCCAAGTGTGATGTCGACGGGTAGGATACCGGTGCGGATAGCGAGGGAAGGCGCGCGGGTACCGCCGCTGGCCTATCTTCATTCCGTCGTCCGAGCTGCGCAGCCACCCATCATTGCGCACGAGCAGGAAGAGGAAGTGCGTCTCCACCTCCTCCTCCCGCTTCACATCTCCGCTGGCTCTCCCCTCAAATGCGCTCCACCTGCGCCCTTCCTCACCGACCCCTTACTCCCCTCGGACGCGCCGACTCTCCCCTCCAAACATGCCGCCCTCGAACGCGCCCCATTCTCGCTTCCCCTGAAATGGAACCCTCCCCGCCCTGCGGCCAATCCGAGCCGGAGTGAAATTAGTGCAAACCCAAAGAACACCGGGCAGATGCCCCCGAAATGCGCCGCCCGGCCCGCCCCATTGTAACCTCCCACCCTCCAGTCAGCACCTGAGCACGAAACATAGGGGGTGCGCTCCGACTCGATGGCGCGAAAAGCGGAGGACGGCGCGGCGTACAGACAGGGGCGGGAATGGATCGACGGCAGGCCGGGCGTGTAGCGGAGAGGATGCACTGGCTCGCGCGCGATGAGTTGCTTCCGCTTCTGTTCCGCCGGCGCCCAAAGAATCGTCCCGTTCCCACCGGTGCTCGAGTCGCCCGAAGCGCTCAAACGGAGCTCCTCAGGTGTGCGCCAGATCCGCCGGAGTACGAAAAAGGCCGAAAAGAAAGGAGATGGCGTCATCGATGCTGAAGGACCGGAGCGCTCATCGCTGGAAGATCCGAGGCGACGCCGACGCAGAGTACATCGCGTCGCTCGCAGATGCCGACTGCGCCGATGGGGCGAGGTCGAGTGGAGAACCAAGAGCGTCTCGGGGATGGATGCAGAATGGGAATGTGAGCGAATGCGAGGAACCTGATTAGAATCAGTCAAAAAAAAAGGCACAAATGAGACAGCAAGGACGTACCTGCAGAGACGGATGCGCTCGATGGTACGCGTGATGCTGAATGACTGGGCCGGTGGCGAAGGAATTGCGTTTGTTGCTCGGGGACGAGCCACGGATTCCTGTCATCGCACGTCCGCACCCTCGCCTCGAACGCGCCCCCACCCCGCTCCCGCTCCCCGCCGCTCCGTGGGGAGCGAGCCCGATATGGAAATGGGATTAGGGCGGAACATGGGATGCGGACGCGGACGGCACAGCGGGAGTGAATCACGGGTACGGCAGCGGATGATAGGGCGGGCGTGCGCCGGCTCGTTTTCATCCTATTCTGCTGCATCTCGAGTAGGAAGAGAGGGAAACACCTCACTCCTACTCTCCTTTGCACTCCCTCCCCCGCCTCTCGCGCGCTTCTCTTCCGTCTCTCGCGCCTTCCCCTTCCGCACCCACCCGCACCCTCGCAATCTCCCCTTCTCCCCCCGAAACGAAATACAACCCCCCGCCGCCATGCATCCAATCCAATCCAAGCTGGCGCACGTGTAGAGCAAATGCAGGGAATCCCCGTCGATGAAACGGGACGGGCACGAGCGCGACGGGGGGAAAGACTAGATGCGACGCGCGTTTCCATTCCGCGGCTCCCGCTCTACCATCATCGTCGCGCTCTCGCCTGCGCCGGAACTGTGTCTGCTCCCACTCTTCCACCCGTCTTCCTCTTCCCCACCAACATCCGCGCCCACCCACACCCACACCCTCGCACCATCCCCTAAAACGCGCCGCCACCCCCGCTCCCACTCCCGGGAACGCGATGCTACGCACGCGTAGGGGGAACGAGATTCACGAAGCGGACGCCGACGACGGGACGAACGACGCACGTTAGTGGATCGCGGTCCCGCCGGATGGTAAGGCCGGGCGTGCGCGCGCTGTTCGCAGGCGCGTTCCGCGGCTCCACACCTCTTCCTATCCCCATTCCCTCTCCCGCCCTCCCTCGAACGCGCACCACCGCTCGCCCGCCATCCCCTTCCCCTCCGTCCACTTCAAGCCAGGCGTGTCCACGGAGCAGGAGCGCAGAAATCTTCCGCCTCCGCCCCGCCCACTCCTTTCAAGTATAGCCGAATACAAGGCTCGGGCGGAACAGAGGAGGGCAGGGGCGTGCGCGCGGGTCACGGGGGGCGAGGACGGCGACCTGCTCACGCGTCACCACGCCGGCTTGCCCCCGCTCCTCGCACCGCCCGAAGACGCGCGGATGATCTTTCCCTCAAACGCGCACCACCGCCCCCCGCTCCCGCTCCCCCGATCACCCTCCCCTTCTGTCCAACGCAATCCGGGGCATACACGGAGCGGGGGCGCGGAAATCCTCCGCCCACGCCCCTGACGTACGGGTCGAGCCGAATTCAAAGATCGGGCGCGCGGAAAAGAGGGCGGGGTGCGCGTGTCGGTCACGGGCGGGGTGCGCGTGTCGCTCACGGGCGGGGGAAAGCGTGTGCTGCCACCCCTCCTGCGCGCGATGCCGGCGTGCCCCTGCTCCTCGACGCTGCCCGAAGATGATATGCGCGGATGCGGAGTCCGACCTTAGATCCGACGGAGCGCTGGAAAGCGAAGACGGCGCGTGCGGGACTGTACGGGCGGAGCGCGGGGCAAATAAGGATTAAGGATGTGCTCGCAGCTGGGAGGACGCTAACGAGCGTTAAGGTGGTACCGTGGGGTCGAGTGGGTTCTCAAGGATGCCATGGTGCAAGAAGAAACTGGAGAGTAGATTCAGGGAAAGTACGCAGACGTAAAGGACTTGACATACCAGCGTCAAGATAACGTTTTCATCTGCGGGACACAGCCGAGGGTGCTTGACGGGGATTGGGTCAGGGCGGTGGTGATAACAGCGCCGCGGTGTGTGACCAGCCGGGGAGGGTTAGACAGGTCGCGTGAGGAGCCGAAGAGCATCGCGAGGATAGACGCCGAGTGCGCAAAGGTCGGCGAGCTACTGGAGAACGGATCCGCGAGAGGACGGTGCCTGGAGATTAGATTCAGTTAGTAAAAAGTCGGGGACATATCTGCTAGAGGACATACGTGAGATGCCGGAGGCATCGCGGGTAGCAGAGGTAGCTCGAGTCTGCCTGCGGGATCTGTAGCGGGTGCGTCAGAGAGTACTAAGCGCAAGCGAAAGAGGAAAGAGGGGGAAAGTGGGCCGGGGATACGTAGGAGATGGAACGGGTGAAAGGAGAGAGAAACGCAAGTGAAGGACGAGCAGGAATAAAGAACCATCGACTAACCTTCTCATTCCGTGTTCACTATCCGTCTCAGCCCAGGCAGATGGGCATTCATCGATATTCTACGCATCCAAAAGAGGGACGGGAGTAGGGTGAGTGCGTCCCGGGCCAAGGAAGAATGAGACGATCCAGACGATCCAGAGAGAGATTCACCCGATCAATTTGATCCGCGCGGCCAAGGCGCTCTGATGCGTGCGATGATGTGGGTCTCCTTCGAATCCTTACCGTCAGCGCTCTCCCTCCGCTTGGATTCCCGTCTTGCGACAGCGGTGGCCGTTGTCTCGGCGCTTTACCTGTTCATCTACCGGCTACAGACGGTGAAAAATCATCCACATGAGCCCCCCATCGTGGCTTCCAAGATTCCGTTTGTCGGGCCTCTCCTGGGCATGGTTCTGGAGGGTGGGCGATATGTGAAGATCGTTGGGTACGGACTACATCGATCTGTTCTCCATCGAGCACTGACACCACGCAGCTTGCACCACCGTGACAAGACCATCTTCACGCTTCCCGTACCTCGCTCGCGGATCTACGTCGTGACGGACCCCGCGCTTGCTGCGGCCGTGCAGCGTGCGTCCAAGACCCTGTCCTTCACCCCGCTCGTCCCCGACTTGACCAAGCGCGTAATCGGCCTCGACCTTGACACCGTTGCGCTCCTCCGCCAGAACCTCGACCCCGAGCCCGGAGAGCCGCATGGCTTCCTGGCCGACATGCACGACATGGTCTACGCCTACCTCGGCCCCGGCGCGCCCCTCACCGCCCTTAGCCTCGGCGCCGCCCGCGAGCTGGGCCGCCAAGTCGCCGCCCACGCCGCCCAGCTGCAGCAGCCGCAGACGGTCAACCTTCTCGCGTGGGTGCGGCGCTTTGTAACCCTCGGCACAGCGCAGTTCCTCTACGGGCCCCACAACCCGCTCACACTGCATCCGCACCTCGAGCAGGCGTTCTGGGACTTTGACTGCGGGCTGGGGCGGCTGCTGCTGGGAGTCGCTCCAGCGCTGACCGCGCGCGCGGCGTACCGCGGCCGCGAGTCGCTCGCATCCGCGTTCGAGGAATACCTATCCGCGGGCTGCCACGACCGCGCGGCGCCCATCGTCCAGCGGCGCGTCGACATCGCACACCAGCACGGCCTCAGCGTCGCCGCCACCGCGCGCTCAGAGTTATCCTTCCTGTTCGCCGGCATTGTCAACACCGCGATGACCACCTTCTGGGCGGTCCTGCAGATCTTTGCGCGCCCGGCCTTGCTCGCTGCCGTGCGCGCGGAGCTGGCCCCGGCCCTGGTGGGCGACGGCATGTGCCAGCTCAGCATGGACGCACTCAACAGCGCCGCATGCCCGACGCTGGACGCGGTCGTCCGCGAGTGCCTGCGCGTGGGCTCGGACAATTACTCGACGCGCCTAGTCAAGAGCGACACGGTCCTCGCGGGCCAGTGGCACCTCACAGCGGGCGCCGTCGTGCAGATCGCCGGCGGCGTCATCCACGCGGACGCGGGCATATGGGGAGCGGACGCGGACGTGTTCAACCCCGCGCGGTTCCTCAAGCTCGGCGAGGGCGGGAGAAAAGTGCACCCTGCGGCCTTCCGCGCGTTCGGCGGCGGCAAGACGCTCTGCCCCGGCCGCCATTTCGCGATGCACGAGATCCGCGCGCTCGTCGCGATGGTCGTGCTCACTTTTGACCTTGAGGCTGCGGATCCGGGTGCGGGTTCGGGCCCCGGGATCACGGTGCCGCTGAAGGAGGACAGGGTGCTGCCGGTGCACATCCTGGAGCCCCGGACAGATCTATATGTGCGCATAACGGTGCGAGATGGGAGGAGTATTCTGGTAGTTTGACGTGTATGTCTATCTGAACAGTTGTTTCGTTCATCCACGCTACCGATAACTCAGCGTCGACATTTCCTAGGTAATCGCCGATGTGCTCCTCCGACGCTGAGGAACGACATTCCGCACGGTACGCGATTTCTGAGTGAATGGATGAAAATTTCATTCTTGCGCTCAAGTCTTTCTTTGCTATCCTTTGACAACTTGTTTCTCTATCCACGGGTTTACGCTCGGGAGTTCACCACGGAATGGTCGTTCGGTATATCCCCCCTTTCCTTCTGATTGCGACACGCACCTGTGCTCTGCCTTCGCCGAGCTCGACCCTAACTCCTGTCGATTCTGATTGCGTGTACCGCTAGCATTGAGTCACCATCCAGGACATGCGCTTCGATAGACCGTGTCGCCGGTGAGACAGCGACCTCCTCCGCTTCAACCTCGAATATTCCCGTGCTTGCTGCCGCCGCATCAAGCCTAACTTGACGTGCCAGGTCTTTAATTAATCATTCAACGTAGGTCTTCTTTGAATGCTCAAAGTGTCTGAAGGACTCGCCTTCTGACGGAAAATTCCCCAGTTTTTACGCTCAACGACGCACCTTCTCCATGTGTCGAGCTGCATCGTCCCCCGGCAGTGTTACTTGTGAGCTTCTAATCTAACCTCCAGCTACAGGTCCAAGGTGATCCTCAACGAGTTAAGCCTGTGCACCACCTCTGCCTGAATGAACAGTGGTAAGCAACTCAATTCCCATCCATATTGAACTCCCTGCACGCACAACCTGGATCCATCTGCGATGGATATGAGGCCGGAAACAATTGTTCAAAATATCCTCATTTGTGAGGATTGATTCGAACGAATCCGGATTATGGCTCGTACACTCTGTTCCCTGGTTGAATCCATGCAGGTAAATATTTACTGATGGCTCGACCCGGAGAATATCAAGCCTGACAGCGCTCAAAACCGCAACCCTACTATTTTCCTCGCTCTCAGGCGAATGAGAAGACAACTGTAATTATGGTTCTTTCGGTGTGTTCGGCGGGAGATCCTGCGAACACAGATCCGGCTACTATTTGTCGACAAATACCATCTTTACCGCCACCGCCTGGCTCGGGCTAAAGACAGCTCTGGACTAGCCATTTCTGCGCCGTTTTTTGGAATACTCCGAACGACCACTACAAATCAATATCAGTCAAGCATTTCCTAGCGGAACGGCCTCGAAAAATACAGTCATTCCAAGCCTTTATATTGGCCAGAAACCCCTCTGAAATTGCCCAGTGTTTCCGGTGCAGAACTCGGCCCAGTTGAGTCGGTCGGCGACTCACCGCAGGGAAATCTCGGCATTTCTCGGCATTGGGATTCCTCACGTGTTATTACTTGTGGGTCTCGGCACGCGTCAAACCTTGATCAGAACCACCATGCTGACGGTGGAGATTCACTCGTTCGAATCTCTGAAGGCTTCCGCTGCCTGGCCTGCGCAAATTGCGAAGACTTACGATCTTCTTGAGCTCCCTCTTCCTTCCTGGTGCTCGGATGAACCCTACAATGTCTCGCTCAATGTTCCCGAGCTTTCTGGAGCGCCAACGAAACCCAGCGAAGATACGTTCGAAAATTCCTCTCTTCGGGATTTTTACGACTTAGCGCTCCATACCGTGGCGATAGTAAAGGCTGCAATGTGCCACCATGATCCTCGCTGTACGTGGCCTTTCGTGAGAGGTTTCACGAGGGTTCTAGCTGCAATGTGTTCTCAAAACGCAATAATATTGTGCGTAATGTTTCCTGATACTTCTGCGTCGGCCTAATCGATGCTTGTAGGTCTCATACACCGTTTGTCCGGCCCCATATCTTCCCGCCTGGCAACAGATTCGATGGCATTGGAGAGATGCTCGCTTGCCACGTCGTTCAAGGCTTCAAGGGGACAGATGACTCTTCGATCCTAGACGATGAAAAATTATCTGCTTCTGAGGCTGCTTTTGCGCGCCGCCACTCCAACACAACTTCTAGCCAAAACTGTCACTCCGGAGCAACTTCCAATCGAGAGAATCATCCTAACGGAACATCTACTCGAGGCAGTAACTCCGCTGTCCGTTCTCCTCGAGGAAGCATCTCTAGCGACATCTCCGACGCCGACTCAATCCCGAATTTATACAGATCCATTTCCTCGGAGTCCGAGCCATCTATCGACGTCTCCTTGAACGGACACATCTTTCAGGGCAGCGGGAAACATTCCTATGCACTTCTTCCGTTCCTGTGCATTGCGGACGCCCGCAATATCCTTGAGCTCATGTCCAGCGTCGCCTGTCAGCGATTTGTCTGGGGAATCTCCGAGCCCGCTATTGGTTTTCTATTGTCCCCCTCCGATACTGTGATGGAACTAGTCCTATCATGGGTTGATCAGTCAACGGTTGGCGCCCTTGTTCTTGAAATGTCCACACATCATTTGACGGCCTTCTTTAGCGCATTGTTCACATAGCCCACAATATCGACCAGAAGCCAGGCCCTGCAATCGGTTCTTTCGATTTCAGCAACGTCGCCTCGACGCTTCGCTTCTCCCAATTCATTCTCAACCGTTCGTCCAGCATCTCTGCCGTTGCAAGCGATGCATCACGCTTATGTGCGAACAATAGATTCGATTGGCGCTCGGATAACCCTAAATTTGGCGACTTCGAAGCGTGCACACCCAACGTGGCGCAGTGGGTCCGGGACGTCCACATGTGAGTCGCATGTTATAAGTAGCGATCCTCAGGCTGATACGTATAAGATCTTGTGGCCCACCGTCTCCTACCATCCCTCCGCAACCTACCTCGGCGAAGTCAGATAGTCGATTAGAAATGGATACGTCTACGAGGTGAGTTCTACCGATCCTACTTCGTTCTCAGCTAATGTTGGTGTTCAAGGTCGTCGCGGAAATCGGGGTAACTCATTTCTTTCTTCCTCGAATTCCGCACTGATCGCTGTCTCTATAGTTCAACCCGGACCAACTCCGTCAGCGGATCCACCAGGTGGCCATTTAGTCCTCCGATTCTTTCTCTTTTTTTTTTACGACTGATCCCATTTAAACTCAAGGTATCCCACCGACTCAGTGCGCAGTGACCCCGTTAGGAGCGAATCGCTAGATGTGCCTGCCGGTGGAGAGAGCGCACCATCTTCACAGACGGGGAAATCAAGGCTATCGAGTTCCTCGTATGAACCTTGCATTGTTGTTGCCGACTGTTCTTAACCAATTCTTAGGCTGGCAGAAAAATCTATAAACGAGCAAGCTGCTGATCAACCCCATTTGCTGGCCTATACTTTCGATCGGCTGTCACGCTTTCTTACTCTCGTTGATCATCCGAAGGACCTGTTTCACGAAGGAGAAGAGATTGATAAAAAGATGCAATCCTACGCGACAATGACCGCGTTTCAGTGGTTTCCACCTCTGGTTGAGGTACGCTTCCATGCAATGAGGGGATGTTTAATCATGCGCGCACACAGGACCCCTTTCCTCATGTTTCCGGTGCATTATTGCCTCACAAGAACGCTCTGTGCAACAGAGCGTCGGTTATTATTCAGTCGCTCCCCACAACGTCGACTTTGCAGCAGCATTACCAAATCATCATCAAACGACAGATATTCGTGTTGCTCTACGCGTCGGCGGGCGCAAATATTATCCAGGTGAGGGCAGGGATCAAGGCCTACGAGGCGCAAAGTCGGCACGACTGGGATGCGCTCCTTTATTGCTTTTACATTGCAGGCGAGGAAATCGTTTCACATAATATTCTGTACGACCTTTTTGCTATACATTGCGCCAACGTAACAATCCTTTATAGCTTGGAACGAATGATCCACTACCCCAAAAATCTACTCGCCGAGGAGGAGGATCTCAATAAACTCGTCCAAACCGTGACGGCAGAAGTGAGCTCAAGCAGCACATTCTACCTCGGGGTCGCGCAAAATGCTGTTAATGCAGCTGGACCGTTGTCGGACTTGTACATGCAAGCGTCTCTCGCTAGCACTCAAGCGGCTACTGTGGCATCCTCGTACAAAAGTTTCTTCGACACAGTTGAACATCAACAAGAACTCCAGCGCCTCATTCAGCACCGTTCTCGTCGAGAGCCAAAAGACGGAAAGTGCGACGCGATGTGCTTTTTTGCCGTCTCCTCACCCTCTTCGTTCGAACCTGCCGATGTGGTTGCTCTTGAATTTATAAAGCACACCACAGGGAAGACTGCTTCCAAGCAGAAAAGCACTCCGACGGGTAAGGCGCCGAATCTCGAGCGAGGCATTGGAGATTGTTGATCTTGACCTTGATCTAGGAGAAGGCAGTGGGCGACCCTAACCCTACCCCTTCACTCAAACTTTGACATCGTACGAGCACCCCTTTACAAATGTTCGAACTTACTTATTACACCGACAGAATGTGGTCCGGTTTAACCCCTTCTGCAATTACCCAGTTCGCGTCGCTCACAAGTGGAAAGCCCAATATTGAAACTTCCGAGTGTGGCATAAACAGCATTTACTGCGCAATTATAACCGAAACAGTCATATGAACTCAGGAGTGTTTCTTCGACAACTTTGGCATCCTCCTCAATTTCCTCAAGTATTTCTTCATCCAGGTTGCCATTTAATGTTGTCCGCTAATTTTATTCTAACCTTGCGAAACGCGGCTCCCCTTTTCCCGGGCCCGTTGCAAAAATACCGAACCGGACATCGGCAACACTACTCAAGATTTGCGCCACTTTTGCAAAGCCCGAGCATCCGCACTTACAGAGCAACTCTTTCGAGCTCTACGACTTTCATGAATCGTTACACACGCAAGCCAACTCTTTATATTTGTCATTCAACCCTATGACGCTGATCGAATTACAATACACATGGACTGACCCAAGACTTGCCCAAGACTGACCCGCATTTGTAATTACGGCATGCCGATGCCAAGGCAGCTTCATCAGATTACAGTTATTTGGCGCAGCAGCTGACTCACCCCTTGGCTTCTCTCCCTCACCAACTACGTACATCCCCAGACCGGAATGCCTCTCTGGTTAGACACTCTTCAGCAGACCTACACCACCCTCTTCGGGGAAGCCAGATCGCCCCCTCCCCCAGACCGCTGTCAAAGCCCCAGCCTGAAGGACTATGGCATCGCTGATGTCGCCGAAAACACCAACACAATCACCCCTCTGCACCTGTCCTCCCTCACACACCACGTCGGCGCTGTCCAACTGAACCTCGCATTTGTCCAGCAAGTCCTTGATACGACCGGGCCAATTCTCACACAATCAGAGTATTACAGCGCTTGGCATTTCTCCGAACAGCCTCGCAACCTCGTAGTGAGGGAGGCGGTTTGCGAAGCAGATTTTTACCCATGGTTTGAATGGGCGCTGTGTGCACCTGCCGCGCATGCTGTAAACGCCGTTAGAGACAAGCTCTACCAAGCCGCGGACCAATTCCCGGAAGGTGGTTTCGACAATGACAGCGAAACCGCCACCATCAGAAACCAAACCATGCCAGGTTCGACCGACATTCTGCACCGCCTGGTTAGCAACGACACTCCTCCCATCTATACCAATTGTACCCCACACGAGTTCAAACGCAGCTATGTCCTCCAATTGGACGGCGAGTCCGCGCTTGAATATTTGGTCACCAGCGCCGCTCAGCCTCGTGGGCACCGGTTTCAACTCGACGCCGAGCTGGCGACACTTAGGGGTAAGAGTAGGCGGGTGTGTATACAGGTATGTCTGATCCACCCCTGCGCGGCCGCTCTCTCACCCGTAACCCAGACCGTCAATGAGATGGTCGCATACGACACTGGCCATGCCATTATGTGCACGCAGGACGAGTACGTCATGCTCCGTCTCACCACAGACTTCCAACTCGAGATCAGCCGCGTTTACAAGACTCACACTTCAGCCACGCAGGCCAGCGACATGGCAGAGCTCGTCTTGTTCTATACCCATGCAGCTCTGCGCGCCGGGACCAGATTCTCGCAAAAGGCCCAAAGTACCATGAGTCAGGTGTTCACAAGTATGCGCGTCATGGTCCCCGCCTTCCCCACCGCCTTATTCCAACCCTACGAAGCCGTTTTTCGCGATTGCGGGCTTTCCCGCCGCACACAGCTCATCGCCCTTCCCAATAACCCCCGGTCCTTGTTTCCGTTCCGATGGATCCGCTTCGACGGGGAACTGCAATTCCCTAGTCCTGGCCACGACGTGAGCATCTCGCATGGCTCTGTATTATTCTTTTTCCTGGCGGCCCGTGTGGTGGCGAAGACGGCTCATGATTACCGTGCGGCCCGACGCCTGCGTCACGAATTCAACGCGTATGCCCGCATGCGCGATTTGCAGGGTGCCGTGATCCCGAGGGTGGTCGGGTTATACCGACGCAAGGACGAGAACAAGGTTGTTCTTTTGATCACTTACGCCGGTAAGCCTTTGAAAACCTTCGACGACCTCCCTCCCCTCGATCGGTGAGCCTCGCGTGGTCCAAGCCTGAACGAAACTGACCACTATCAGCCGCACACTGTTCCAGCGCCTCGTGAGACTGCACGGAAGCGGGATTCAGCACAACGACTTTGAACCCCGGAATGTAACCATGTTTGGCGCGTCTAACCCTGTTATCATCGATTTCGACAACGCCTCCCTCCATCATCGATGCACTGGAGCCTCCTGTGCCGAACTCATTCACGTTGCCAAGCTCCTCGGCCTCGACATAAGTGAGCACACATCACCCGCCATCCATATTATTTAACCGGCTCAAATTTCACTTCAGCGCGAGAGCTCAACCCTGAACATAAACAACCAACCGATCCGTACGCCCATTTCATTATCGTCATCGTCCTGTTCAGCATGTTTGTCCTGCTGTCGCTCGTCTACGGACTCGCACGTCGTTAGTCTCGTCGTCTCGCTATCTACCTGTGTACGTCTGCCTAGTCGCCCTCCCTGGGCTGAGCACATTTAGTCGGCAGTGCGGCGGGTTGGCTGGTTGCGAAGGGGATTAGCTTCTCAGCTTCTAGCGGCGTCACTCGAAAATACAACCAATTGAGAAATATTCCCAAATATTCGCGTTCGGACGTCGCCTCGGGTTGTTCCGGGGAGCATTCGCTTGTGCATCACGGACCCGCTTTGTTCGGGGTTCATGATGCGATGATGTACACCGCAGTAAACTAGAAGAATTTCGCCCGAATAAATCAATGTGTCAGTCGCCAGTTAACCGAGTCTCAGACTCTCACTGACTCTCACCGCTCGCCAGCCTCCACCAGCGCCTAAGTGGCAATCTCCGATGGGCGTCATCAATCTTGTCGAGGGCACAATCAGACACCGTACCTAGATAGTAGGTGGGCGGAGACGATCCAGCCCCGTGATGTCTGCTATGTAAACCTGTGCTGCATGGAAGTTGGGACAGAACTGAGATAGCCTGATTGCTAAGTGATGGCGGCACGTACCAACGCCTCTATTCCATGTGGGGATGCTGGTATACACGACCACCCCAAATGTGCAGAAAATATGCGCTGTGTCGGATTATAATGTCAGATACGGCAATGGATACCCACCGCTTTGCCCAGGACGTCCGCTAGAGCACGAACTAAATGATGACTTCCCGAATATCTGGCCTTCTTTCTCGCTGGAAAAACATACATATGTAAGGCCCTGTTCGGGATCCCGAATTAAAATCCCAATATTCCTAATTTTCCCCGCTAGACACAAGAGTTAGTATTTCGGGCGGCAACACAGTGGATGTCCGCTGATTCAGCGTGGTAACCAAGTTGCCGAACGGATCTCGCCCGGTCGCATCATTGACCTGATGTGTCATAATGACACACTAGAATTCGGGATCCCGAAAAGTTGAACATTACAGCTGTTCCGAAAAGCTTGACACTCGCTTTTTTTTTGCTCGCAACCAACTTTTGATCGAGTGCTAAGGATTACCTGGTTTGGGATTCCGATCAGTCATGTGCTGCGCTTGCCGTCGGCAATGCTCTTGCTGCCGTTCGCAGCCTACCCCAAAACTTGTCCTCAAAATACTCTGCATGCCTTAAAAGTGGCTAGAGCACTTACAGAAGATGAAGTCTGGGCAAGAAAACATCTGGACTGTATAGTTGACTGCAAGTTCCCATTTGTGGCCTCGGCTTGACGTAGCTCGGCTACGCTCGGCTAGGCCTTAGCCCTCCATCAAAAGTTGGTTGAGAGCAAAAAAAAAATCGCGACTGTCAAGCTTTTCGGAAACAGCTGTAAACGAGCGGGAATAGCCTCGGATCCTGGCAGAGAAACTGCGGAGAACCCTAGTTTTTATGTTGGTGAGCACCGAGTACGGAGCAGCCTTGGAGCAGCCAACGGTGTTTCAATGTCCAGCAATCAGGCCTGTTCATGTGAAAGATTCGGCAAAAAAGAACATATCGCGTATTAGACGGCAGAACATATCACCGAGAACGGGCCTTACTTATCGAGAATAACACCCACGATGCGTCACAGACAGGGACTAACCTTGAGCTTTACTATTAGTAAATCGCACATGAGTGAAAGACTTCATATGGCTGCGGTCGGGGCCGTTGCGAGAATGTTGAAGCGGGTCGCCTGGCCGATGCCTCGCGTCGCCGGGCACTCGAAAGATTGATCCAAATTAGTGCGGTGGAACACTCACACGGGGAGTCGGGGACTCCATCCGGATAAATATATAAATACCTTGCACTTTGGGACGACGGGTCAATGCAGACCACAGAACCAGGTTCCTCCCCAGCCGCGGTTACGAGGCTCACAATCTCAGTAGCGGTAGTTTTGATTTAATACAGAGAAATCTTGACAGCGGAAATTTCGGACCGTGTTATGTGTGATGTTACAGTGACAGAAAGTTGGGGGTGAGCCTCTCCACGGCGGCTGGCGGATAACATTTGTAAACAGCATAGCCACAATTTCGAGAAATGCCAGAGAAAATCGGCGAGGCTTCTAGGACCATTCCAACTTCTGCTCGACACTCATTATCAAAAATTCATGTTCTGGGACCAGGCCATTCCTCTCTCTCAAAACCGTTCCCGCAAAATTGCGGGAACGAAATCCACCTCCAAAAAAAATCCCTTTCAAATCCGTTCCCGCAAATTTGCGGGAACGAAATCCACCTCCAAAAAAAATCCCTTTCAAATTCGTTCCCGCAAATTTGCGGGAACAAAATTTACCTCAAAAAAAATTCCCTTTCAAATTCGTTCCCGCAAATTTGCGGGAACGAAATTCACCTCAAAAAAAACTACCCAAAAAAAAAAAAAAATTCAAATTCGTTCCCGCAAATTTGCGGGAACGAAATTCACCTCCAAAAAAAATCCCTTTCAAATTCGTTCCCGCAAATTTGCGGGAACGAAATCCACCTCCAAAAAAAATCCCTTTCAAATTCGTTCCCGCAAATTTGCGGGAACGAAATCCACCACAAAAAAAACCACCCAAAAAAAAAAAAACTTCAAATTCGTTCCCGCAATTTTGCGGGAACGAAATTCACCTCCAAAAAAATTCCACCTCAAAAAAAAATCCCTTTCAAATCCGTTCCCGCAAATTTGCGGGAACGAAATCCACCTCCCAAAAAATCCACCCCAAAAAAAAAATTCAAATCCGTTCCCGCAAAATTGCGGGAACGAAACTCACTTCAAAAAAAATCACCTTCAAATCCGTTCCCGCAAAATTGCGGGAACGAACCTCACTTCAAAAAAAATCACCTTCAAATCCGTTCCCGTAAAATTGCGGGAACGATACCTGCTCCTACCCAATCCCCTCATCAGACACAATAATTGAGCTCAATTGCAACTAGGTGCTCAACCGTTCAATTCATGCCCCACACCGCAAAAATTAAGATGCACGGGAACGCCCCGGATCACTATGCCTCCTCACCATACATCTATCACCATAAAATCCCGTGTCGATCCTCCGACCTCGTGAGCTTCCAGTTGAAATGACGCCCACAAAAATGACCCGGTGTGTCCCTATATGTTTCTCACCACTTCCATGCTAGACCCCGGAGAACAAATCAGGTGAGGTGGTTTCCCAGATTCATCATGCACTGATTAGTACACCGCCCCCAAAATTGCAACCATTTAGCTCAAAACTTTTACGGATCAATTGTCTTCGAAAGTACTTTACCCCATATTTGCGCCCCGACCCCGTACCCTTGGACACCTCCACTCCACAGGCACACAACCATGAACCGATTCCAACCCCCGGGAATCTAGGAGATCCCTGGCCAATCCGTGACATCATTCCATGTCCGTCTCCACCTTGACGTGCCGTCGCTGGAGGACCTGAGGCAATGCAAACCTGAAATCCGCCCTCAACACCCCGCACGATGACTACTCCGATATGTTAATGGTGTACAAGCAACGAACTCACCTCCGACCTCCGTGGGTGAGCAAATATTCAAGGATTCGAGAAGAGAAATGCGAGGACCCACCAACGCCCCAACCCACAGGATATATATCACTGGTATGAGAGTGTTGTCTTGACCTCATGATCAAACCAGTCCCACAATCTTTTATTTCTGACAGGCCATCCATATACCGTCCCATTCCCGCAATAATTCTCCATGATCATTCCCACTTACTCTGCTTGACATTAAAAGGCAGCCAGTGGTTTGTTACCCCATCGTGTATTGGCAGGCATTTGAGAAACTCCCACCCACTCCCCTGCTAAACGCGAAGTGCACTCAGCCAGCCAGAGCTGCGCAAACCACCGCTGAGTTAGTTGATCAACCAATTACGCTAAATTCCCCATCTCTGACCGATCACCCATATTTCTTCCACGATTCCCGGGAAACTATTTCCAGAGTCTCACGTATCTCCCCTCGGTCTAAGCGCCAACCCGCGAGTGAACCAAATCCTATCATGAAAATCTACCATGACAATGTACTGGAAAGTGAGTCAATCGCGAGGCCATGTCCCCAGAATGCCGATCACACTCTAATCTGTCACGGGTTCAGCGACCCAAATTTCCGACTCTCTCTTTGTATTTCCCTAGTCTCTCGGCGACATTGAGCTCTGTATCCAGTTCGCTTCTGAGAACCCCATCATTTGGTGCCTCTTCTCGTCTGCATTCAATCCCACACTCCTTCCACAACCCACCGGCGTCTCTGCGCCCACTACACATACCGTCCATTGAATTTACCCCTGGTTTTCTCATCCTCCAACAAGACGAGTTCAATTTGCGATGCCACAATCCATTCTCTTGTTCCCCAAATTCGGCCAGAACCCGGAAGTGCGCGCCCGGATCTGATCTATCAGTCACAGGACTTCACTTCTTTCCCTCTCCCTCCATGGCCCACGCCCTCCTCGAAGCCTATGAAGCCATTACCCCCATTCTCGAAGATCTACCCCACCCCTCTGCTTCTGACTCACCGCGCACTATCGAAGCCTGGGAGAAGCTAGGGATATTGTTCCTCGGGGCGGGCTTAGAGATCCATTCCAAGCATCCAGACTTTATGGCTATCTTTGATGCACAGGAAGCCCCAGAAGACGATCAGGAGGACCCCGAAGAACATGAGAATTCCCAGGAGGACGAGCCCCCACATGTCGATGACGAGGAGGAGGAACAGGGAAATACCACCGCGGCAAAAAAAGTGCGTCCTTGCATCCAACACTTGCCTAATCCGTTTGCTTACCGGGTTCAAGGCCAAAGCTCGCGAGGTGGTCATTCGGCGCGCGCAACGTATACTCGGCCAGGGACTCAACCCTCCCCTCGACCCCGAGGTCACGCTAGATTTGATCACTGCCCTGCCCTTGGAGGTTGCAGAGAAGGCGGAAGACAGCGCGCTGACCCGCGTCGCTCGTGGATTCAAAACCGTCGACG
Source organism: Mycena maculata (assembly GCA_029448575.1). Lineage (NCBI taxonomy): Eukaryota > Fungi > Basidiomycota > Agaricomycetes > Agaricales > Mycenaceae > Mycena > Mycena maculata. Next base: position 186,285 of record JARJLG010000180.1, read on the forward strand.
ATTGGGTAAGATTCCTTTCCACACCTCCGGAAGCTCTCTCATTATTTCAGGAACGACTGCTGCGCAAGGCGACCAGACAGGGATCGAGGACCGATGCTACGTTCTGCCAGAAGTCAATGGCACTGGATGCCGAACCGGACCTCCTCCAGCGGGACATTGTACGCTGCTCCATTCTCTCTCCATCGCATGCTTACGCTTATCGATAGCACCTTCGGCGCTCTCAATCCGTAACTCGCACTGAAAGCTACCTGCACGGCCTCATCCACAAGATGGACACGATAAAATTCACGGTCGAATGGAAAAAGCGCACAGGAAAGAACTCGGGCACGTATAAACGTGACTTCAACGTCGCCTTGTTCCAACGTGAGAACGAGGCCATTTTCAGGAGCCTGAGTGCCGATGAAAAGAGGGATAAAATGACAGAGTATGCCCCCCAGTTCACTCTGTTCAAACGCGACCGTGAGAACATCGTTACCTCCCGCAACCGTCTTGAGTTTGCATACAAACACGTCAGCCAACTTCCTTTCACTCGCTGCCATACTGAATCCCTCCAACCACAGTTCGGCTCCGGTGTCCTTATTGATCCGTTCTTCTCTGCCTCAAATCTTGGCCAGAAGCGTGCCAAGAAATTCCAGTCCGTTCTCGATGTCCTTCGAACCCTTGCGCCAGCCTCGGATGACGAAACGATACCTGAGAGAACACGCTTCCATGATCTTGAGCAAGAAAACCGCCATGTCCTGTATGACCTCACATCTGCTCTCTGTGCTGACGACAACGAGCGTGAGCTTATCGCAAAATTTCTGGACGACTTTTTCATTAAATATCCAACGAATATCCGCCCCTGTGAGTTCCCCTACTCCCGATTTCCACTCTGGTCCTCACATTGTAGTCCAGAATCTTGGTGCCCCGCTCTACCCGATCACTTCTCATTCACTTTATCTCTTCCGCTCCTACACAATCGCACGCGATTAACTTGAAATGATTTGTCGAACCACTCCAAATGTAAATGCAATACAGAGATCACATAGATACTGTCTTGAATCCAGTCTGCATCTCAACATCTCCGGGGAATCCCAGGAGATCCCACTCTATTGCGTTGAATCTAGTAAATGACCAGTGAGAAACTCTCGGGACTTCAATTCAATCCGTGCGAGAGGGCGTTGTATTGCCACGATCCACAATATCTGACGTAGACGGTATAAGGACGACTCTCATTCAGTTCAAGAAAATTCAACCGTTCTGGTACGATCCCCGCCCCCGTTTCAGCCGTTCCTTCTTAGAATATCGATCCCCGTCGGACAATGTAACTTCCACTCACAACAATGTTCTGGAAATGAGCGGGGAACCAAGAGTTCTCAACCACGAAATTTTCCACCGCAAACCAGATGTTGAGGAAAACCCTCCTCCCTCAACCTTGACATCCGGCCCCATATTTGAGCTCAAATCCGAGTGCAGGCTCATGATGATACGGGAGTATTCCACCGTCCAGTGAATGTCAAGAAAAGACATTCTGAAGCCCCAACGAAACCCCTCTTAGCCCACATTCACCCCCGCCCCCAAGTCGCTCAGTGCCAGTAGATTACATAATCACCCCGCATGACCAATCCGAACCCCCTGTCCGTCAGCTTACTCAACGTCCTCTTCTCTCCCATCAGACGCGATAATTGAGCTCAATTGTAATTTCGAGCTCAGCAGTTCATTTTATGCTCCGCAGTGCATCCCTTCCACTCGGCCCACATTCATCCCCGCCCCCAAGTCGCTCAGTGCCAGTAGATTACATAATCACCCCGCATGACCAATCCGAACCCCCTGTCCGTCTGCTTACTCAACGTCCACTTCTCTCCCATCAGACGCGATAATTGAGCTCAATTGTAATTTCGAGCTCAGCAGTTCATTTTATGCTCCGCAGTGCATCCCTTCCACTCGGCCCACATTCATCCCCGCACCCAACTCGCTCAGTGCCAGTAGATTCCATAATCACCCCGCATGACCAATCCGAACCCCCTGTCCGTCTGCTTACTCAACGTCCTCTTCTCTCCCATCAGACGCGATAATTGAGCTCAATTGTAATTTCGAGTTCAGTAGTTCATTTTATGCCTCTCGCACAGTGCATCCCTTCCACTCGGCCCACATTCATCCCCGCACCCAACTCGCTCAGTGCCAGTAGATTACATAATCACCCCGCATGACCAATCCGAACCCCCTGTCCGTCTGCTTACTCAACGTCCTCTTCTCTCCCATCAGACGCGATAATTGAGCTCAATTGTAATTTCGAGTTCAGTAGTTCATTTTATGCCTCTCGCACAGTGCCCCTTCAACTGAACGCGCGCCGAGCTTCCCATAATAATCATACCACGCTGCCAATTCCCATACATGCCACCATAGTACACCAGCCCCCATAATCGACCACACCCCAATGCCGCACACGCCCGCGTCAACTGTGAAGGAACAAGACTCGCCTCAACACCCGTCGATTTGTCCCAGCGGAACTCCGCATGCATTCCAACGCGAGAACTCAGCCCTATCTAACTGCCTGCCACAAAACATATTTCAGAACCCACAGTTGCTCACGTCCCCATAATTCAGCTGCGCCCAGATTACAGCGGCAAAGTTTAGATGAGCAGCGACCTAGACAAACAGCCAACCACTTTCACGTCCGAGTCCCCGCCCCCGCAAACCCCCCAATGTATTCCTGTCCAACCACGATCTCCCACATCACCCGGCCCTGAAGATCACGTGCCATTTGTCAGCACACAGCGTCCTTACATCTCACCGCCATGGTCAACCCCAACACTTCAAACCCCCCTTCCACCGCTTCCACCTCCACTCTCGCAACGCTCCTCCAACGCCTCGACAGACCGTACATATTCAATGCCCGCTGCCCCTGGCTTAACCAGGATACCGCCGACAACAAGCTCGAACCAGAAGCAATCGTCCCCGCGTTAAGAAAGGTTCCCCAGTTTCCTTAATTCCCAACAACCCCTCACACCGCGCCCAGATCATCCCAGACCAAGCGGAAACCTTTACAAACAGCATTATCTCCGGGAATACCGATGCCCTTCGCGTATTCTTTTCCAAGACCCCCACCGCCCGCACCCCCACCCTTGACTACTTGCGCATCACGCAAACGCCAAACCCCCAGCCACCCGCCGCCGATGTCAAGTCGGTTGTCCCGGCCTTGGTCCTCCCATTCATCGTCTTCGACACTCTCTTGTTCGTCGCGGACCCCCATCACCCCGCCCAGCCCCGCGCCCGTGACGCTACGCGCCCAAATCCGGGTATCACTCGAATGAACAAAGTACTGTCCCTCTCCCTCCACCTAACCACCCTCCCTCACCATCCCATCATAGAGCCTGGGCGGCCCGCTTGCCCAATGGCACAAGGTCCTCACCGAATCCGTGACCGCCGCAAGGAGCTATCTACAAGGCGACTCGCTCGACATCGTGTCGAATAAAAGCCTCCAACTGCGCCACCTGCAGCAGACTACCCACGATACGAACCCCGGCTTCCGTGTGGTGCGGAACCTCGACAACGCCGCCCTGGTCCTCGCCATATATCTAGCGGTACGTTTACCTCCGTCGTCGCCCCTCGCCGCTCACCCCGCGCAGGGCAACCACGAAGTTACCGACGAGTTACTCGTCGCAGCCACGATCCAGTGCGCACTCTCTCACACCATCCCTGCTCGATACTAAAGCCACGCACAGGCGGTGCAAAGCCCGCAACCAACCAGAACCGAGTCGGGCCGACGCCGCCACCGCTTTAGCTGGCACATCAGAGATCCGCATCGCACGCGTCCTCACCCCTCTCTTCGTTGCCGTGGCCCACTCGCCACTCGCACTCATATCGGACCAATACACCTATCAGGGCGATACCTGGGCGCCTGCTCACGGCCTAATCCAAGTATGCCATTACCTTGCCACGACGCTTACCACTCACCTCCTTTCAGTTGTGGATCTCCGCGGGCAACGCTCACCGTCTCGACCGCTCCAGTCCGTTGGCCCTTATTGAGACCAAGTTATGGCACCTCCTCGTCAAAGCCGCCACCGGGAACCAAACAGTTACCCAGCTGCTTCGCGAGTTCATCGTTGACCCAGAGGTCGTACGCGTCGCTGACCAGCCCTGCGATCCCACCTACCGCCGCGCCCTCGGTAAGAAACGCCACTCGTCGCACTTGTTCATTCCTCACCCGCCTCAGTCTACTCGGATGACCTCCCCGAGATCTCTGAGCTCCAGATCCTCCCGCCCGAACCCCTCGATGCCGAGGACGAGGATCTCCTCTACGCGTCCATGCCCGACCCCAAGGAACGTCACCTCGACACGCTCATCACTGACGCCGACGCCGACGATGTCCGGAACCAACTCCAGGAAGAGCTGGCCGAGCACAGCGTAGACACCCAGCCCGCCACGGGGACGCCACAGGGCGGTCCGGCGAATGGCCCCCAGGAATCGGGCCCGGCGCGGGGTACCGTACAAACGCACGCACAGGTGAACACCGTCAACCACGACATGCACCAAGGGGAGACGCAGGTGGACAGCGCCCAGCCGCCGCCCGACATGGAAACACACAAGCAACAAGAGCCGGGCCAGCTCGACGGCTCACCGGCTGATCGTGACATCGACATGCCGACCACCCCGGACGCCGCCATTCAAATGCACCCCGCCTTTCACGCCGACAAGGGCATGCAGACGGACACGCCGGCGGAGCTCGCCGCCGCCAAGGAACTCGCCACCGCAAAGGAGCACGCGGACATCATCGCCGGAACCTTTGCGGTACATGCGCCCGTCCCACCCGCGCCCATCATCTCCTGGGCTCGACCGCTCGACCGCAAAAAAAGCCCCCGGGTTAGTTCCATCGTCCAACTCCACGTTCCCAAGCTCACGCATTTTGTTTCCCCCAGTACACCCGAACGCCCATCACCTTCACAGCCTACCAACCCACCGCCGACATGAACACACCGATTACCCATCAACTGCAACTCACCCCCTGGAACGGCCTTGTATGTCCCACTTTCGCTCACAAAGCTATTGAGCTCAAATAACCTCTGCAGCCCCAGGACAAAACGGTCCTTACTGAAATGCTCTCGAGCGAGCTCAAGGACGCCCAACAACGCCCTCTCCTCATACAACCAAATGCCCGAGATCTCCGCACCCACCTCCGCCCGAGCACTTTCCAATCGGGCGTCGCCGTTGCCACCACCAACGAATACGACGCCATCACCCCTTCATCGAGGCAGGAGCTTCTCCGTCATCGCTCCATCCTCCTCATCGATGATCACCCTCCGCCCAAACGCCAGTTCACCGAACATGAGATGTCCCGGTACGGCAGTTGCTCCAGAGAAGTCGACCTACAAGGTATATCCCAACCACCGCCCCGCTCTTTGATTTTTTAACACTCCCCCCCTGCAAGATCCAGGGCTCGCTACCCACGACATGCCCCAGCCCCCACTCGTCCGCGGCACTGTCCGCGACCTCTTCCCCGACACCAACTTGCGGAAAGGCCGTGCGGTGCTCAACTCACTGAGCAATCCCATGCCTGACGGTGAACTTCCCCTTCCGCCACGCTGGCAGTAAGCAACGACACGTCCTCCCCACCCACCCCACTCACACTGCGCATACAGAGATATAGCCACCCATTCCGTCGCATATCGCGAACCCGTCGCCAACACCTCGACCCCCACGCTCCCTACGGGTCACCTCGTTTGGGGTTTGATCACTACCCCCGGTGCACGCACCTGGGCACACTTTGACACGGACGCCACTGTCCTCAGTCCCGTTGTTGGCACCAAGGTGCTTGCCCTCGGATACCCACGCGACTCCGACTCTATGGCAGGCGACTTCACCACTCGGCACCTACAATTCGAACAGGTATCCTCCAACACTCCCCAATTCCGCTGGGAATTCCTCGTCCTAGCTCCCGGGATGCACCTGTACGTTCCACTCCATCCTCCCCTCTTTCCCCCCTCACCCTCATTCAGCATCCTGCGTATGGGTACACCCCACTGGGTGTATTCCTTCGAACACTGCATCGTCGACGGTCGCCACTTTCATAACAGCGCCGCCATACAGGCGAGCATCAACGCGACCCTGCAAAACACGATCGCGCCGACGCTCACCAACGCGAGCTCCGAATATGCACATCAGATGCTCCTCCGCATCTTCTTGTACCAGGCGGACGCCATCCTCCGCGACGACATCCCCGAGCTCCATGTCCCGCACCTCACGTAACCTGAGCAGTTTGTCGACTTTGTCGCTCTGGCGGCATTCGTCGTCCTCCTCCCCGCCCTCGACCCCCAGGCCTACGAGAAAAACCTCCTCAGCATCGATGCCAACCGGCACCGCGACATCACCGCCGCGTGGCACCTCATACACGCCGTGAGCCTGGCCCTCGAGAAGCGTTATCACCCCATACGTCGCTTTAACCCGGGCAATCGAACCCAAGAGCCCGCTGGTGGCCCCTTTTCGCACATTGTTCAAGTAAGCCCCTCCATCCAACCTCCATCTCCCAATCTTCTTCCTCACATCCTTGCTCAAGAATGTCGCCCGACACATGTCAATTGCTCTTATCCTGTACATCACCGACTGGCAAACGCGGAACGGCCCCCACCCAGAACACCCAAACTTCACCGCCGAGGCTTTCCTTGAAGCCACCGTGAAAATCCTCCTTGTGTATCCCACCTTTCAGAACAACGACGACTGGCCCTCCGAACTTCCCAGCAACCCCAGGACCCGGCTCTCACTCGATAACTCTCTGAAAAACCCCGAGCCATACGCCCACTTCATCGGTCCCCCCGCCACCCTCCTCTGCGGCCTCGTCCGAAAGCCTCCGCCCCCGCCCAAACCCGCTCAGACCGCCGCACACGCCAGCTCCGCCAAGCGCGCCGGGTCTTCTAAGTGCCCCGCGGCCGACACTCCAGGCCCCCCACCCGTCTCCAAGAAGAACAAGCCGGACAACCCAATTTCGTAGACACCGCCGGCGTTTGCACCCAGAATTATTATGTAGTGCACAATCCAAACATTTAGCTAAAAAGACATGGCCCCGACTCCGTCCAATCCATCCTAGTGTATCCCACTTCATCTTGTATTCCCATTGCACCAGTCATATCAGCAGTCTCCCACCCACTTCAGTTCCCCCCGACGTACCGACGCCAATGTGATTCCGAGCGAAGCGAACAGCTATCCACATGTATCCGAGAACATCGGAATACACAAAATGTGGTCAAATTCAATCAAAACACAGAATATAGCTAGTAATCTATGCTACTGGAGCGATTGGTCAAGTTTCGGCTGTCTTTGAAGCGAGCACCCCGCTAAGGCGGATCTATATTATCATGACGGGACATCTCCCTGTAGCGCGACATCGCACAATCCATCTATTTAGAGGCATGCGGCGGAAACATCTCGGACGAGAAGCCGCGCAGCGTCAGCACGTACTTTTATGCCATCTCCAGAATGCGTACGTTTTCCACCATCCGGGCTTTCGCTTAGAGCAGAACATCGTCAATGTATCCAGGTCGAGAAGCTGACCCGCTCCACGAGAATATTTCCCATGAAATCCAATAACCTATGAAATTACATACCAAACCAATCCTCCCGCCTCGAGGAACCTCATATCAGGGCCACCATGTAAAACAGTCCCCGTCCTCTCCACCTACATTCCGCCGGACCCAATTCAAGCCCGTCCCGCCTCCTCCCTCTCCCGCGCCGCCACCATGTCCTCTATCCGCTCCAGCAAAATTCCACGCAAGTTCGTAAACTCTTCTGCCTGCCAATCCCGGCCAGCATCCTCCGCCGACGTGCCCCGACCGTCTGCCTGTCGCCGAGCTTCAGTCGACGTCACCGTACACGCCCAACAACATACCGTCATCAGGTAGCAAAACTTCGCCGGATTTCTTAAAAAAACGCGGGCCAAATGAAGCACCCACACGCCGCAATCGTTTCCGCCCACCTGTCTCGGCACCTGCAACGCGCATCTGTTATATCCATGCAACATCCCCAGTCTTCTCGTCGACCTTCCGGTAGCTCCGGTAGGTTCCGAGGCTCCGGTAGTATACCGGAGCCTCCGAACCGTTCCGGTACCATCGGGTTTTTACGCAATGAAGGATTACTGAGCGTTTCCCGTTTATCCGTCTTCCTTCCTTTTCACTTATTGTCATACGACTTCTCATCAGCCCATCTGACTTGACTTATTGTTAAGAACCACTCTCCTTCCTTTTATGGAATACAATTAGATACTTAGTATAAATACGTCTTTAATATGTCCTGTACGTCAGATTGATAATTGACGTTGCTTGGCTCATTTCCCTTGCACTGAGTCGTCTCCGTTCTCTCCGGTTCCCTCCGGTACTCCGACTTGTCTTCCTCTATCGGATACCTGCCGGTTAGGGTAGTCGCTCACCCTTGACCCCCTGTGGTGTTGTGATCCTCTTCCGTATACGTTCCGGACCCTCCGGCTCTCCGACGCTCCGACATACCGGAGCCTCCGGTCCTTCGGCCATTTACTCTTCGGGTCCAACCCGGCTCGGTATATAACAGTATTATCAATCTCACTACTCTGACTGGCAATGTCTCGTCTTCCTAATCCAAATCTACCCAACACGGAACAAATCGAACGTTCCAACACTGGTCGGACTGATCGGGAACCTCGTCGAGAATCCCGTATGTTCAGCCAGATCGTTCCGATGAGTACTCCGGTCCAAGTTCTCGGTCCGTCGATGTACCCGTCTATTCCGGTATCACCCACCCTTCGATACACTCCGCATTTCACTCGGAGTTCACCCGCGCCGCCTATGCCATCTCCGACAACAATTCCGGGGTTAGTTCTCAATCCCCGGACCCCCGAGAATCCGGTGAGATATCCGGCCTCACCCCATCCACGCCGCGCTGCAGCAATCTCTCGTAGCGTATCTCCCATCGCTGGGCCTCGTATCGTTGAGGTTCCGGAAGATCCCCAGGAGGCTTCCGAAGACTCCGTACGTTCCGGAGGTCATGCAGCAAGCCTCCACTTGTCGGAGGAGCTTCCTGAGCGTGATCCTGCTCCTTCCCTTCATGACGGGGGGAGTAATAACGGCGATGGAGGCGATGGTGGCAGTGATGGTGGTGGTGGTGGAGGTGGTGGTGCTGGTCCACCGCCCGGCCCTCCCGGAGGTCCACCCGGAGGTGGCCCCGGAGGTCCTGGTGGTCCCGGTGGTCCTGGTGTTCCAGGTGGTCCACCCGGAGGCCCCCCTGGCGGTCCACCTGGCGGTGGCCCCGGAGGTCCCGGTATACCTCGTGCTCCTCGTCGTGTTCCGACGCCTGAGGCCAACGAGGCCTTAATCATGGACACCATCCGGACCTTCCGGGATGCCATCAATGTGTTCTCCGCTCGTCCCGCGGACCTTCCTCCTCGTTCCAACCGATCCAATCTCCGTAATCCGGACACCTTCGATGGATCGGACCCGGCTAAACTCTCGTCCTTCCTCACCCAGTGCTATTTGCACTTTGCGGAGCGCCCGCAAGACTTTCCGGACGACGATGATCGTATTCTCTACATCATTTCGTACCTCCGGGGCAGCGCTCAGCAATGGTTTTCCCCCAATCTTTACGACCCGACCATCATTCCGGTCTGGGACGGCAACTTTGCCGTCTTCATTCAGGAGCTTACGTTAAATTTCGGGCCGCATGATCCGGTTGGGGATGCCGAGGACAAGATTCGCGCGTGCCGGATGAAATCCGGCGACCGGATCACCACTTACATCATCGAGTTCGACTTCCTTTCGGTTTTGACCCGGTGGAGCGATAACGCCCTCCGGTATCAGTTTTACGAAGGACTTCCCCGTCGGATCAAGGACGACATGGTTCATCATAACTATGCCAACACCCTCGACGGAGTGAAGTTGGTCGCTCGCATCATCGATGGCCGGTACTGGAAACGCGAGGCGGAGAAGCTCCGGGAGCGTGAACGCGATAAACCCTCCGGTTCCGGTGGCGGTAACGCTACCGGAGGTCAATCCGGCAACCCGAAACCCAGTAATCGGAATTCCGGCAAGGGTTCCAAATCATCCAACGCTCCCGCACCCTCCTCTACTGCTGCGACTGCCGGAAACTCCGGTAACAATGCCGGACGCTCCGGTAACCAGGGTAAAGGCAAGGCCAAGTCGTCCGACGCCACTCCTGCCGCTCGCGCCTACGCCGACAAGCTCGACGCCAGTGGAAAGATCAAGCAGGACGAACGCGAGCGTCGCCGGAAGAATAACCTCTGCATGTACTGCGGAGGTAAGGGTCACACAGCCGACAACTGCAACAAGCGTCCTGGGCAGGCTAGCGCCAAAGCCGCCCAGGCCTCGACCTCCGGTACGACCACCCAGGCTCCGGCGGCTCCGGCTACGCCGGCCGCCGCGGCTGCTGAGTCAAAAAATTGATCAGCAACTCGGAATCCTCCGCACCTGGTCCGAGTTGCGTTGACTCACGGGTGCTCACCGAGGTTCGTCTCAACGCTTCCGCTCTCTTCCCTAATGCCCTTTACGTCTCTCTCGATATTTCTTCCCTCCGGTCGGACATCTCCGAGCCGGAGCTATGCTCTTCCATGTCTCCATCTATTCTCTCTCGAGTAGTCGCGGGATTCAACTCCCGTGTGCGTGCGCTTGTGGACTCCGGATCATCTCATTGTTTTGTATCATTGAAAGTCTGCGAATCTAATGCGTTTTCCACGTATACGGTGGACCCGGTACGGGTCCGGTATCTCGACGGCTCATCTTCCATCATTAACCGGATGCTCCGGTTGTTGCTCCGGTTCCCTTCTGGCGAAGTTCAATACATGGACTTCTTCGTCACACGTCTTGATTCTCCTTGCGATCTGGTCCTGGGATACAATTGGCTCAGCCGCATTAATCCGTTGATTAACTGGTCCGAAGCCTCTATCACATTCCGGCCCGATCCCGTAAGGAAATCCCTGTCGACAACCCCGGAAATAATTCCGGGATCTGCTACGGTAGCTCCGATTACGGACGAGGCACCTCCGGTTCAAGTCGTTCCGGCTCCGGCGCCTACACCGACTCCGACGATTCCGCCATCTCCCGCTCCTTCCATGGAGACTCTTGCTCCTTCCATGGAGATTCCGGAGGCCTCCGGGCCTCGTCCTCTCTCTACCCCTCCGCTTGTGTCTCTCGTGTCTGCTGCGGCTTACCGCTCCATCATTCGAGACAAGGATTGTTGTCAATATACGATGCGCGCCACTCCCTCGGAAGAAGCCCGTGCCCGGTTTGCTTCCGCATCTGCTCCGGACACTTCCGGTATACCTTCCGAGTACCACGAGTTCGCTGACGTCTTCTCAGAGCAGGAAGCTTACAATCTTCCTCCTCATCGAGAATTCGACCTCAAAATCGAGCTCCTGGACGGCGAAGAGCCTCCGGTCGGTCATGTCTACTCCCTTTTGCCTACCGAGCTCGCTGCCCTTCGGGACTTCATCGACAAGAATTTGAATTCGGGATTTATATACCCGACTCGTTCAAGTCATGGAGCTCCTATTCTCTTCGCTAAGAAGAAGGACGGTAGCCTCCGGTTGTGCGTCGACTACCGAGGACTTAATCGGATTACGAAGAAGGACCGCTATCCGCTTCCTCTCATCGCCGATCTCCTCGATGCTCCCGGGAAGGCTCGCATCTATACAAAACTTGATCTCCGGCACGCATACCATCTCCTCCGGATCGCTCCGGGTGACGAACCTAAGACGGCGTTTCGTTCTCGCTATGGGTCCTTCGAATTCCGGGTTGTTCCGGAAGGCCTTACCAACGCTCCGGCCGCTTTTCAGCGGTTCCTGAACAGTTTGTTCGCCGATCTGTTGGACGTGTACGTCATCATCTATTTAGACGACATATTGATCTATTCCGACGATCCGACCCAACATACTCAACACGTTCGGGAAGTGCTCCGGCGCCTCCGGAAGGCCGGACTCTACTGCAAACTCTCAAAATGCGAGTTTAGCGTCACCACCTGCGAATATCTCGGTTACATCCTGTCGCCGGAAGGCTTCCGGATGTCTCCGGACAAGGTTTCCGCCATCGTTGATTGGCCGGAACCCCGGAAAGTGAAGGACGTTCAGTCCTTCCTTGGGTTTTGTAATTTTTATCGGCGTTTCATATGGAACTACTCGGCGATCACGATCCCTCTTACTCGCCTCACTCGTTCCAACGTCCGATGGGATTGGACCCCGGTTTGCCAACTCGCATTTGACACCCTCAAGCACGCGTTTACGGAGGCTCCGGTACTTTCACACTGGATTCCGTTCCGGCAGCTTACTGTCGAAACCGACGCCTCCGATTACGCAATCGCCTCGATTCTCTCCATCCTCGGAGATGATGGCGAAATCCATCCCATTGCGTTCCGGTCTCGGACACTCGGTCCGGCCGAACTCAACTACGACACTCATGACAAGGAACTCTTGGCCATCTTCGACGCCTTTAAACACTGGAGGCATTACCTCGAAGGACCGGAGCTTCCGGTCGACGTCGTAACCGACCACAAGAACCTGGAATACTTCGCGACGACCAAAATCCTCACTCGTCGCCAAGTCCGGTGGTCGGAATACCTGTGCCACTTCAATATGGTTATCCGGTTCCGTCCGGGTAAGCTCGGAGCCAAGCCAGACGCTTTGACTAGACGATGGGACGTCTACCCTAAAGAGGGGGATAGGGCTTACAGCCAATTGAATCCTCAAAATTTTCGCCCCATTTTTACTCAAGATCAACTCACTGCGTCGCTCCGGGCCACATTCCTCGAGGAAATCACCCTCCGTTCCTCCATCGTTATGGATGTTGAGAAGCTCTATTCCGACATTCGTGCCCACTACAACGATGACCCAGCCGCCGTTGCGGGCATTGCTTCCGCAGCCTCCGGCACCACTCCGCGCTGGAAACTCGACCCTTCCGGTATGCTCCGGCTCTATGATCGCATTTACGTTCCGGTGGTTTCCGGAGATGCTCCGGACCAGCTCCGCGTACGTGTTCTGCAGAATTTGCATGATCACGAGTTGGCTGGCCACTTTGGACAAAATCGCACATTAGCACTCGTACGCCGTGAGTACACTTGGCCGGAGGTCCGGACCTTCGTCCGGGACTACTGTCGGTCGTGTGTTCTATGCAAGCGCAACAAAAAGCCTCGGCATCGGCCTTACGGACTCTTGAAACCCCTTCCGGTTCCGCTCCGGCCTTGGCATTCCATTTCCATGGACTTCATCGAGCAACTCCCTCTCTCCGGCGAGTTTGACTGCATTTTGGTGATTGTTGATCGGTCATCCAAACAGGTCATTCTCATTCCTTGCGATACCCATATCACTTCGCCGGAGCTCGCTCGCCTCTTCCTCATTCACGTCTTTTCCAAACACGGTGTTCCGGCACATGTTACGTGCGACCGGGGCTCCGAATTCATCGCTTCCTTCTTCCGGTCGCTGGGCGAACTTCTCAATATGGAGATCCATTATACTTCCGGTTATCATCCGGAGGCTGACGGTCAAACGGAACGTATGAATCAGACTGTTGAGCAATATATCCGCATCTACTGCTCGTATCAACAGGACGATTGGGACCGACTCCTTCCGCTTGCGGAATTCGCTCTCAACAACGCTCCGAATGCTTCGACCGGCATCTCCCCTTTCTTCGCCAATAAGGGTTACAATCCGGCAATCACGGTCCATCCGGAGCGTGACGTTGCGAACATGTACGCCAAGGATTTTGTCGTTGATCTTCAGGAACTGCATCAGTTCCTCCGGGAGCAAATCACTTTTGCCCAGGAGCGGTACAAGGAAACCGGAGACCGGAAACGTGCTCCGCAACCTCCGCTTTCGATCGGCGATCAAGTTTTCATCCTCGCGAAGCATCTTCACACCAGCCGGCCAACTCCGAAATTCTCGGAGACGTACCTTGGCCCTTACGAAGTTATTGGCAAACCCAGTGCCGCTTCTTATACCATTCGGCTTCCGAAATCGTTGTCACAGGTCCATCCAGTTTTCCATATATCCCAACTTGAACCGCACGTTCCGAACCCATTCCCGGGACGCGAGGAGCCGCCTCCGGCAGCCGTAGAAATCATCGACGGCGAGTCACACTTCGAAATCAAGCAAATCGTTGACTCGAAGATCGACCGGAGGTTCCGAACAAAGCTCCGGTACTACGTCGAATGGCTCGGATACGAGAATACCGACGATCAGTATGCTTGGGTTGGGGCGGACGACTTGGACGCGGCCGAACATATTGACAACTTTCACCGGCGCTTTCCGAATAAGCCCGGACCCGAATATTAACTCATCACACAAAATTAAAATCAAGAAAAACAAAAAATTCATCCAAATCGAAATACAACGCTCATTTCATAATTACAAATGTCCTTTTTGTCCTTAGGCCTCCAGGGCCTTCACTCCGCGCTTCCGGACGCTTCCGGCTTTTCCGGAGCCTCCGGCTCCCCCATCTCCTCATCCGAATCGTCCATCACGAAGATTCCATCTTCCTCGTGGAATCCGGCTGGCGCTCCCGGCTGCAGCACGAGAGTCTGGAACTCGCGCACCTCCGACTCCCTCTTCACCTGCACCGGAGGCTCCGGTGCAGGCGAAGGAGTGGGCGGCGGAGGCGGGACAGGCTCGGGGTCGGGCTTGAAGGTAAGGACCGTAATGGTCCTCGCCTCCGCAGCCTGGCTCGCAACTCGGGACGTCGCGGCGATTTGTTCTTCGGGCCCCTCCGGCCCCTCCAGCGCCCCAGGCGCGTCCACCTCCATCCTCTCATCCTCCCCGCCGTCCGTGGACCGGAAATCCTCCGGCCAGGATTCGGAACGGGCTCGGGGCGCAACCGGAGCCTCCGGTTCCGCCTCCGAGTCCTCCGACTCGACGGGTCCCACCTCCTTCTCCTCCACCTCGGGGCTCCCGCGCTTCATCAGCCTCCGGCGCTTCGCCGGGGGCGCATCCTCATCCTTCACCGGCTCCTCGGCGGCCAGGTCGAGCTCCGCCTGCTCCACGAGGGAAAAATCCCACTGGGAGGCCTCCATGTCGGCGGCCATCCAGCGGAGCATCCGCTCTACCCCAGGCGGTACCTCCCGACCACTCCCCGGCGCTGCGAGAGTCTTGAGTATAAGCTGGCACGCGCGGTATGCCAGCTTATAGCGCAACATAGTGCGCCCCACCTGCTCCCCGAGGTATCCGACGTGAGCATCAAGCTCCCGGACCTGTGCCCGCAGACCCTCTCTGCCCTCCGCCTTCCGGGCCCTCCTTTCCCGCTCCTTCCGCGTGCGATCGCGCACCTCGCGGTCGCTCCGGTCTCCCCGCTCCGTTCGGGGGTTCCGGCGCGTCCGCGAGGGCCCCGCAACCGGTGCGGACCCTTGGCCACGGGCCTCCTGTGCCGCGCGTCGCTTGTTGACGCGAGGCGGTCCAAGGGGCCGCGCGCGACTGCACTGAATGTGCTTTGCGCGGCACCGGCGGCAGGCGGTGCGTCCCGCCTCGACGACGCACACCTCGCCACTCCTCCGGCACGAGTCGCAAGCTACGAAAATCAAAACCGTTAGTACCGGAACCTCCGGTTTTCACTGCGACGCACCGTTCTCCCCCTCCTGCTTCGACGTCGCTGTCGTCCTCGTCGTTCAGCTCGTCCACCTCGCCTCCCCCCTCCGCACGCTCCGGCGACACCGACTTCAGCGTTTCAATCACCGGCAATTCGTCGAATTCCGGAGCCTCCGCGTCGAGCGCCTCCAGGTCTCGAATGAGCTGGAGGGCACGAGCGGCCTCCTCATTCGCCACTTCCGCGCGTTGCGCGGCCTCCTCCACCTGTTCCTGGTACGCCGAGATAAGGCGTACCCGGCGCTGCTCCCTCTCCTCGTAGAACCGCTGGGCGGCCTCTTCGCGCAGCTCCGTCGTGGTCGCTAGCGCCTTCCCCTTCCCGGTTTTCTTGCCGTTGCCGGCGTCGCTGCGGTAGTCGTCGCTCGACCCCTCGCGCCCACTGTCGTTGTTTCCGTGGCTCGACATCGAATTTTGGTGTTGGTGACCGGAGGTGGTGGTGGTACGAAAGAAAGAAACGTCTGAGTCAAAACCAACAGCACGTGAC
Source organism: Mycena maculata (assembly GCA_029448575.1). Lineage (NCBI taxonomy): Eukaryota > Fungi > Basidiomycota > Agaricomycetes > Agaricales > Mycenaceae > Mycena > Mycena maculata. The sequence continues at coordinate 202,340 of JARJLG010000180.1, forward strand.
TTTTTGATCTTGTTTATTTTCCCACGCTTCTTCATTGTTCGACAAACCTCATTCCTTTTGGGTTCCTCATGGGAGAGGAACCTAAGAGGGGGATACTGTTATATCCATGCAACATCCCCAGTCTTCTCGTCGACCTTCCGGTAGCTCCGGTAGGTTCCGAGGCTCCGGTAGTATACCGGAGCCTCCGAACCGTTCCGGTACCATCGGGTTTTTACGCAATGAAGGATTACTGAGCGTTTCCCGTTTATCCGTCTTCCTTCCTTTTCACTTATTGTCATACGACTTCTCATCAGCCCATCTGACTTGACTTATTGTTAAGAACCACTCTCCTTCCTTTTATGGAATACAATTAGATACTTAGTATAAATACGTCTTTAATATGTCCTGTACGTCAGATTGATAATTGACGTTGCTTGGCTCATTTCCCTTGCACTGAGTCGTCTCCGTTCTCTCCGGTTCCCTCCGGTACTCCGACTTGTCTTCCTCTATCGGATACCTGCCGGTTAGGGTAGTCGCTCACCCTTGACCCCCTGTGGTGTTGTGATCCTCTTCCGTATACGTTCCGGACCCTCCGGCTCTCCGACGCTCCGACATACCGGAGCCTCCGGTCCTTCGGCCATTTACTCTTCGGGTCCAACCCGGCTCGGTATATAACAGCATCAGCCATTCCGCGCAACCCGCTGAATCTTTTACACACCCGCACCGCCTTCCCAATCGCCTCAATCAGTCCCCAACCGCGGCGACGCTCCCGGGCCACCCTGTTCAGCAACTCCTCGATATGCGTCACGACGTCCTGGTGGGTATTGCTGAGCTGGAACCCCAGCCGCTCGCACAGCGAATCCAGAATGTATACGTGCGCCCTGTTGACCCGCTTCACCCCAGCCACCGCAAACCGCAAGTTCTGTGACGCACCTGTGCATTTCACCGCCATTGTCGACATCTGCCTCCATCACGCTCGCCTTCCGTTTCCCCCTGGCTCTCTCGGATACCCCACCAAGCTCTACCCCCTCATCCTCCACTATGGCACCGAACAAAGACGCCATCTCGTCGTCTTCATCTTCCGGCGTCGTGTACCCAGACGCACCAGCGCCCCCACCCACCTCCGCCCACTTCCCGC